>CM024619.1:3645000-4072500 GCA_014182575.1 Eucalyptus decipiens | reverse complement strand
GGAAGAAAGATTTGAAGGTCAAGACTTCGTCGATTTATTTCAATTGGTGACAACAAAGTCTAAGTATGAGCAATTACTTATAAACAAAGATAAATGACCACATAAAGACATTACACGAGATGTGGTTTTAATGGAAAAATATGAGTCAAAAGACAAATCTCAAATAAAAATATTGAAATAGCTATGAAAAAATTGGGGTAAATTACTAAAAAAGTTTTAAACTCATTGCGCTTTTACTAATTCAGTCTTAAACCTTTCAATTGTGTAGATCTTAAACATTTTCGTTTTATCAATTAAGTTCATCCGACCTATTTTGGTTGTAAATCGTTGACGTGAATGCCAATTGTCTCACGCGCAGCGTGACGGCGTTGATGAAGAATTTTTAATTATATTTAAAAAATTGCAAAATCTTTATTATTTTTTCGTTTCTTCTCTTTTTCTTCTTTACTTTTACTTTTTATTGTGGTCAGCGAGGGTCGTCGGGCCCTCGCCAGCCGCAAGCGAAGGTTGGAGCGAGGGCCACCCTCGCCCAGTCTAGCTCAGATCTAGGTAGGGTAATCATGGCCGTGAGCGAGGCAACCTTGCCCAGATATGGGCAACATAGCCTTCACTCATGGCTGGCAAGGTTGGCCTTGCCCATAGCCACAATGGTCTTACCTAGATTTGAGGAAGGGTTGCAATGCCTTAACTGGCCATAGTAAAAAGAAGAAAAGAGAAGAAAGAAAAAATAATAATAATAAAATTCGAAAGAATATTTAAAAATTTTAAAAATTCAACTTCAGCGTTAATTATGCCACGTAAGAAAGCTAGCGTCCACATAAGATAGCCGATGAACTCATGCGGCAAAATATAAAAATATTTAGGACTTAATTGATATAATTAAAAGGTTTATGATTAAATTAATATAAGTGCAGTAAGTTTATGACTATTTGGTCATCTTTCCCAAAAACAGTGCTTTACAAGCCTTATATGTTGATGATTCAATCTTTTAAAGGGGACATATGTTGACACCAAAAGATGACCAACTTTTAGTTGTTATTAATTAGTGACAAATTTAATCAATGAGAGCATGGTTAGGTCATTATAGGAGTCATTGATAAACAAGATAGTAGACAACTCGAAAGGAGTTGGCATTTCATGAGCTCATTGACAACAAACATCACAAATTATCAATGAAAGCCTTCACCTGGATCATCTTCACCACCATCTAACTGTCATGGTAGTGGAGCCGACGCAACATCAGGGTGGTGCCGTCAAGGCAAAGTGGAGTCGATATAACCATTTATGTAATCATCAAGGAAGTGGAGTCGATGTAACTGTTTGTGTGATTGTTACTTGTGGGTTATAAATACCCTAAGTTTACTCTTTGTCAACCAACCTCAATCAATTTCAGAACTTAACTTCTTTTGCAAATTTATCGTTAATTATATTTTCTTGGAAGTTACAACGCTAGCAATGACTATTTCTAGTGCTTGTATTTTTAAATATCGGGTTAATACCGCAAAAATCTCAAATTGATAAATATATGACAAATTTACTCAAAATTAATTTTTATCATCAAAAGCCCCAAATTGATATATTTGTAACAAATTTTTCTTATGTTAGTTGCTATTAAATCAGATTAATACCACGAAAAATCACAAACCACGCTCTACATGACAAACGAAAGGAAAAACCTCAAAATGGGTACATCCATTAACTGTCACATGTTATCTAACTCAATAATTTGACGGTAAAATTTAACAAAAATCAATGAAAAATAAATTTATCATAGTTGTACCGTAATTTGTCGCAAAATTTGTGGTGTCTGCCACCAGAGTCTTTTCAAAGTTTATCAACCCTTAAATACCCGTCACCTACTTTCCCATCCAAAATCAATAAATGACCTTTACAACCTTTATTGATTTACATCAACCCATCCATAAAAGTATTTCATCGACTTTGAGCGCAACAGTCTCGAAAGCCAAATATTTCACAGCTGTAGCACCAGCGGAGAAACCGTTCGAACGCCTACATCTCAAAATCACGCTGGTACCATTTTTTTGCCTACCAAAAAGATAACGAGATGCAGTATTACGAGGATATCCAGATGACTTACAGAAAGCTTAGTAAGCCATGCACTGTAAATTTTCTCGAAACTCGAAAGCATATCTTCCAACACACATGATTGCTTACATGCCAGCTCTTAGTCTTAACATATTCTCATTTGATTATGCTTTAAGCAAAAAGCAAAATCAAATGTATATTGAAAACAAGCGAAGAAAAGCAAATCCTACAAAAGAAAGGTGAGAAACAAGTGGACATGATAAGAGTGGAATGTTAGTGGAAAGTGAAACATGCTAAGGATAATGGGAATTTTTATTATTATGTCTAAGGTCTTTGAACCTTAAGAATCATCCGTATCACCTTTACACTAACTTTTAAAAATATGTTTTTGTTTGCGACACCATGACTACGATCATGGCGCCTGTGACGTAGCAGCTAAGTAGTCTCCAATGCCCCATTTTGTATTATTTAAATCAATAACCAATCAGAAGAGCTATGGAAATTTGGTCCCTTCCAACAGAGCAAAAGAGATCAGCAAAATCTCGACAATGTCTCAACTTTGCTTTGAGGAAAGCCCTTTGGTCGTATTCTCATTCGATCGCTCCAAAATTGTCAATCAAAAGCTGCACGAGATATGCTCTTTGTACTAACGTTAATGATGTTATCACGTTTTGGCCTAACTTTGGTCTTTGTTTTCCACTGATTTGTCTTCTCCAATATAACATCTAGCTGATTTTTTAGAATTTTACAAGATGGGTGTTGGGTTCCCACTTGATTTTTTAATTTTAATTCTTGAAAACTTTATAAGGTGGATGCAATATGTGTTAGACCAAACCAAATCATTTCTCTAGGAAGGAGCTGAAGGGTCTTCACCCTGAGAGGGCAGCAAGAAATGTATTTGATATGATCGTGTTATTGAAAGGTTGTGAATTGCAATACTTATTGGGGTACACATTTTGACAAAGAATTCTGGTAATGTTTCATCTGTCCTTGGACTCATTTTCGACGAAATAGGATACACGTAGTTGTCTCAAACCACAAGTGAAAGCTTAATATTTCAGGAAAAGGCAAAAAAAGAAAAGAAAAAGAATTGAGTCCATATGCCACTTTACAATCGGGAAGTAATGAGATGATATTGAATTTCTACGATTTAAAAATTTTCATGGCGAATTGTCAACTATCCAAAAGCTAGTCTTGGGGATGAATTTGAGGTTTAATGATTAATTATTTTCACATTCATTGCACAGAGGCGAAATTTTGGCCCAAGACTAAATGGGAATTATATAATAAAGAGGCGACAAGATATATGTGATTTAGTATTTATGCATTATAACAACAAACACCACAGTTGACACGTGTAATTTTTCTTTACCGAGTAATAGAAGATGTGAAATTTGACCAACAAAGCTATACACAAAAATAACCTAGAATAGAATTTGGTTCTGATTTCTTCTTAGGATGTCCAATGCAAAAGTTCAAACCAATAGATGAGTGCAAATCACATACACCTCTCACACATATATATAAAGAGCATACAAATCTCAAAGATAGGCGATGTGATATTCTCAACAAAAATAATCAGAAACCAGCAGAATTAAAATGCGAACTGACATAATACATTTGGATATAGAAAAGCTCGGGAGGATATATCTCACTTCCTTTTTGTTGGAAAAGGAGGCCCAAGCAAGGTCGATTGCCTTCATACAATTAAAATGTCTGCAAATCAAAATTATTTTTGAACATTAGAATTGCACATACACCACTTATATATCAATAATAGACTACAGTCTAACTAATATCTTGTAATTGATATCTTTTGACTCTGAAGATCCTAATGTTATGGTCACGGTCGTATTGGGTTTCTTATTCCACAATCCTTCATATCAGATGATTTTTTTATCGCCCAATATTGCTCAGTTCAAAACTTTTTTCATCTTTTTAGTGGGAGGTTGATTAAGAGATTCGACCAATGGATTTCGATTTTCATGGGATAGATTTAGCGACTTTTGAGCCATTGAATAAGTCCTGTAATTTACTAACCTTTCTCGTTACTCAAATATCCATTTGTGACGAATGATTTTACGTCTCACTATACATCGATGCAACACATATTGGCCATCCAAATTGACTCGAAAGCATTTTGACTGCTTAACCACATAAAAAAAAAAAAGGCACATATTTTACGGCTAATTACAACTTACATGAGAAACTGAGGAACACGAGTGAGGAGGAATAATCCTATACCTACTTTGGCTTGTTAGGTTTTCTTCTTTGTTTGTTTTGCCATGTTGCTCGTCACTTTTCCCACTTCCATCCACTTTACCTTCTTTATTCGTACTAACTAGTCAAATAGATCTTACCAGCTAGGATGAGTAACAGGGCCAATTCACACAGGGATAAAGTATGTTCCAAGTAAAAAATTGGGAGCTGGTCATGAAATCTACGCGAGAATCGGTTTTGAACGTTTTCAAACCTTTTTTTGAAAAAGATAGGGATGTTGAAGATAGATTTGAACCTAGAAAACCCAAGAAATTCATTAATGACTTAAAACACTATACTACAGATTATTTGCATGATATGTCTTCCTAAATTAAAAATAATTATATTGCTTAAAGTTAGATATGTCCAGTGGTCGACTTTGTAATTGGCTAGAAATCGATTGAGTCAATTCCAAGCTGATTTCTAAGGGAATCGTTTGATTACATAGTTTCTGAAAATCGGAATCCTATTTTGACGGGTTAGGGCTCCAAGTTTTTAGTTTGGAACTTTCCTATTCTAAATTCAATCACTGATGCTATTATTAGTCTATAAACAAACGAAGAAAGTAAATAAAATGACTACTTCAATAAACATTGGATTTCACAGCCTCGTTAAAGACACAAGTCAAAAAGCAATAATCTAATCATCTAATTGTTCATATCTGATGAAGTGCATCATGTGTGAAAAAGCAAATTCTCACTACCCCAGCCATCAGATGCCCAACAACAAAAGCTAACCACCTGATAATTTGCACAAACCGGGCTGGTTGGCCTGAAAGCTCATCATCATCATCATCATCACAGAATATTTTATTCGATGAAATTATTGTTCCATCTTCTGGTGCTGAGTTAGTGCTGGAATCTAGGGCTCCAAAGGCCACATAGCTAGACAAATGCATAGGCACACTTTTGGCTAAAAAACCTTGTGCAAATCACATGGAAATACAATATACAGACCCATAATTGCTCGATTTGAAATTTGAGAACCGACGACAGAAAAAAGGTGACAAAATCATCATCTTTATATGAAAAATTTCCACTCGCCAATAAAGAAAAAAGATTTCCAGGCTGACTAGAATGAAGGCTCTTGGGCATAATTGCTCTAGCTGCTTCACCACATAATATAAAATAATGCATATGGACTGCCAAAGCCAGAACCTCGGGCACACCATCATTGTGTGCGTAGTTTTATTATATTCCAAACAGGACTTAAAGCCGCCATATTAAAAATCAGCTTTGTCATTAGAGATTACACCAATTTTTGTGCACTCAACAATTCAATTATGAGGTACTAAACATTAACTTTGTCAAAATGGGTCGCTATAGAGGAGAAAATCATCTATGGACTACACCAAAACCTGGTCTTCCAAACATGTACATATTAGGTGTGCATGGTCCGGGATTTTGCGGTTCCCTAACCTAGAACCGAAAAAACCGCCCGTCATGAATCGGCCAAAAATTCCGAGATCCACCTGAACCGGGACCGGGCCGATCCGGTCCGGTTCCCCCGGTGTGATCCATGGAACCGGTCTCACAATAATAATAATAACATTTTCTAAGTCCCACCATGAGAACTCTTCATATCGAGTAATATACTAGAAATCAAAAGCTACAACAACTAGAAATTAAAACATAATGTTGAGTCAATGTCATTGCCATTTCCAGATTGTTATAACAAAAGTACAAAAATCAAAAGATGAGTCAACCATGACCACTTGAAGATAATAAATTCTACAAAAGATTAAAATAAAATTTATCCATTAATGGTTAGGCAAAGGAACTCAGTGGATTATCAACATGTTCCAATTAATGATGTAATGGGGTGTCCAAGCATGTTAGATCAAAAACAAGAGCAAAGTTAAAGTACAAGATTTAGAAGATTGAAAAGAGAAATTTGAGAGATTAATTGATCAACTAAAAATGATCATTTCTTTTCTTCCATAAAGGTTCGTGGAATAACTTCAATTCTATATGCTCTTCACTACCATGGATGCAAAACATGATTGCTTTGAAAGAGAGGTCATATAAGAAATTTAGAACAGCAATCTAATCAATTAACCAACCTACAGCTGCTTTTTAATGTGAGAAAACTTGGTAAAAAGGAAAGAGCAAAAACGGACCATTTTTCTCTTTATTCTAGAATCGCATTAGGAAACTTCTTCAGTCATGAAAGGAGCATCCTACATTAAGGAACAATCACTAATCACAGTAACTCATCAGCCAAGTATAATTCAGTCTTGAACAGTGTTAGACCTTTTTCAAGTAATACTCCAAAATATTGAAGAGTAAGACTGAGCACTTCAATTACCGACAAGTCGCAAAGGTAATAACTACATGCAACTGTAGATAAATAACACATATAACCAAATTTTCATAATCATCTCAATGTTGTCGGAAAAAATAAGTTTTGGGATGTCATATATTAGAAACTACACTAGCTTTTATATTAGGACCTCTCCATTTGGTTTGATCGGAGATTATCCACTTTAATTAATTTTTGGGTTATTTGATTTGGGTTTGTTAATTAGTAATTTCAATTTTTTAATATAACCGGTCCGGTCCGGGTGGGAGGGTGGACGGATCCGCTTTCATGGAAACCGGAACTGACCGGTACCCACCGGTTCCTATAAATTGGAAACCGGGAACCGACCATTTCCCTCAAGAACCACCGGTTCTCGGCGGTTCCGGCCCTCCGGCGGTCCGGCGGCTCCTTTGCTCTTTGCACACCCCTAGTACATATCCTAGAAAAAGCTTGAAAGATAAATAAGTTGCAAGATTTATGTGATCTTAGCACAGAGGATTTGGTTATAAATGGTGGACATATCATCTGGAAAATGGAGCCTCATTTGATATTCACCCAAAAAATATCTAAAGCAGATTTTTGCACCTAAGTAGTTAGACCTTATTAGCGAGTACACCTGGGTGTGTCAGGCCTGCCATCGAGCCTAAAGACCTTTGCCCAACCCCACAAGCACAACTAGTTCTAAATTTTTTAGATTTTTATAAAAATCGACCGAGTCTAGCCAAGCCATCTCGAGAGGCTAGCAATCATGCCTTCGCTTGAAAGGTACCAACTGGTCAAATGACTTAGATTGAGGGGCTAACTCACAATGCGATTTGTTTGCACGACACAATACGCAATTAAACAGGTTTGATTAGACCCGTTTGTAACACGATTAAAGACGTGTCTTACACAAATAGACTCATTTAGCTTATTTTAGACATGTTAACGTGACATTTGTTTCAACATGTCACTATTGAAGATGTCTGGTGCTAATATTTAAAAATGCTTTCTATCCTTAAAATTTCATAAAACTAACACACATGTTAAACAAAACATGGTTATGAAACAGTCGCCAAAAATAAGGAAAACTAGCTCAATAATACATTTTGATTTAATGTATGGTTAAATTGCTCATTGTTTGAGATGAATTATCATGTCAACACAAATTATCATGTAGAAATTCGTTTTACGTATTTATCTTATATTCGTTTTAAAAATACATCTATAAAACCTCACACCTATAAATTGACCACCCTTCCACAACCATGTATGACAGTCTCAAACAATTCACATATCGGGCTTAAGCTGGAATAGGAACAACCCGTAACTCTCCCATATAGTTGCTAGGTCTAGATTTGTTGGCAACCGGATCTTGAAACATTGATCTTGGGCCTCTTTCGCTCTAAAAGCTAACCCAAAATGCAAGACTTTCATTCACACTTATAAACCAAAACCAACCCCTTTCACAACCAATGCAAGATGGCCTCAACAAGATGTAATGTCAATAGTCAACAAAATAACACATTTGGTAATTATTTTACTTGTGACATGTCACGTCAGATAACATACTTTATTAGATGTGTCGTACTGATGTCGAGGCACCAACACGTTCATTAAATCTTGTCGGTTTAAGTTAAAAGTACTTTGTTATACCCTTTTTGATGCATCACAATTGACGCGCGTGACGAATTGCTAACTTAAATTGCATATAGTTAATAAGATTTCAACATTAGATGGCTAGATCTTAAGTAGGGAATTCCCCCAGTGCCTCAACCAACTGTAGCAACCCAAAGGTTGATAAAGTCAACACTTCAAGTACACTGGATAATCAGTTTGGTCTTGAATATGTCACTGAATCATGTAGAGCCACGAGATCTCCAGCTTTAGTGAAGGGAATCATGTTCCGAACTGTCCGAGCTTTTCTCTTCCTCCATCCCATTATACCCGCGCATGTGAATCATTCAATCTTTTTTCATCCTAAACACAGTTCACTCCATATTACACTTGAAATTCCACCCCTCAGGCCATCACTCTCGGCAGCGACAAGCTAGAACGGACAAGACCTATACTAATTAGATATTTTGATATGCGTCTCTCCTTCGAAACTTTCATAACATACAAAAAGTCCGTCGATTATTACTTTGAGAACATATTCGTCATTGGGCAGACAAGGAAGCCCGTCTGGAAATCTTCTCTGCCAGCTGCATGTACTATACTAATTTTTGTTGTCTCTCCCTACCAAACTTCAGCAGATAATCAAATTAGAACGAACATATGCGGACTTTCAGGAGGACTAGAGCCAAGATAAATCATATTCAAAACCCTATTAGAGTAATTTAAGTACACTTCCCCTTAGTGAGTTGTCAAGTCGTGGTTGATAGATTGCAGCTTTGGGTGACGAATGGCAATGTAGATGCAAAAACGTCGATTAGTAAAGACACTTGGTACTCCAACAATATATAGTGTTCTCCGGTGGTAAAACTAATTGAAGGATTGATGCACGCTAGACTTTTAGTAAGTGGAGGCACAACTGTGTCTAGTGACTAGACAAGATTTAAGTATGTTTAATCTAAAGACACTTGGTATTCCGAGAATATAGTATTGCGGCACCACTATATCTGTTTTCCATTTCTTTTAAAAAAATTTTATTTTCTTTATCTGTCTCTTTTTTTTTTTTTTTTTCCTTCCCTTCTTCTTATAGCTAGTCGCCAAGCCTCAACGACCAATTAAAGGCGAGGGCCGACAAGGTTGACTAGCGAGGCTGACTAGCAAGGCCAACCTCACCTAGCCAAATATGGCGAGGTTATCCTCGCCTAGCAACAACGAGGTGGAGCCATGCCAAGAGCAGGTGAGGCTCACTTTACTAGTGGCTAGCAAAGGCGAGCTTCAGACGGAAAGGTTGATCTCACCAATCCTTGCCTTTGATCAATTGCCAAGACCCGACGACTAACTAGAGGAACAAGGGAAGACAAAGAACAGAAAAATAAAAATAAAATAAATATTTTTAAAATTGTCCACGTTAGCACCGACCACGTCACTTAAGACGACCAGTGTATATAAAATGTTACCTAAAAGTTAAAATTTATTACATGAATAATAATACGAAGAAAGAGATAACTCAATACAACTGTCTATACATTTAAGGTAAAGATGAGATTATGTCTTTGTTTACATCTTTGAAATTGACATCTTTTCCATTGAATGCATTATATTGGAATTTAACCGACATGGATTTTGATATGCTTTTTTCTAAAGAAAAAGTTTGAGCATGAAACTAAATATGAGATTAAATTCTCTATAGCAGATATTTGTAATTTTTATTTTTGTGGGAAAATTTCAAATATAGATCTAAAGTGTAAATATTTTCTTTTAAAAAATCTAGATTGAACCTTGTTTTAAATAAAGTCATGAAGTAACCAATTTAATCTCAAATAATGATTTGAACTCACTCTCTAGTTAAATGTTGGCATGGCAACTGTTTCCAAAGACTAGAACAGGGGCAATTTTATATATATATATTTTTAAATTGACTTTACTCTAGATGGTCATCTTGAAGAACAATTGTTAAACAAATTTCGTCCAAAATTTTCCCGCCCTCAGGTCTGTCCCGCCCATAATGAATCGCTTCTCACCCCTTTCAAGTTCTTCCTCGGAAGCTCCATCCTCCTCAGCTGGATGAAGAAGCGTTCGATTACATCTAAGGAGCTTAAAGAGGCTACGATTCTTCGACTCTACTTCTGATTCTTCGGGTTTGCTCAATTCACTCGGTTGGAAATGGAGGGTCGACAGTGTAGGTGTGGAAGTAGGGCAATTTGTCGGCGAGGTAGTTTTCACACACGTCACACACGTCCAAAAACCGGCGCAAGTGTTCTGATTTGTTAGAATTTCGTGCGCTTTCTTTCTTTGTTGATTGTGGATCCCTTGTGGGAATGATAGCTTCTCTCAAAGAACTCACACTTAATGATACTGGAACAGAGGACCTACCTGATTCGGTGCGGTCATCGAGGAAACTTGAATTGTTTTGAGTACTATGAAGTGCGTCTCCCTGACTGAACTTCCCGAATTTGTTAGTGACCTAGAATTTCGAGGTGCGTCTCACTACCAGGGTCCATTATGATGTCGCAGAGCTTCCAGAATTGAGAGGAGAATTGGAAAACATCGTCTTCATGAGGCTTAACAAATTTAAGGAGCTCGAGTCTCTTCCGCCTCTTCCATTGAGTTTGGTAGAGGTTAATATTGCAGACTGCATGACGACGGAGACGGTCTCTGATCTGTCTGAATTGGAGAACTTGGAGGAGCTGAACATGGTGAATTGCGAGAAAGTGGGGGATGTTCCAGGACTCCAGAGCTTGAAATCCTTGAGAAGGCTATACCTGACTGGATGCCACTAGCGTTCTTCGGTAGTTAAGACGATAATTTCTAAGGTTCTCTCTCTCAAAAAGAGAACAAAAGAATGCGTCTACAAGTCCGAAAACTCTGGAAAAGGAAAACTTTATGCGTCAAAACCTCATTGCACGAAAAAGTGGCGAATCATGCCATGCGGGTATAGCAGTCAATTGTAATGCTCGTTTATATAGCAGTCACGACAGTTTGATATTTTGCAGGTTTCTTTGAGGAATTTATGCGTTCCCAGTCTGCAAGGGAGTGAAATTCCAGATTCACTAAATGAAGAGGAAGTGAGCCGTGCGGTCCACGGAAACCCTGTTCACAGAGGTGTAGTCTTCTTCATCAGCAGCGACTTTCCCAGAATATTCGAGAGATCATATTCTCACAATTGTGGATAATCCAGTCAAAGATACTTAAAATGAACACACCTATCTCCAGCACTGCTTTGCCCTAGAGGGGAGTTTCGAAATTGGACGAAGATCAGGTTCACTCATGCCGGTTCTTGGATTTCTACCCGTTGCTTTCCAAGTTGAAAGAGAAGGGCACAAAATTCAAGTGGCAAAGCAGAACCCACCATTTATTGCCGGAATTCAGCCGAAGTAACGTGGGGCACGTTCCATTTTCCATAGAAACGATGACTTTGATGGAGATAAGCAGCAACGAGATGATGGCTAACGGTCTTTATCAAAAAAGCTTGCCAGTTTTTGACTCTGTAGTTGTCGCTTCAATTTGGTTTATACTAAGCCCCTGGAAAATAGAAGCAGAAAAGATTGAAGAGAAGGGAACAGGCTTGTGCCTATCACTTGAAATTTGATTCCAGGAAACGAAATCTGAATATACCAGAAGCTCCCTTGGAAACTTGTAATGAAGATGAACTAGAGGATCCTTATCTCTTGTTCAATTGTTTCGAACTCTGTTATTTTACCCAGAGTGCTCCATTATATACATATCCACCTTTATTCTCTTGCAAAGTGTGAGCAGGTCTTTCTCAAATGGCTTTTTATGCTAATGGAATGTGTAGAACTCGCTCTTTCTCAATGGTACTATCGAATATTCCCCTTAATACAAGCTCAAATACAGAACTCCGGGAAAAGAGAAATCAAAACTCGGGCATAATTTGTTAACTGAACGTGTGATAAAAAAGAGAAGAAGAGCCAAAAGATGTTTGAAAATGGCAAAATGCTAACAACAGTATAACTAATGGCTGTCCAACAATTCTAACAACAAGCATTTGGCCAACAAGAGTATATGAAACATCTATGATCACAACAAGCATTTGGCCAAGTGATTGTTAATAATCATCATTACCAACTCATCATAAAACAGCAAGTAATTGGCCAAGCAACCATCATCAACTTATCATTAAACACTTGAATTTCATTAAACTTGAATATTCGCATTGAAAAAAAGGAAATGAGTTAACAGAAAAATTAAACCGCCCACCGATCACATCCATTAGTCACCACTGCAGTTTTCGAATGAGCAGTTACCGAAAGTAGGACTACCAGCCATGACTTCCACTACTGCAGTTGTATGCCAAACACCACAAGCAGCTCGAACAGTGCGAAGCCCTTTCAAGGGCTCCACTTCCTTGGGTATTGATACACTTTTCCAATCTCCATGGCCCAGAACACCGAAGGCGCCATCACCGGAAGCAAGTAACTGGCCAGCAGAAGTGACAACTACAGCGTGCCAAATTCAACAGGAGAGGGATGAGACATTTACACCTTCCAAGGGTCCACTCACTCTTTTTGATACCCAGTGGCTCACTTCATTCCCATGCCCAAGAAGACCAAAACTATAAGCTCCATCACCCCCGAGTGCATAAATCACCAGAACATGTATGATACTCGCTTCATATATGTATTGCTGAGAGCATCTATTAGCTTTCGATGCAAGACATAAGAGTCCAGCCATGCCCCAGTCTCTCACCTCATCTCTCCCCTACGAAAAGCTATCTCCTTGCTTGGACTTTTTAAAGCAGCATGTCATCCACCACAAGCAATATTCTGGACATCAAGTCCGACTGCAGACTCCAAGTCCTTAGAAAGCGAGGAACCCATTTCTTCTCCAACATTAGCTCGCAGTCCATGAAGCCCAGCACCAAGAACACCATCACCTGTGCCTTCTTCCCGCACAAATAGAAACTTCCGCCATAGTAACACCTTCATCCTGACCAGAACAAACACCGGAAACTAAACTCATTCACGATCCCGCACCATCGCCCTCCCTCCACGCCTACACTGTCGACCCTCCAATCCAATCAAGTGAATCGAACAAACCAGAAGAAGCAGAAGTAGAATCGAAAAATCCTAGCCTCTTTGAACTCCTTAGATGTAATCGACGCTCCTGCTCCTCCAGCTGGGGATGGAGCTCGTGGGTTAGAACTTGAAAGGTATAAGGAGCGATTTGTTTTTTGCGGACAGCCTTGTGGAAACGGGGAAATTTTGGACGAAAATTGTTCAGCGATTGTTCTTCAAGGTAACGATCCTCTAGTTCATACACTTGTTCGGCATAAATCTAGAGGTAAAATCATAAAATTTTCGATGAGATTATCCGCCGATTGAAAATTTGGCTAGACATCTGTCCATCCATTTGAAATTACGATGGTTACTCATAGTTCTTATTTAAAACAACTTCATTCCCCTCATTTTTTTTATGAAAAAAAAAAAATGCCCACTTCAGATTTGTAATTGAAAATTTTGTTAATTTTTTTGGCGTGTAGAGGGTTGCCTCTCCTTCTCCCCCTTCCCTCCATGACCAATATCGGGTATAGATGAATTTTCATTTATTGAAATCACCATAACTTAGTGATATAAGAGAAAATTGTAATCTTTAGATATTATAACTCGTTGATAATTTCAAGTCGACTTTAAAACGGATTATGAGTTCTTTCAAATATAAGCTTCATTGAGTTTGTTTCATTTAAGATCATTTCTTTTCCATTTTGATAAAAATTGATGGTGTCCACTTTGCAAAATGTATATGTTGGAAATTTCCTATAATATGGGCTTACATTAATTAATTAATTTTCTATTTTAAATAATCGAGTTAATGGATATTTAAATATTTGTTAAACCCTACAGTGATCTTATTAAATTGGGTATTGGCATTTATTAATAACGGGCCTAATTGAGCAACAAAGTGTAGGCAATTGTGTTTAACTTAAGCTCGTAATATGAATGACCCAGTTGACACGCTATCGATTAGAGTTTATTAAGTCCCCTCTCTAGCCTATAAAAAAGTAAATTATACCTATCAGTTGCTTGAATCTCATTGAAAGCTGCTATATCAAAATAAATCATAGACAGGAAAATCTGCCATTCCAATAGATCTCTGATTATTAGAGTGATCTATTTTACTTCAAGTGTAGCAACGGCTCAAACGGGTATACTTTAATTCCGCTGTATTTATTGACATCAGTGTTTTACAATCATACATGGATATGATTCTTCTTGATTGATTGGTTATTTATGTGAATAATTTTATAGTATACATATATGTTTTTTTTTTATAATGAATTCATAAGTCGAAATCAGTTATTTTCTATATCCAAAAATCATATGATGGCAATGGAGCATATAGAAGTAAGATCGCGAGTCATCATTAGTTTTTTTATTGGCATTATCCAAAATCACGTAATGAGGGAGGACAACTCACAACGGTCGTCACCTTCCTCTTTTGTTTTTGTCCTGGCTTTCTGACGAATTTTTTTGTCCTTTTGGAGGTGCAAGAGAGTAAAACTATATGTACAATAACACAACATTAATATAAGAGCCACAAGAAGACAATCTCAAAGTAATTAGGGTCAAGATAAACTAGCTCAACTCCCTCCCAACATAATACTGGATTCTGGGCAAATGTACAAAGCTTTTCCAATAAAACAGCACAAGCTTCTCTAAACAACATTGTTATCTTTAAAAGGAGAACTAGTTGAAATTACCGAAGCACTCGGTGAAGTAGAGAGTGTTTCTAGTTCCATCTCAAATTTGTCATTGTTAACTGACACCTCTGGTGGGTAGATAAGCGGTTTTGGAGGCATATGAAGTTTACCAATATCTCCTTCCAACATTTCTAGGACTTTGTTCATTGGAGGGCGATGGTCAGGGTTTAATTGTATGCACCAAAGTGCAACTATTATCATTTTCCTTATCACCTTCCTTTCCTCTTCTGCAACTTCTTCCATTTCAACACTTATACCTTCATTGACTTGGTCATACACCCACAACGGAAAATAAATTTGGCTTGAGCGTTCTGCATTTGCATTTATATTCTTCCTTCTACTTGCCATTTCCATGAGCAACATCCCAAAGCTGTAGACATCCGCTTTATAAGATACGCCACCAATGTTTTTGTAAAACAACTCAGGCGCCATATATCCCAAGGTTCCTCTTGCAGCAGTTAATGAAACTATGCTATGATCCGTGGGATAAAGTTTCGCGAGTCCAAAATCAGAAACTTTCGGGGTGAAATTCTTATCTAAAAGAATGTTATGAGGCTTGATATCAAAGTGTAGTATTTGCATGTCACACCCCCGATGTAAGTATCCAATCCCCCTCGCCACCCCAAGAGCAATCTCAAATATTTTCATGTAGTCTAGAAACTTATCAGCTTCCTCCGCAAAAATGTGCTTATCCAAAGACCCATTTGTCATGAGATCATACACGAGAGCTTGTTTCGAGTCTTCAAAGCAAAAACCGATGAGTTGCACTACATTAACATGGTGAATTCTTCCAATAGTAGCCACTTCATTGATAAAATCTTGGCCATGGGCCTTGGACTGCTTCAAAATCTTGATGGCCACTTCGTTGCCGCTTCTAAGCATTCCTTTGTACACGGAACCATACCCCCCTTCACCTAGTTTGTGCTTAAAGTTTTTGGTGATCTTCTTAATATTAGAGTAAGAGTACCTTATGGGCAAAAAGTTATTCTGAGCTTGCAAAAATTCTTCAATATTCTTGTCCATTGCTAGGTGCCTTCTTCTATATTTGTAGATCAAAAATATTATGACGGATGGCATCCCAATTGCGAATTTTGCTACACAAAAAAGCACTGAAGAGATTTTTATTGGGTTAGAATAAGTTATTTTTATAATTATTGCAAGAACAGATCATTGCGGCTTACCTAGTAGTGCTATAAAATCTCCAGTAGTCCAAATTGCAATATCATCTAGCAAACCTGTGGAAGAAATGAATGGTAAGAAAAGGAATTGAAGGAAAAGAAGTTTGGAAAATAGAACTCACAAGGAAACAGAGTAGTAGCCATTCACTTTGTATAAGTTAAATTTTGTCCAAAAGAATATGAATAGTGGCATGCGTGAATTTACAAATATATGAAAATAATGGAGCTTCGTGCATAGATGGTAGGCAATACAAAAACTCATTTCACTTTGTTAGATGTTAACAAATCTAGAGAAACAGTGATTTCCATGTTTAATTAATAATTTTGTTCCTCCGAGTGGTGCATGACTACAATTTTTTTAAGGAATGTTAAGGAGCGTCTCCCGGATTATTAGTTAAGTGACTAATTAAAGAACTAATTAAGAAATTAAGAAAATGTATATTCTATGCCAACAAAAGCTAGTCATGTGTTTGCTCGCACAAGCATCTTCTTTCTTTTTTACAGTGGGAGTTCTAGCCCTTCTGTGGAAAGAAATTATAATCTAGACACCTGTATATGTGCAGCTGATCTGAGTCTGTTTGGGGGTGGCTTCTACCGTCACTTTTTCATTTTGTTTCGCGAATCTTGCAACTCCTTCAACTTAGAATTTATAAGTAATGCGATCCTCCCAAAAACTTTCAAATGCACATAGTTGACGTACACTATCTTGTATATTTGTCGTAAGTTTAGTGGATATTAGATGTTTCTTTCAATTTCCAGTTTTGAAGAGAAAGTGGGAAGTGAAACATTGTACAGAATCATGCAAAATTATGGTGAAATTTCATCGCTGACCAATACTTACCGTCGTCGTAGTACCAGGATCCGCAAACTGGACTGCTGTCGGAGAAATACCCAGACAATCTATCAGAATAAAATAAGTCATAGAAATGAAAGTAGTTATACAGATCGAAGTAGCAGAAGAAATTTTTCGCCATCCTCAATGGACCAAAGTAGAGAGGAAATCCACCAGCCATCATGTTATGGATTAGCTTGTAGTTGTTGAAGCTACTATTGATCTGCTCATAACTGCTAAAATTGAATGATATTGTCCAGCTGCTAATGGTGCAAAAGTCCCTAACGTCTGATGCTGATGGATTGAGCAAAGTATACAAGTTCCAATTTGATGATGTGTTGGAAGAGTACAAACCCTTAATGCATGGACTCATAGCGATGTAGATGGGAGAGTTAATTGTCTTTGAGCAGTTCACAATGACCAATACACCTTCATAGAACATGTAGTATGAATTATTTGGATCGGACCGGTTCCTGAAGTTATAGAATGCCCATGAATGACGAGGGAGAGATGAGCAATTATCCTTTTTCAACCCATCATCAACCAATCTGATTTCGAGGCTGGAATAATTGATAGACTGTACATAAAATCGGCCATCATGGAAGTATAGAACAGTACGATTATTTTCACAGACCAACTCTTTTTTTGGGTCACCGCATCCCTTTGGGTCACTCTTCAATCGAAACGGGTGACTTATATTGCGAATATCACCACAGGATGAAGCGATGCATCGTGGATTACTCGGCCCGGCTTTGCTAGTCATGGCTTGCGATAGAACAAGAAAGAGCAGCAACACTAGAGAGATATTCATGGAGCTGAGAGCATGAAACATGTCTCTGTTTGTCTTTGGGCAAAGAGAAATTGGTAAGGAATGGCTTGGTCTGCGTGGAGGAGAGGCGCAATTTGAAAAGATTCAGAAGAGATGGGGTGATCCTAATCTGACTGGAGGTTTGCGGTCGCCTGGCCTATAGAGAAGCCCCAGTCGGTTAACGGAACAAGTGCAAGCAAGTCAAGAATTTAAAGGAGGTGGACCCAAGCTGAAGCTCCATAATTAGTGGAGTCGTGTCCAACTTTTCACATCTCTCTCTCCCCGTCACTTCCTTCTGACACATTCTTCTATTTTTCCTCCTCCCTTCTTCTGCACCTTTGAATTTATTTATTTTTTCCGTTCCATCAAGCATAATCACTTGATATTTATTCCATATTTGCTAAATTAAGTCTCGAAGATTAGTCGTCATTCAATTTGTTACATAGTTGATCATTCTTGAAATAAATAGTCACTATTAAAAAAGTTATCTTATATGATAATGAGATATTGCACATCGTCAATCCAACTATGAACAATTACATATTTTATCGAGTAAATCTGATAAAATCTTTATCTAAATTTAAAATGTATAAATTTGCAATAGCTTATGTGTGTAGTGTTGCATAAAATACCCTCTCCTCTCCTATACTCCGCCTAAAAGCAAAATCATATATATCCACCCTATTATTGTATTCTTGCTTTGCGCGTAGCTAGAATTACTATAGTTGCTTAAGTACAAATTTTAGCTAGTACAGCTGTATAAAGAAGAGATCCATGTGGGGACAACTCGAGTCCATCATGGGTCGTCATGACTTTCTGTATCATATGGTCTTCACATTTTTTTTATAGAAAATTTTGTCCCCCCTAATAATTGACGGGCACGACATGGGAATATTATTCTTGGCAAGAATCATAAGGGAGACATCTTTCAAGAATTATTGAAGACAAAAGCAAACTCAATAGCGTTTCATGTGGATTGGAGATTGGTCTATATAAATGGGGCAATCACTTCAAACTAGTGACATCGCTCTTGTCACCTCCACTTTTGATTTACTCTGGTCGATTGATACAGCAAACAAATTTTGTTCAAAAAGCTGTATAGATGTGGAAGAAGACTTTGGATTGGCTATTAAAATAAGATTTGATTAGGAGTGTGAGGTTGATGAAGTTACGACGTAAGGAGATTTGTTGTCATGTAGCAAGAGAGTGTAGAAGTAAGAAAACACGAGGAATCTACAAACTTGCTTTTTGAAGCCCACGAGAAACATCCTTTGTCGCATTCAAATTTAATTAGTTATGATATCTTTGTTGCGTCTTATGTAGCCATTACTTTTAAGCTACGAATTGGGCATAACATCGATAGAATCACATTAGGGCGTCCTTCGTGACAGTCGTGAAGAATGCTAATAAATGATAACTACACTTTAGCAAGATATATATAGTCGAAAGATATGTAATAAATCCTAATCAATACATTCTCATAAACTTATTAATATTTACTTTATGAGACTGTATAGATAAACTGAATATTCGCCTAGACAATAATTAAAGGTTATATTACCCTTTTGAGTTTTGAGCATCTCTTTGATGCTTTGAGGCATGGCGCTTCAAGTGGTAAATTCATTTCAAATGTGATAAAGCTATTATTGTTGTTAGCTTTATATTGATTTTCCAACAATAAAAAGATCAATTTTTGGGTATTTATCACTAGAAGCACTCACAACAGGTAACCCGTCAAAACTTGACCATTCTACCCGAATACCAGGAACATAATTGATGCGGCTCGATGGGCAATACAAGTCAATCCCAAGTCAATTATTTCATGCATACAATGAAGCAAGCTCTGGCTTGACAAAGCCATATTGGACCCAACAAATCTTTAGGTTTTGGAACTTGAAAAGAATATTACAGATTGGGAAGCAGAGACGTTTGAAATTAGGGGAGCTTCCTCTTTTGTTCTAACATTTTACTTTTTGAGTTTATTGAGCCCCTTAATCAACAAAAGCTAGCTAACGCCATTTACTTTGTTAATGATCTCTTCCCTTCTCCTTTTTGTTTTTACGTTTTCTTGCTCTCTCTTTCGTCCATTAGATTTTGCTTTGGCACCAAATAAAGGGTCTCTTATGTTTGATTGCAATGGGGGAAGAAACACAAAAAAACTTTATAGTTGGATTGGATTTTTGGGAGATGACTTTGTGGTGAGTTGCGATGAGGATGTGAACACCATGTTGATGTGGCTCATTGCTATGGTTGGACTCCTAAATCTTTAGCCTATGGGCAGTGCAGAACCAAGAAAACATTTCCATCCAGCAAGTTCTGAATCTTCAGATTGAAAAAAATAATGCAAATTCATGCATTTCATCGCTTGCAAATAGAACAAGAAAGACTAGCAACACTAGAGCAATATTCATGGAGCAGAGAGGATTAATTACGTCTCCGATTGTCTTTAGGATCTGATTGTCTTTGGGAAAAGAGAAATTGGTAAAGAATTGGTTGGTGTGTGTGGAGGACAGAAGGAGGCACAACATTAAACGATTGAAAAAAGATTGAACAAACCTCATTAGATTGGAGACTTTGGAGTCACCTCAACTGATAGAAATGCCCAAGTCAGTCAACGTGACAAAAGCATGCAAGTCAAGAAATTAAAAAGGGGACCCAAACTAAAGTAACATTATTAGTGGAGTCATGTCCAACCCTTGGAAAGTTTACACCCATTGAAAATTCAAAAGTTTCTTCCAAACTCTCTTCACGTGATTGTTGGCTCCACATTCCGTCAACAAACAAATCCATCTCTCTCTCCCATCACTTCCTTCTTATACACAATCTTTATTTCTTATAGCATGTTCCCTCACCATCTTTGAAGAGAATCTTATAGCGTGTTCAACAATTTGGCATAACTAGAAGCCTTCTATTTTATTAAAGTGACACTATATAGAGTGTACATCAGTCAATAAGTTCGAGAAAATACAAGTTCCAATTCAATAATGTGTTGGAAGATTACAACCCCTCAATACATGGACTGATGGCAATGTAGAATGGAAAACTAATTGGTTTCAAGCAGTTCACAATGACCAAGGGACCACCACGATCCATTTTGTATGGGTTGTTTGGGTCAATATGGTGCTTGAAGTTATACACCACATGTGAATGACAAGGATGAGACGAGCAGTTATCCTTTCGCAACCCGCCGTCAACTAATCTGATTTGGTGGGTGGAATAATTGATAGACTGCATGAAGTGTCGGCCATCACACAAATATAGAACTGTGCAATTATCTTCACAAGCGAGCTCATTCTCCTGATCACCGCACCCCTTCAATTCATTCTTCAATTGAAATGAGTAACTTATATTGTGAATGTCACCACATTATGAAGCAATGTACTACGAATTACTCGGAGAAATATTGCTAGTCATCGTATGCAAAAGAACAAGGAGGAGCAGCAACACTACATAGACATCGGTGGAGCTAAGCATGTTAATCAGGTCTCTGTTTGTCCTTGGGCAAAGCGAAATTGTTAAAGAACTACTTAGGGTACCAGGTGATGGCACCATATGAAAAAATTGAAAAGAGATTGGATGAACCTTGTTCGATTGGAGACTTTGGAGTCGCCTTGTCCAATAGAAAAGACCAAGTCAATCAACAGATCAGGTCAAGAAATTAAAGTCGAAGTTAACATTATTAGTGGAGATGGCACCATATGAAAAGATTGAAAAGAGATTGGATGAACCTTGTTCGATTGGAGACTTTGGAGTCGCCTTGTCCTATAGAAAAGACCAAGTCAATCAACAGATCAAGTCAAGAAATTAAAGCCGAAGTTAACATTATTAGTGGAGATGGCACCATATGAAAAGATTGAAAAGAGATTGGATGAACCTTGTTTGATTGGAGACTTTGGAGTCGCCTTGTCCTATAAGAAAGACCAAGTTAGTCAACAGATCAGGTTAAGAAGTTAAAGCCGAAGTTAACATTATTAGTGGAGTAATGTGCACGGCTTGGCGGCCAACCCTGGTTGAGACTCCCCAATTCCTTTCTAAGCAATAGTCTTTACATTTTCTAAAAAAAATAATCAATAATAATAATAATAATAATAATAATAATAATAATAATAATAATAATAATAATAATAATAATTAATTAATTAATTAATGATCGATAGGCACGATACGGAATATATCTTTCTTAGCTAGAATCAAAAGGAACCCATACTTTTAGAATTGTTGACGACAAAAGCAACCACAATCGTGTTTGATGTGGATTGGAGATTTTGTGTGCAATTAGTGCAATCATGTCAAACTATTGATATCTCTTTTGATCTCCACTTCCATTTAACTATGGTGGATTGATACAAAGAAACAAATTTGTTTCAAAAATTTATATAGGTGAAGAATAAAAAACCCCGATTTGGCTTTAAATAAGATTTGATAGGATTGATTTGCTTTGCGCAAAAAAGGCAGTTCAAAATTAAGAAAACAAGAAGAATCGACAGACTTGCTTTTTGGAAGCTTGCGCGGATCATGCTTTCTCACTTTTAGATTTACTTAGTCACAACACTTTTGTCGTGTCTTATTTTGCATTACCTTTGCACTAAGAAAAAGGTAACATTGAAAGAATCATATAAGTGCGTCCTTCTTGACACTCGTTAGAAATGTTGAAATAGCAACTATACTTTATGTACAAAGCACATGTTGTAAATTGATCAAAAAATGGGATGTATATATGTTCCTATTGGTTACATAGACGAATCATTTCATGAAATAATTAATTGCTATGAAAAAAGTATCTCAGATGACAATGATATATTACACGGCATCATATCCAATCTAGCCATGAATGAATACATGAAAAAATCTTTATCTAGAACTTAAAATGTATAAATTCACTATACTTTACATGCATAATAGCTACAAAAAATACACTTTCCTATGGTCCGCTTAAAAGCAAAATCACATACGTCCATACTATAATTGTATTCTTGCAAGGCACGTGCCAAGGCAAGAATGACTATAGTTGCTTGAGTACAAATTTTAGCCGTGTAGTACGGCTATATAAAGATGGTATAATACATGTAGGGACAACTTGAAGCAATACAAGATCTTAATGACTTTCTAAGCAATAGTCCTTACATTTTCTATACAGGCACGATACGGAATACATTTTTCTTAGCTAGAATTAGAAGGGACCCATACTTTTAGAACTGTTGACGACAAAAGCAACCACAATCGTGTTTGATGTGGATTGGAGATTTGTGCGTGCAATTGGTGCAATCACTTCAAACTATTGATATCTCTTTTGGTCTCCCCTTCTTTTTAACTATGGTGGATTGATACAATGAACCAATTTTGTTTCAAAAAGCTATATAGATGCAGAATAAAAAATCTCAGTTTGGCTATTAAATAAGATTTGATAGGATTGATTCACTGTGTGCAAAAAAGGGGGTTCAAAAGTAAGAAAACAAGAAGAATCGACAGACCTGCTTTTTGGAAGCTCGCGCGAATCATGCTTTCTCGCTTTTAGATTTAAGTAGTCACAAGACTTATGCCGTGTCTTTTGTTGCGTTACCTTCATGCTAAGAAAAAGATGACATTGAAAGAATCATATAAGTGCGTCCTTCACACTCATTAGAAAAGGTTGAAATAGCAACTATACTTTATGTACAAAGTACATGTTGTAAATTGATCAAAAAATGGGACGTACATATGTTCCTATTAGCACATAACCAAACTATTACCTTATTTGAAGGGACTCATATAGTTAATAAATCCTAATCGATACATTCTAAGAAACTTCTAAGATTTACCATATGAAATTATACTGATCTATTGGCTATTCACTAAAACAATAGTTGGAGACTCTTTTGAGTTTTGAGCATCTTTTTTTGTTAAAGTTATTTAGGAAAATTAGGATGGTTTTTGCATCTCTAAAGATTATGTGAATTTCCTCTATGATTTTACATATCTTAATTGATATGTTATCTTATTTAGTCTTTCATAAAACCTATAAAAAAAAAGGCTAATAATCCTCATTATGAATAAATCAAAATATATAGAAAATTCCTTATTTCTCTCTTTCGCATTCTTCTTAACTTCTTTTGATGCTTTACGGCACGGTGGCCTGAGTGGCAAATCTGTTTCGAATGTGATAAGTGTGTTCTTGTTGGCATTACATTGATTTGCTGAATTTCATCACGAATTATCAGTGTTTATACGATAGACCATTTGCATCTCTAATCACGGTGGCTAAAGCGCTTTAGCAGAATATGGTGAAGGAGCTGCAGACTGAAACGGCAGCTTGCGTCGACGCTGCTAAGAAGGTAAAAAGCGCTGTTGAGGAATTCAGCCAGTCGGCCCATTCTCAAGAACTCTCGTGTGAGTTTCTTGACAGAGCCGCAGACCACATGATTGCAATGACGGTGAAATGTGCTTTTTGTTATCTTTTTCTTTTTTCTTTTTTTCTTTTTTCTTTTTAGAGAACATCATCTGCGTTGCCCTTTATTCTTTTCTTTTTCAAATTTGGTGTTTTGGATGGCTAATATTTTGAAAATTAGAATACTTTCTTATTAAGTGCTGGAGTTGAACCTGCGCAGATTTTCACAGACACGTAACAAGAAAAAATTTACTAGATTGAAGAGAGATATCTTTTTAAGTGAAACAAACTTAGGGGTCCTCGGGTGGTTCATGAAATTTAATGATTAACTCTATTTTACGAAAAGTAGTTTTGGAAGGATAAAAAATGCGATGAAATCGTGCTTATTTTTACATATATAAGTTGATATTTTATAAATTGTTGGTTGGGATCAATATAGCATTATTGCCCATGTCCCCATGCTCTCCCCGGTCGATTGTAGTAGGGGCGCAATCCCAACAATTTACGGAGAGAACCCATCCAAAAAAGACAATTTCCGTCGAAGCCGATTCATCCCCCACGGTTTGCTGCTCTCGTTAGGTAGCAATAGAAAGGGGGAATTATTACGAGACTCATTTCAGATAATCCTTAACAAGTTCCAAGAACATGAGTATCATCTCAAGATTTGTTTTTCCACAAAACGGCACCAAAACTTTGATGCACAACTTAAGAATCACCGAATCAGCAAAACTCTGCTGCATGAGTCAATCTGCATCACGGAATTCAGGTTAAGGCCGGATTGGCCCAGCAGTACAGGAATTAGTTCCCGCGAGAGGGAATTGAGGATCTTAATTGCACAATAAGAGTAAGATTAAATAGTGAGGGAGTGTCTCTTGCAGCTTTAGGTGACGAATGGCAATGTAGGCGCACAAACATCCTGATTTTCGGGTTCTGTTTTTGATTGAATAAGCTGGGCTTCTTTTCATCGATGTGCCTATAGTTCTATTCTCTGAGTTGATCACTCACGAGATAACTAGTCTATTTGGTGAAGCCATTAAGGGATTTTAACGCAATAGACTTGAGAATTCGACTAGAAATCGACTATCCAACCGTACTAATCTGCAATGGTCATTACAACACTGTCAAAATCAATCAAAGATCAGAGATAGGTCGATTCGACTGAGATATGTGATCAAAACATGGGTGATTTCACCTGATTGCAAAATTCTCGTCGATCGGCACTAGATCGATTTTTTTGTCGTTTTGGGTACTATGTGTCCGTATTTGAAACCTCGAGATTTTCACGACAACCGAGAGTTGCCAATAAGTCAAGGATGCACAATGTGGCTCGAAAATAAGCGACCACGGGTCAATTGTACTAAAAATTCCTAAAAGCTACTCGGTAGATTAGGTCACGCTAAAATCGCGCCCGGTTGAAATTAACCACGAATTTCAACCCGAAAGTTCTGTCATGTCACGATTCATTTTAGGAACGTCAACTTGTCCTCCAAATATTTTTCTGCAAACCGAGATTTTGGCGAAAAGTCAAAGTAGAGCCGTTTTGGACCGAGAAAATTAGAGGGCCATTTTTTGTCGCATTTTTGATATTCAAGTTGGACAAATTGATGAGGAAAAATCATAAGAGGGATGATGGCACCTTGGCTGAATTTATGGGGACCGGGTGAGTTCAATTGAAGGAGAATTGATTCAATTTTGGGGATTTGTTCCAAAATTCGTAGGCCATGGAGGAGGGAACATTTGGACCACTTGGTGAAGCTTCTAAGGGAAGTCTCGGGAAAAGTACCAAAAAAGTCCTAAACCTTTTGCACTGGTACCAATTCAGTCCTACACTTTTCAATTGAACCAATTCAGTCCTAAACTTTTTACTATTGGTACCAATTCAGTCGATCCAACCAATTTTAGCCGGCCAACGCTAAAGTGGATGTCGGCGGTGGCGGATGCTGACGTGGCAATTTTTAGGATTTTTTAATTATTTTTTCGATTTTTATTAGTTTTTCTTTTCTCTTTCCTTTTTTTTTTTTTCTTTCTTCTTCCTTGCGTTGGCAGCGAGCCTCCGGTGAGGCTCACCGGCGGCCTCTCCCAGGACCACGAGCGAGGCCGCCTCGCCCAAATCGGCCTTATTTGTCGAGGCGGCTTCGCCGAGATCCAGGTGAGACCAACCTTGCCCGCGCGGCCCCGGGCAAGGCCAAGCGGCCCTCGCCGGCCGCCGGTGAGGGTCGCGGCCCTCGCTGGCCTCGCCGGATCTAGGCTAAGCCCCGGGCGAGGCCAAGCGAGGCCGTGACCCTCGCCGGCGGGCGAGGGCCACTCGGCCTCGCCTAGGGGGCTGCGGCCGAGGCTGGCCTCGCCGGATCCGGCGAAGCCTCCTCACCGATGGCCCTGGGAGAGGCGGGCGAGGGCCGCTACCCTCGCCGGCGGCAGCGAGAGCCGCAACCTCGCCCGGTGGCCAACGAGCCTCATCGGAGGCTCGCCAGCCATCGCTAGGAAGAAGACAGAAAACAAATTAAAAAATTAAAAAGTCATAAAAATTTTCACGTCGGCATCGGGCCACCGACCGATGTCCACGTCAGCGTCGGCCGGCCAAAATTGGCTGGATGGACTGAATTGGTACTAATAGTAAAAGGTTTAGGATTGAATTGGTTCAATTGAAAAGTTTAGGACTGAATTGGTACCGATGCAAAAGGTTTAGGACTTTTTTGGTACTTTTCCCGGAAGTCTTGGGCTGCCAAGGGGCCATAGATGACAGCCATGGCTGGTGGGACCTTGCCAAGGGACCAAAGGGATGGAAGTGTGGACTTTTGAAGCAAATGGGATGGAGATTGCCCAAAATTCGTAGGCCAAAGGGGTGTGCAACATTTGGGGCATCAAATGAAGTTTGTTGAGGAAGATTGAAGAGGAAATGGGCTATGGATGACAATCATGGCTAACGGGGCAGCCACTTGAGCACTTTGGGATATTTAGCTTGACTTTTGAGGCCAAATGGTGGTCCCCCTTCAACTGAGTAGCCATCTTCTTCCTCTCCCCCTTGCTTTATCCATTGTTGAAGCCTTTTGTGAGCTCAAAGAACCATAGGACAACCAGCTCTCCCATCCCTCTCCCATCTCCTTCTGCCCAAGCAAATTCGTAGCATTTTCTTCCCTGTTTTCCTTCTCTTCCTGTTTCTACTCTAGCTAACCTTTCGCCAAAAACAGGAGTTAATTATTGGCTTCCCGTGAGAATCAACTCTCGTACCACCTACCACCGTGCTCAGGACATCCAGTCCGTACAAAAGAACCCGGCCGCTTGCCAAAAGGAGCCGCCGGCTGGAAGAAGCCGCTCGCTAGTCCGTCGATCCACCTGTCCGCCCGCACTGCTTTGCCTTTTTTCGCCCATTTCAGCCATTTTCCTCCCATTTTGACCCAGCCTCCACCCATCCTAACCACCAACAGGTCCCACTTGACCCCCAGGTGTCGCCAATCGTCGGCCAATCCCTCACCAGAGCTCTGATCAGCCCGTTCAACTCCATTTCTCCTCCGGCAGTCCAGTTTTCCAAAGTTGCAAAGGGAGTCCAAGTTTGTGGCTGCTTTTTCAGCCTTGGGACCGCCTTGGATCATCGTGGTTGAGGTCCCCATACGTAGCCTCCGCGTTGCCGTCACCGTGGATTCACCGGTCCGCTAAACCGGTGACTTTACTCATTAGACCTTGCTTAAGAGGTTAATTATGCTTAAGAGTTGTTTAGATTAGCTTAAGTATGTATTAGTAATAATCTAAAATGGTTATATTAATCTGAGAATGGATTAGTGTTAATCTAATTAGTGAGATTAGCACCATTGAGGATGGATTAGTCCAAATCAGTGGACTTTCTATAGATTGGATTTCTGGACCCTCGCTGTTTGCCATTTTTGTAGATCGAAATGCGTTGCGAATTTGAGGTTGATTCCTTCTTGAGAAATTTTTTAGGCATTTTAAGCTATGACATATATTTTACTCAAGATTTTTAGAGATTCAAAAGTATGTTATTTCAGCTCCGTCATTTGCAAACAGAATCTCGGACTGTGCTGGAATTTGTGACCATTGGGGATTCTAGGGCTTTGTATCAACTCTGATGGTTTTAATTTCAAACTTATTTCTTCACAAAAGTTGGTTTTCACATCTTCTAGTTTAACATACTCAAATTTCAGATCAAACAGAAAAGTTTTGGGTTTTGAACCAAACTAATTTTTGAAAATAGACTTTCTAGAAACGGACCCAGTTTTTGTACTGAATTGAGTAATTTGCTAGGCTTAATCTAGAAGGATTTGGATTAAGGTATCTTCATGAAAAATGTTCTTTTGTGTGTCATTTACAACATATTCAAATTTGGTAATTTTCTAAACTTGGTTGATTAGATTTATGGATTTAAACTCAGAGATACGCGAGTGGACCGTTTCTGCCAATTAGAACCGGTAGTGATTTTGTAGTTGTCCTTGGTGATGTGGCCGACTTTTGGCATGCTTAGAGCTTATGCTTGATGATATGTGATATTGATTACTTAACTGTGCAATTGGTTGATAATTTATGCAATTGAGTGCAATTGCGTGATTAACCACCAAACTCCTACTAGGCTGTGCCCATTGGGCCGTGATTAACCGCCGAACTCCTAGTGGGCTGTGCCCATTAGGCCATGATTAAACCGTCGAACATCGAGTTAGTCATGCCCATTGGGCCGTGATTAAAATTGGAACGCATGATTGATTGAGTTAGACGCGCCGGATTATGGGATAAAATTGTGTGGCACAGTATGGGACGTGTCATAACGATTTAGCCCTATAATCAGAACCCCTGTGTTTGATTGAGATTGTGTGAGACGTTCCAATTGATGTGCGCATTTATTATATGCATATGTGATAGGAACTGCACTGACATGCAAGGAGGAACTAAGGCGAAGTGAGTATAATTGATTGTGTGGTTAAGACCCCCCAGGCGTATTACCCTCATAATCAGGGTTTAGAGCGTGAACTCGCTAAGATTTATATCTCACTCTATTGTGGGCTCAATTCTTTTCAAGGCCGTAGAGTGGAGGATCTAAAGCTGAGCTGAGGTGATCTGAGGTGTAGGTCAGATAGGACAGCTTCTTTTGAGAGTCGATCTTTTGAAGTCTTTTGGTTGTAAACTTTTATACATGACTTAGTGTGTGTATATAAAAGCATGTTTTGTTTGTAAATCTGTTGTCCTGCTTTTCTATCTCGAGATGGTTACTGTCAAGGGATTTGTTATTGGCTTCCGCATGTGTAATAAAATGAAAGGATCGGCGACTCATCCTGGGAAGTCGCGAATTTTATCGACCATCGAGGAATGGGCACGCGCTCGAGGTTCAAGGCGTGATACACTTGGTACTCCGACAATAAATAGTGTTCTTCGGTGATAAAACCGATTTAAGGATTGATGCACGTTAGACTTTTAGTAAGTGGAGGCACAACTGTGTCTGTTGACTAAGACGAGATTTAAGTATGTCTAATCTAAAGACACTTGGTATTCCAACAATATAGTATCGAAGCACCACTATGTTTGTTTTCCATTTCTTTTTTAATTTCTTTTGTTTTCTTTCTCTTTCTTATTTTCCTTCCTTTCTTCCTTTAGTTGATCGTCGGACCTCAACAACCAGCTAAAGGCGAGGGCCGACGAGGTTGACAAGCGAGGCCAACTAGCAAGGCCAACCACACCTAGCCAAATCTGGCGAGGTTAACCTCGCCCAGCAACGAGGTGGAACCACGCTAGGAGCGAGCAAGGCTCACCTTCACCAGTGGCCAGCAAAGGCGAGCTTTGGCAGAGGCTGAAAGGTTGATCTCGCCAGTCCTTGCCTTTGGTCAATTGCCAAGGCCCGATGACTGACTAGAGGAAGAAGGGAAGACAAAGCAAAGAAAAGAAAAATCGAAAAAATATCCAAATATTATTAAAATTCTTCATGTTAGCATCAACCACGCCACTTAGGATGGTCGGTGTATATATAGTGTTAACTAAAAGTTAGAATTTATTACATGAATAATAATACGAAGAAAGAGATAATACAATTGTCTATACATTTAAGGTAAAGATGAGATTATGTTTTCATTTACATCTTTGCAATTGACGTCTTTCCCATTGAATGCATTATATTTGAATTTACCTTAAGCAACCGACATGGATTTTGATATGCTTTTTTTCTAAAGAAAAAGTTTGAGCATGAAACTAAATATGAGATTAAATTCTCTATAGCAGATATTTGTAATTTTTATTTTTATGGGAAAATTTCAAATATAGATGTATAGTGTAAATTTTTTCTTTTAAAAAAAAAGATCTAGATTGAACCTTATTTTAAATAAAGTCATGAAGTAACCAATTTAATCTCAATAATGATTTGAACTCACTGTCTTGTTAAATGTTGGCATGGCAACTGTTTCCAAAGACTAAAAAGGGGGCAATTTTATATTTATTTAAAAAAAAAATTGACTTTACTCTAGATCGTCATCTAGAAGAACTGTTGCCAAACAAATTTCATCCAAAATTTTCCCGCCCTCAGGTTTGTCCTGCCCATAACGAATCGCTTCTCACCCCTTTCAAGTTCTTCCTCGAAAGCTCCATTGTCCTTAGCTGGATGAAGGAGCGTTTGATTACATCTAAGGAGCTTAAAGAGGCTAGGATTCTTCGACTCTACTTCTGATTCTTCGAGTTTGCTCGATTCACTCGATTGGAAATGGAGGGTCGACGGTGTAGGTGTGGAAGTAGGGCAATTTTTTGGCAAGGTAGTTTTCACACATGTCCAAAAATCGGCGCATGTGTTCTGATTTGTTAGAATTTCGTGCGTTTTCTTTCTTTGTTGATTGTGGATCCCTTGTGGGAATGATGGCTTCTCTCAAAGAACTCACACTTAATGATACTGGAACAGAGAACCTACCTAATTCGGTGCAGTCATTGAGGAAACTTGAATTGTTGAGTATTATGTGTTGGATATATTATTAATATAGTCCAAAATAATATGTTCACATACAAGCCCAATAGGTAAAAGGATGGTTATTTTGGTCCATATGGGTCGGAGCCCAATAACTTGCATATAAAAACTCTAGGATTTCCCTACGTTGGAGGTAACACTGTTGAGCATTCCAAACTTGACGTTTTTTGGTGTAATACTTCAAGCAACCGCTTCTTCTCTCTCAAACCTATAACCTCCAACAATCTTGAGGTATTATCTTCGTGTGTTGGATTTGAGCGAGTAAGTTGTCTTCTTGAAGATTTCGTCAAGACGAACTCACGGGTGTAATTTACTTTCGATTTCAACAGTGGTATTGGCCGGGATCTGAGTTTGAAGATTCGGGTGACCGAAATCTTTGATTTAGAAAACCCAAAAATTATAGCCAATTTTAGAAGGTGAAACCACTTGGGCTTTGTTCTACTCATTGATATGAACATTTTGAGTGGTCACTCGCGTCGATTGAAGGTCGGACGAAGAAATTACGACACCCAGAAGTTTCCATCTGGATTCCAAGCGAATTTCAGCAACGAAATTTCTAGCGAATTTTGATGGCAGAAATTTCCAGCGAGTTTCGACGATAAGGGCAGTCCATATTAAGGTTTTTGGGCGCTCCAAACCTGTTTTTGGGGTTTGTTTTGGCAAATTCCGTCTCTACTGAGTGGTTTGATCAATGTTAGGGGAGTTATTCGACTTTGTGGCTCCGAGGACTCCAAGGTGCACTATTTCTAACACTTTGCTCTAATTAAAATGGTAAAGCGTAATTCCTATGATATTATAAAGTTGCAATCATTTGATGTTATTGAATTTTATGGCTGGAAATTACATGTTCAATTTGGCATGAAAGAACGTGACATATTCTATACTATATTAAGTGATTTTGCATCTACTACTGAAGATGTGGATGAATATCAATAGAATAAATATGAGGATTTTTGTAGAGATTACGTGTTGAACTCTCTAAATCCTAATCTGGCTATGACTTATAGTGAGTATAAGACGGCGAAAGAGATATGGGATCACTTGAACGCTCAGTTCCAAAAACAAGAGGGGCTCTCTAAAACTCTCCTAGCAGAGAAATTCTTTGACTTTAAATTCATTACATTCAAACATTACCTCTCAGTTAGTTGAATTTGAGAACATGAGGAATAAGCTGAAAGATGATAATTTTGATATGTCCGATAATCTCTTTGTCAGTCTTGTGTTGAGCAAACTACCAACTAAATGGAGTTCTTTCAAGACTAAAATGCACAGACTGAAGGTACAGATGGGACTGGATGAATTAAAGAGGTATATTCACATTGAGGATCAAAATATTACTAGGAAGAGTTTGGAACAAGTAGGACAATAAAAGTCAGTTGCCAACTTAGTTTCACGCTCCAATAAACCTAAAAAAAAGTCCAAAACCTCAAAAAAAGTCCAAGTCACCAAAAGGTGAATCCTCTTTACAGTTAAAAGCCAAAAAGACTATCTTCAAAAAAAAAATAAGAATGGCAAATGCCATAATTGTGGAAAGTGGGGTCACTGGGCAGTAGAGTGTAAGTTGCCGAAGAAACCAAAGAATGACACACCACAAAATGATGCCAATAGGCTACTTAGATGATCTGAGCCTCGAGCCTTCATTGGAATGATGAATAATGGAAAGGCCAGCGTCTCTTCTGAAAGGCCAGTGTCTCTTCTGAGTGATGGTTGGCTAGTAGCGTTACTTGTCATGCTACAAATGACAAGAACTTACTGAAGTCACAGAAGTAAAAGACACTATGGAAATTGCAATGGTGGTGAGGCAAAGGTGACTTATGCTGGAACTGCAAATTTGGTGCTTTCTTCGGGTAAATTACTAACTCTGAAACATGTTAGAGTAGTACATTTACTTAAAAAGAATTTGATATCTATGAGTTTACTTGATAAAGCCGGTATGTCTTTTTCAACTATGAATGGTAGAGTAACTTTATCCGTTAACTCATATTATTTTGATTGTGCATTCATGATTAATAGTATGTATAGGTTGAGTTTAAATACTGATAGCATAAATCATGTGAATTCTACTTTGATTGATAAAAAGTTAATACACAATAGACTTGGACATGTAAATTACAGGAAAATGCAACATCGAGCTAAAACTCACAACATTCCATTGGATACTTATATTCGATTTGACAAGTGTAAAGTGTGTGCACATGCTAAAATCACTAGAAAACCATTTAAGTTGGTTTCTAAAAGCATACAACTTCTTGAGTTAATACATTCTGACATTTGTAACTTTAGAAATTACATTACTAAAGGTGGTCGGAAGTATATAATAACATTCATAGACGTTTTTCTAGATATTATCATGTTTATTTGTTGAAGTCGAAAGATAAGACTTTTGAAAAATTTAAGATTTTCAAGTCTAGAGTAGAAAATCAATTCAAGTTGAAAATTAAGAGGTTTAGGAGTGATAGAGGAGGAGAATATACTATGTCAAGATTCAAGGAATTTTATGCTTCAGAAGGTATAATACCTTAAACCACTGCTCATTATTCACTACAATCAAATGGTGCTGCAAAGCGTAAAAATAGAACGTTAACTGAAATGTTAAACTCTATGTTGCTTATAGTTGGCATGCCTTCCTCCTACTGGGGAGAAGCAATTCTAACTGCTAATCACATCTTAAACAAGTTGCCGCACTCTAAGTTGTTCATGACACCTTATGAGATATGACATAAGCGCCCATGTAAATATGATACTCTTAAGACTTGGGGCTGTATTGCTTATGTAAGTATACCAGATCCTAAGAAACCTAAGATGGGATCTAGAACCATTACTTGTATATATCTAGGTAGTGCAGAAGATAGTGCTACAAATAGGTTTTTATATCTATCTACTAACACAGTGATAGAATTTAGAGATGCGGTGTTCTTCGAAAACAAGTTTCTCAGAGATCAAGGCTTAAATGTTTCTGGATTTACAGATATCATTTCAAAAGAATCTCCTGTAGAATATGAAGTAGACCCTTCTGACACTAATTCCACACAGTTGGCTATTAAACCAATTCTAGTTAGAATATCTACAAGAGAGAGAATTTCCAAAAGTTTTGGTGAGGATTTTGTTGCTTACCATCTTGAGGATGATCCATTCTCCTATTAGGAAGCAATGAAATCTAGGGAATCTCTACTGTGGGCAGAAGCCATAAATGATGAAATGAGCTCTCTACTGCAGAATCACACTTGGCAGCTAGTAAATTTGCCAAAATGGACTAAAGTTATAGGCTATAAATGGGTGTTGAAGAAGAAACTGAATAGTGATGGATCAATAGCCAAATACAAAACACGTTTAGTAGCTAAAGGCTATAAACAACAGAGCGGAATAGACTATTTTGATGTCTATTCACCTGTGTGTCATCTATCAACTATAAGAATTCTTCTTGCTTTAGCATCTATTGAACATTTTGTAGTGCATCAAATGGATGTAAAAACGACTTTCTTAAATGACGATTTAAATGAGGAAATTTACATGGAACAACCGAAAGGATATGTTATGAAAGGTCTTGAGGACAAAGTTTGTAAATTGAATAAATCCTTGTATGGTCTTAAACAAGCACCTAAGATGTGGCATCTTAAATTTGACAAAATCGTAAAGAGTTATGGCTTTCAATCTAGTTATTCAGATAAATGTCTTTACCATCGTTCTATGTCAGATAGTCATCATTTGCTTGTATGTTGATGACATGTTAATTATTAGTTCCGATCATTCTGTAGTGAGTGACGTGAAAGCTACTTTAGCTAAAGAATTTGACATGAAATATCTTAGTATTGCTAATACCATTCTTGGTATGAAAGTAAGCTTTAACTAGCAAGTCATCTCCCTTAGCCAGACTCATTATATTGAGCAGCTACTTTCTACTTAGGGATATGATAAGTGTAAACTGAGTAAGACACCATGTGATTATAATAACAGACTAAGTCCTAATGAAGGGATTAGCGTGGATCAATTAAAGTACTCAAAACTACTTAGTAGTCTCATGTATGCTATGAGTTGCACTAGACCCAACATAGCCTTTACAGTTGGCATGCTGAGTCATTTTACTAGTAATCCTAGTAAAGAGCATTAGGATGCCCTCAATAGGCTAATGAGATATCTTAAAGGTACTAAAGATTATGCTCTCTATTATTCTGGTTATCCTCCAACTGTGGATGGATATTCTGATGCCTCATGATGATCAGATATTGGAAATAGTAAGTCCACTAGCGGATATATATTCACTTTGGTTGGTGGAGCTGCTATTACTTAGAAATCCAAACGATAGACTTGTATTACATTGTCATCTATGGAATCGGAACTTTTTGCTTTAGCCTCAGACGGTGAAGAGGCAGAATGGATAAAGAAGCTAATTATGGATATTCCTTTGACTCGGCTAAAGATTAATTCTTTAAACCTATTCTGTGATAATCGAGCAGTTATCCAAATCGTTAAGAATGCTCTCTTTAATTCAAAGCGAAGACATGTGAGACTGAGACATGCGTTGTTGAATTATCTGAGAGAACAAGGGGTTATCACCTTGATCGATGTGAGATCGAATGATAACATAGCCGATACTCTCACCAAATGTATACCTAAAGATCGATCATTCAAAACAATGGGGGAATTGGGGTTAAAGACTATATAGGCAAGTCTTAACTATCATTTACTTACCTTTTAATTGTGTGTTTTGAATTATTGAATCTTTCTTCATTGGCTACGATGATAAGCACAATTTATATATTTCATCGATGTTTATAGTTTCTGACTAATTTGAAAATGGTGAGTTATCACATTCCAAACTTAATGAAGATGACTTTAACCTAATTCAAATGTTCTATTGGGGAAACTTGTGTCATTTCAAACTCGATATTACATGACTAGGTTATTGTAAGTGACTTGATTATTGGTCCGGTTCTTTGAAACTAGACAATAGTTATTTTCCTACAAATAAACTTAAGTTGATGGCTCTTTGTAAATCACATTGTTTAGGTCTTGTTCGTAATATATAAAACTTGATTGGTGCTCATGAACATGATATTATAATGTTTTATGACATCAAAATATGTTCTTCTCTGCCTGATGGAATGGTGCTGAGTTTTTACTCAAATGATTGAGTTCATGATAATATGAAATTCATATTTGACATTCTATAGGGGATGGCAGAAATGGAGGAGAGCTTAATGAGTGGGATCCTGACCAGGATGACCTACTTGATGAATGAATATATATCATTTAAAGCGTGTAGGGACTTGACAGTTTACTTGCTATTGCCTATTTTGATGGAATCCGTTTACTTGAAACTTGCATTTTGCTATCTCTATTTTGTGAACATTATTTCTTATATTTGTAAGGCCTTGGACTATTTTGACTGACCTACTTATACTTGACTAGTATGCATATGTTAGTTGTGAACTGAGTCTGAGATTTATTTTAGGTGTTGGGATTTGGATGAGTTTACAGAATCTAAAACTCCTAATACTTATTTTGATTTGTTGATCTTAGAACAGATTCATGATAAGAATAATTCACTTATTTATATTGCAAATGATGATTGAGTTTAATACTTTACTGCTAAAAACTCTTTGACCGATCCGAGTTGATTGTCTTGGACTAAATGTGGATGATTCATGTTTGAGTGAACATTACACCGATCACCTTATTGGATTGTGCTATATGGTGAACATAGGAGGAGATTGTTGGATATATTATTAATATAGTCCAAAATAATATGTTCATATACAAGCCCAATAGGTAAAAGTATGATTATTTGGGTCCATATGGGCCGGAGCCCAATAACTTGCATATAAAAACTCTAGGGTTTCCCTACACTTGAGGTAACACTGTTGAGCGTTCCAAACTTGACGTCTCTTGGTGTAATACTTCAAGCAACCACTTCTTCTCTCTCAAACCTATAACCTCCAACATTATGATGTGCGTCTCCGTGATTGAACTTCCTAAATTTGTTGATGACTTAGAATTTCGAGGTGCATCTCACTACCATGGTCCATTATGATATTGCAGAGCTTCCAGAATTGATAGGAAAATTGGAAAACATCGTCTTCATGAGGCTTAACAAATTTAAGGAGCTCGAGTCTCTTCCGTCTCTTCCATTGAGTTTGGTAGAGTTTAATATTGCAGACTGCATGACAACGGAGACGAACTCTGATCTATCTGAATTGGAGAACTTGGAGGAGCTGAACATGGTGAATTGTTAGAAAGCGGGGGATGTTCCAAGACTCCAGAGCTTGAAATCCTTGAGAAGGCTATACCTGACTGGATGCCACTAGCGTTCTTCAGTAGTTAAGACGATAATTTCGAAGGTTCTCTCTCTCAAAAAGAGAACAAAAGAATGCATCTACAAGTCCGAAACCTCTGGAAAAGGAAAATTTTATGCGTCAAAACCTCATTGCACGAAAAAAGTGGCGAATCATGCCATCCGGGTATAGCAGTCAATTGTAATGCTCGTTTATATAGCAGTCATGACAGTTTGATATTTTGCAGGTTTCTTTGAGGAATTCATGCTTTCCCAGTCTGCGAGGGAGTGAAATTCCAGATTCACCAAATCAAGAGGAAGTGAGCTATGCGGTCCACGAAAACCCTATTCACAGAGGTGTAGTCTTCTTCATCACCAGCGACTTTCCCCGAATATTTGAGAGATCATATTCTCTCAATTGTGGATAATCCAGGCAAAGATACTTAAAATGAACACACCTGTCTCCAGCACTGCTTTGCCCTAGAAGGGAGTTTCGAAATTGGACGAAGATCAGGTTCACTCATGCCAGTTCTCGGATTTCTACTCGTTGCTTTCCAAGTTGAAAGAGAAGGGCACAAAATTCAGGTGGCAAAGCAGAACCCACCATTTATTGCTGGAATTCAGCTGAAGTAACGTGGGGCACATTCGATTTTCCAGAGAAACGATGACTTTGATGGAGATAAGCACCAACGAGATGATGGCTAACGGTCTTTATCGAAAAAGCTTGCCCAGTTTCTAACTCTCTGTAGTTGTCACTTCAATTTGGTCTATAGTAAGCCCCTGGAAAATAGAAGCAGAAAAGATTGAAGAGAAGGGAACAGGCTTGTGCCTATCAATTGAAATTTGATTCCTGGAAATGAAATCTGAATATACCAGAAGCTCCCTTGTAAACTTGTAATGAGATGAACTAGAGGATCCTGAGCTCTTGTTCAGTTGTTTCGAACTCTGTTATTACCCAGAGTGCTCCATTATATACGTATCCACCTTTATTCTATTGCAAAGTGTGAGCAGTTCTTTCTCAAATGGCTTTTCGTGCTGATGGATGTGTAGAACTCGCTCTTTCTCAATGTTACTATTGAATATTCCCCTTAATACAAGCACAAAGACAAAACTCCGGGAAAGGAGAAATCGAAACCAGGCATAATTTGTTAACTGAACATGTGAGAGTCAAAAGATGATTGAAAATGCTAACAACAGTATAGCTAATGGCTTTCCAACAATTCTAACAGCAAGCATTTGGCCAACAAGAGTATATGAAACATCTATGATCACAGCAAGCATTTGGCCAAGTGATTGTTAATAATCATCATTACCACCTCATCATAAAATAGCAAGTGGTTGGCCAAGCAACCATCATCAACTTATCATTAAACACTTGAATTTCATTAAACTTGAATATTTTCATTAAAAAAAAAAGAAATGAGTTTACAAAAAAATTAAACTGGCCACCTGATCACCTCCATTTGTCACTACTGCAGTTTATGAATGAGCAGTTACCGAAAGTAGGACTACCAACCATGACTTCCACTGCTACAGTTGTATGCCAAACACCACAAGCAGCTCGAACAGTGCGAAGCCCTTTCAAGGGATCCACTTCCTTGGGTATTGATACACTTTTCCAATCTCCATGGCCCAGAACACCGGAGGCGCCATCACCGGAAGCAAGTGGCCGCCAGCGAAGTGACAACTACAGCGTGCCAAATTCAACGGGAGAGGGATGAGACATTTACACCTTCCAAGGGTCCACTCACTCTTTTTGATACCCAGTGGCTCACTTCATTCTCATGCCCAAGAAGACCAAAACTATAAGCTCCATCACCCCCGAGTGTATAAATCACCAGAACATGAATGATACTCGCTTCATATATGTATTGCTGAGAGCATCTATTAGGTTTTGATGCAAGACATAAGAGTCCAGCCATGCCCCAGTCTCTCACCCCATCTCTCCCCTAGGAAAAGCTATCTCCTTGCTTGGACTTTAAAGCAGCATGTCATCCACCACAAGCAATATTTTGGACATCAAGTCCAACAGCAGACTCCAAGTCCTTAGAAAGCGAGGAACCCATTTCTACTCCAACATTAGCTCGCAGTCCATGAAGCCCACTGTTGGGAATTTCGGATCCCCGAAAACTGGATTCGACACTAAATCGAACCCCTAAAACGAATGCGGAAGACAAGCCCGGAAAAAACATGTATCACCGATCCTAAAGCACACCACGGAATCGAGCGTACCTTGTTAGCCACAGATTAAACACCAATGCTGAAGATTGAGGAAGAGAAACCGATCCCGTTCGATCCGATGACGTCAATTGGCCTTGAAGGGAAGAGAGCGTCGCCTTTTGCGCACTATTTTTTCTTTTTGGAGGGAGAGAGGGTGAGGAACGTACGTTATGCCAACGGTTGTGTTCCTCCCTCTCTCTTTCTCCTTTTATACGTCCCTCCAACAGAAAAGAACGTACTCTTTCATCCATGGGCCCTAATCTTGTGGGCCGGGCTTTAAGCCCATCACATAAAACCATCATCTCCCACTCGCACATGTTGGGTTGAACATGATTCTCTTTACCTCTCTTCAACATTCATACCAGTGAATAATCCGTGTGACCAGCATACTTTGAGAGCTCGTTGCCATACATCTGTTAGGAATATATAGCAGCTCATAATGGGCATCACATCCCGAGTAGATTTAGTATGCACGTACCTAGATCGATCGATCATATTTATATCTCTCTTGATCTCTTTTAAACAATGATATATATATATATATATTGTATTCACAATTATGATTAACCCAAAGACAGTCATAATTGGTTAACCAGTGAATACAAAACTACAATGTAATTCTCCAAATTCGATCTTCCTCTTTCCTTCAAACTCTCAATTTCAGTTCAGCTTGCTTTTCTAGAAATGTCCCATTAGATCGAATCAACTCATGACCATTGGCAACATCCTAAGATAGCAAACACTAAATAGAAATCTTGAGAATAAGTAAGAGTCATGAGGGGACTAAAAAATTGAGGAACTCTTTTCCTCAAGAGTCTCACATGACATAAAAGTTGAGATCAAACTTTTGTCACTCTTATTGGTCGTCTAATGCATACGTAATATGAAATACGTATTACGGTATTAACTCCTTTCCCATGGAGCGTATGTCTACGCCTTCAATACCGTACAAATAATAGTTTAGACATACCCAATGTCTAACTTGAGTTCACGTATCTACTCATTCACAAAATTCATCAAAACTCACATCTAGTATCTTAGACAGATAAAGTAAAATATGTGGGGTATTTTACTTTCGGACATAGTAAGTATTATGTCCTCATCTTAACACTCAGTTAAGGCGACTTATGTATTTTAAGCTTAAGCTCTCGATTATCACCTAGATAATAAGCTTAAAAACAGTATCATCTCTATTTATCACACAGTAAATAGGGGCGATTACCCGTGTGAGTGGGCTAATCTTATATCTGTCCGACATACTTTCTTAACTTAAAGTAATGCACTGAGCATTAAGATGCATAAAGATCAAACAAAGATTCATAGGTATTAATGATGAAAACACAAATTCATCAAATGTGAACACTTAGGGAAATTACAATATTCAGTACATTAGCCTCTACGCAATCCTAGAGATTTCATATAGCCATAAAACATATCTCTAGGTATTGGCTTTGTCATAGGATCTGCTACCATTCTATGCGTAATATGTACTGTAAGTTCACATCTTTTCGTGCAATCATATCTTTGACAAGATTATACTTGGTATCTATATGTTTGGTCTTGCCATGATATTTTGGATCTTTGGTGTACGCTTTTGCTGCTTGGCTATCACAGTTAACCAACAATGAATCTGCAGCACTTCCAATAACACATAAATGATCCAAAAATCTCTTAAGCCAAACACTTTCTTATACTGCTGCTGATAATGCCACAAACTCAACTTCCATCGTGGACAAGGCTATACATGTTTGTTTCTTACTGCTCCAACATATGGTGCCATTATTCGGTAAGAAAATAAACTCAGAGGTAGATTTTCTTTTATCTAAATCTCCTCCCCAATCAGCATCAGAATAGCCTTAGAGTCGTAGATCCTTTCCACAATAACTCAACATATAATCAGCAGTTCCCTTTAGATACCTCAGTATTCTCTTAACGACTTTCCATTGTGCTAGACCTGGATTGGATTGATATCTACTCACCATTTCAATTGCAAAACATATGCCAGGTCTTGTACACATCATAGTGTACATCAAGCTCCCAACAGCACTAGCATAAAGAACATATTTCGTTTGTTCCTTCTCTTGTGGAGTCCTTGGACATAGTTTATGGCTCAATCATTCAACTTTTTCAATATGAGTGTTTATGGGTTTACAATCTTGCATACAAAATCGTTCAAGAACCTTATGTATATATGTATCTTGCGAAAGATATAACGATTTCTTCGAACGATCCCTTGAAATCTTAACTCCAAGAATGTATGCAGCCTTACCCATATCTTTCATCTCAAAGTTGGAAGATAACCAACTCTTGACGGTATTAACAAACTCCATATTACTTCCGGCAATTAATATATCATCAACATATAATGATATGATCACAAATTGATCCTTGGATCTTTTAATATATACGCAATGATCCTCATCAATCATTGTAAAATCATATGCCATTATGGCATTATGAAAAACGTATATACCATTGTCTTGACGACTGCTTAAGGCCATATATCGACTTCAAAAGTCGACATACCTTTTCTTATTAGCCTTTCACTATGAAACCAGCGAGTTGTTCCATATATATTTCTTCCTCTAATTCTCCATTGAGGAAAACAGTCTTTATATCCATTTGATGTAACTCAAGATCCATACTAGCCACTATTGCTAGAATAATACGAATCGAGGTAAATCTCACTACAGGAGAAAATGTTTCTTCATAATCAATTCCTTCCTGTTGATTATACCATTTTGCCACAAGGCGAGCTTTATGCCTTTCTATCGAGCCATCAGCTTTCGCTTTATTTTGAGAATCCACTTGTTCCCAATAGCTTTGTGTCCTTTTGGAAGATCAACTAGTTCCCAAACATGGTTTGACTTCATTGACTCCATTTCCTCTTCCATTGCATGAATCCATTTTTCCTTACTAGGGCAACTTAGAGCCTCATGTATATTTCTTGACTCATCCTCATCTTGTGGAGCAATCATAAAAGTTTCCCCTTCAATGTCAAAACGTCGACGGCAAATATTTTGGCGACTTTGTTCGCCGTATGGGAGATTGTACACTTAGCACATCATTCCCCATTATGCTCCCACTAAGATTAGATAATGATGACGTCATCTCATCATGTGGTTGCAATTGAAAATGAGTTGAATTCAATTCATCACTTCTCATATTACTCCTACTTGGACGAAATCCACTAATATCATTATCTTGATCTAAGGTTTCAAATAAGGAGTAGTCTTCCCCTATTTCGCCATTCTTAGGAAATTTATTCTCTAAGATTGTGACATCCCGTGATTCAAATTCAGTTATACTCCCACTTTCCTGCTCACCTATGAACACATACCATTTCGAGTGTTCGGAGTATCTCATGAAAATACTCTTCTTTCCTTTGGGACCCAATTTCTCAAACTTGTGAGAAGACTCATAAGTATAGGCAGTACAACCCCATGGCTTAAGAAAACTTAAGTCCGGTCTTTTACCTGTCCATAACTCATATGGAGTGGAAGTAACTGATTTGGAAGGCACCCGGTTTAGTATATAGGTAGCAGTTAACAACGCATCACTCCTAAAAAGTGATAGGTAAGTTAGCATGCGCCATCATGGACCTAACCATTTCCAGTAGGGTTCTGTTTCTTCTCTCCGCAACACCATTTTGTTGAAGAGTATATGGAATAGACAACTGTCTTTCTATTCCTTTTCATCACATAATTTTCTGAACTCATCAGATAAATATTCTCGACCTTGATCGGATCTCAATGCTTTTATTTTCTTGTCTAATTGATTTTCTACCAAGTTCATAAACCTTTTGAAACAACTTAATGCTTCAGATTTATGAGAAATCAAGTAGACATATCCGAATCGAGTATAATCATCTATAAAAGTGATGAAATAGACAGTCCCATGCCTTCCTCTCACATTCATTGGACCACAAACGTCAGAATGGATTAAATGCAGAGGAAATTCAGCTCTTTTACCTTTTCCAAATGGTTTCCTTGTCGTTTTCCCTACTAGGCAATGCTCACATATAGGCAAATTGACTTTTTCAATGTTACCCAACAAGCCCTCTTTGGCTAGTCTATTCATTCGTTGTTGGCCAATATGACCTAGTCTAGCATGCCACACATTCACATCATTATCACATGAAGTAGAAGACGTGAAATAAGGGAATAACAAATATTGACATCACTACAGTCAAATCTAGTACAATAAAACCATCTAAAAAATGACCACAACCATAGTAGTTCGTATCCAAATACAAATCTACACCTCTATTATGGAAGTTCACACTAAAACTAAGCTTAACCAACACCAAAACAGACACTAAATTTCGACGAATCTCCGGAGCATGTAGAACATCGAGGTGCGTCCACCACGCATGTTCAATTGGCAGGTGTCAATCTCTTTAACTTCAGCTCTGGAGTAATTTCCCACATAGATCCACTTAGTTCCAGTTGGTATCATCGGAATTCCACGAAGGATTCTCTATCCTTCGCTATATAGTCTGTCGCTCCTGAATCTACAGTCCACAAAGGATTGAATTCAGCCAATAATACAGAACTTGACACATAAGCAAAGTTCTCAAATGTACAAGAGGTGTTTACCTTTTTCAGCTCACAACAGTTGCGAGCATAGTGACCTTTCTTGTCACAATTGTAACACCTCACTCTTGACATTTTCTTCACTTAAGGACGTTTTCCTCTCTTGTGTTGGTCAACTCTTGATTTCTTGCAATAAGGACTTGATCCTTTGTATTCCTACATATTGAACGAATCAATACGCTTGCGCTTAGAGCTCAAAACCCTTTCTGAGCTAGAACCAGCATAGCAAATTTTTATTTTCGACTCAAATGTCGTTAGACGGTCCTCTACTAGCTCAAGGTGGCGCACGGCAATCTCAAGATCTTCCAGAACATGGTCAAGAGCTTCTAGTGCTTCTTGCTTTTCCAGCACATATTAAATCTTCATATTCAATATTTCACAATTGTTGCCGTTCATATCCGCAATTACGTTCTTAGTTCTTTGAAACCATCGATACGAACACATCGGACATATATGCACAAATAATTAATACCTATCATTTATGCATCCACTTTGCATAGACCCATCATATCAATGAACAATTTCAAGTAAGGTTTCAGAATCAAAAGATCACTATATTTCCAATCATCCTCCAAAAATCCTAACTCAAAATTATTATTAATATAATTGTCTTATGCAAAATAAATTTTATGAAGCTACAAAAACTTCTATGAACTACCCACAGCAGTCAACAATAACAGAAAGCAAATAATATTCGACATCCAAAAGAATAACAATGCTTTCACATAATACAACTATCCATTACACTAAGCAATATATACAGAGAAAAATATCAACATAAAAGAGATATTCACACCCAAAAACATCTCAAACTAATCTAAGAAATAAGTAGGGAATGTCCCTTCTAATCTATCAGTCAAAATATTTGAGAAATTTGGAGGTGAGGACACCGGAGTGCCATAACCCGGCACGCGGGACACTTAAGTGCCATCATCGGAGCAAAATGGGACATTTAAGTGCCACTCGCGAAAATCCGGCCAAATGGCTGACGTGGCAATTTTCCGCGAGTTTAGTCCAAAACGCGCGTCGTTTTGCTAGGCGCGTGGCGGAGAAAACGCAAAAACGATGCCGTTTCGTGTCTACATGTAAATAATAATATAAAAATTAATTAAATTATAAAGTATTCAAAAAATTAAAAAAAAAAAGAAAAATTTTAAAATTTTAAAAATTAAGAAAAATTTAAAAGTTTTAAAAATTAAGAAAAAAAAAGGAGGGGAGGTCGACGGGCGGCTGAGGGGGCTGAGCCCTCACGCCGCCGCCTCCCGCCATCGCGGGAAGGGCCGGCACGGAGGAGGGTCGGCCGGGTCTCGGCCCCGGCCGGCGAGCCAACGCAGGCTCGCAGCCCTCGCCGGGATCGCGGGCGGGCCGCGACCCTCGCCCAGATCAGGCGAGGGCTCGCGGGCCCTCGCCACCGGGTCGGCCGGCCTCGCGCCCGGCCGGGGCCCGGCGCCCCGGCCGACCCTCCCCACTCCGTCGCCGGCCCTTCCGGCGGCGGCGGGAGGCGGCGAGGGTCGCGGCCTACGCCCTACCGCGACCCTCGCCGGATCCGGCGAGGGCTCGCGGGCCCTCGCCGCCTCCTCGCGCCGCCGCGAAGGGCCGACAACGGAGTGGGGAGGGTCGGCGGGGTCGTCGAGCCCAGCCGTGGGCCGACGAGGCCGGCCGGCGCGGCGAGGGCCCGCGAGCCTCGCCTCTGGGGTGAGGGTCGCGGCCCTCGCCGCGATCCAGCTGCGAGCCCTCGCCGTTGGTCGGCCGGGGCCGGCGACCCCGGCCGACCCTCCCCTCCGTCGCCGGCCCTTCCGGCGACGGCGGGAGGCGGCGGCGGCAAGGGCTCAGCCCTCGGCCCGCCCGTTCAACCTCCCCCCCACCCCCCTTTTTATTTTTATTTTTAAATTTTTTAATTTTTTAAAATTTTCTTATTTTTTTTAAATTAAAATTTTAAAATTTTCTTATTTTTTTTAATTTTTTTAATTTTTATGCTGATTTGGAGCTCTAATGAGCCATGTAGGCAAAAAATAATATTAAAAATTGCCACGTAGGATTTCTAGCAAGGGTCGCCGGAGGTGGCACTTAAGTGTCCCACTCGAAAAAAAGTGGCACTTAAGTGTACCGTTTGGAAGTTATGGCACTTAAGTGTCCCGGTGTGCCAAGTTATGGCACTTGCGCTGTACTTCTGCCGAGAAATTTGAAGGCAAATTTGCCAACCATGGAAAAATTTTTTGAGAGCTTCCATGTCGCCTCCAAGGCGCATTCACTCTACGCCATGTGGCGCTCATTCTAAGGGTTGAAGTTTTGGTTAACTCAATCCTATAGTACTCTCTAACAAAAGCTACCACTAGCCTCCTATAACCCGCGACCACGTTGACCTCCCATAGCCAAACTAACACTGCTTGCCATTCAGGTGGAAGAGTGTTCATCAAAGCCGGCACCTTCTCAAAATCCGGCATAAGATAACCATTCCAAATGATTTCCTGTATCATCTTATTGACCCTGACCACATGTGATACTAAATCACCATCACGCCACCGATAATTAGCTAACTCTTTCATTAGCCTTTTAAGTCTTGCACTTCCCTCGTTCGTTCTTGAGATTGCAGGTATCCGTGCATAACGCATCATAGTTCCTACAACAAATGCAAAACTAAAAATGGATTACTTATAATCCATAATCTACATAAGGGAAAATACATAATTTTCCATGATTCATGCAACAAATGCAGAATTAAAAATGGATTACTTATAACCCACGTAGGCATGATTAAAAAAAAAATTCCTTTTTTTTTTTCGAGTCAACGATCAACGGTCGTGGTCAACGGTCAACAGTCGTCGGTCAACGGGTCAACGGTCAGAAGGGTCGGGCCAGTCGAGCCGGGTCAGACGAACCGACCGGCACGTGCCGCGCGCGCGGCGCTGGCGACGTAACGGCGTCGGTGGTCGGCACGTGAGCGGCACGCGCCTGCTTCCGCGCATGTCGGGTTGGGTCGGGTCGCCGATCGGGTCGCCGACTGGTAACCGGCCGGCCAACGGTCGTCGACGATGACGTCATCGGTGAGGTCATCCCGGCGGTTACCGACCGTTGGGTGACGTCACTGTGACGTCATCGCGTGACGTCAGCACGCGTCCGTTCGCCAACCGACGCGTGCCGATTCGCCGACTGGCGCGCACGTGCCGGTTCGCCGACCGGCGCGTGTGGCGCATGCGCTGGCCAAGCCAGCTCTTCAGGCGCGTGGCGCCCACACGCAGCGGCTTCTGGCCAAGCCAGCTCTTTAGGAGCGTGGCACCCACGCGCAGCGGCTTCTGGCCGCGCGTGTGGGCGCGTCCAGCGTCTCCCGGCGGCGCACGACATGCCGACAGACTCGTCTCGACGAGCTCTTTCATCCTATGCCTTCATAAATTGATTTCGACTTACAAAAACTTGAAAAAATAGACAAAACAGTGCTCGGGTGTTAGGATTTTGCACCCCGATCCGTGTCGGCCGATTATTTTCACGAAAAATCAATCAAAAAACATGAAAGGGGTCGGGAAAACATGAACTAGGGCTCTGATACCAATGTTGGGAATTTCGGATCCCCGAAAACTGGATTCGACACTAAATCGAACCCCTAAAACGAATGCGGAAGACAAGCCCGGAAAAAACATGTATCACCGATCCTAAAGCACACCACGGAATCGAGCGTACCTTGTTAGCCATGATTAAACACCAATGCTGAAGATTGAGGAAGAGAAACCGATCCCGTTCGATCCGATGACGTCAATTGGCCTTGAAGGGAAAAGAGCGTCGCCTTTTGCGCACTGTTTTTTCTTTTTGGAGGGAGAGAGGGAGAGGAACGTACGTTATGCCAACGGTTGTGTTCCTCCCTCTCTCTTTCTCCTTTTATACGTCCCTCCAACAGAAAAGAATGTACCATTTCATCCATGGGCCCTAATCTTGTGGGCCGGGCTTTCAGGCCCAACATGGGCGGACGGGCCTTAAGCCCATCACATAATACCATCACCCACCACCAAGAACACCATCACCTGTGCCTTCTTCCCCCCCAAATAGAAACTTTCGCCATAGCAACACCTTCATCCTGACCAGAACAAACACCAGAAACTAAACTCATTCACGATCCCGCACCATCGCCCTCCCTCCATGCTTACACTGTCCACCCTCCAATCCAATCGAGTGAATCGAACAAACCAGAAGAACTAGAAGTAGAATCGAAAAAGCCTAGCCTCTTTAAACCCTGTCGCAACCTACCCTCGGTGGAGGGAACAGGTTTAAGGGTATTGCCTAAAGGACGGGCCTATGACCCATGATTAGACGCGAACTCTCCCAAGCCCATACCTCGTGTGACGTTGGGGTATTTTTAAGAATTTTGCAAAAAGGAATCACTATTAGCCTATTGGGATCAGCTAAAAATCAAGTGAGGAGTATACCACACTTTCTACGCAAAATCTACGATCAGGGATTTGATTATACTAATTGACCAATTAGTGCCCTTTCGGTACCTAATTTTGTTCATTTAAAAAAAAATGATTTATGTCAAGCAGTTTGGATTGATTTTATACCTATCCACTAACGAGATGATTATGCGGGTACGCAATCATTAAAATAACAGTTAATAACCAAGAAAAATGTTTTTAAATAAATTGCATGGGAAAGCAAATATTTAACATTAAGGAAAAGATAAATGCCAATCTTAATTGGATTAAAGGGATCAAAACAGTAAAAGTATGCAAACAAGGGTAATTATCTTTGAGAACAATTGAAACACTAAGGTAAAATCCTAAGGGTTTACTCAATCTTTTAGCATAATTTTAGAGTTAAGAAACTTCCAATTTTTGAGAAAACAGCTCATAAAGTCTTTTGTAAAAACTTTCAAAAGAAAATTTGAATTTCCTGAAATTTTTCAATTTTCAATTTTTTTCTAATTTTTATCATTTTTTATTGTTTTATTAAAAAACTCGAATTTCCAATATTTTCTAAAAAAATTCATTTTTTAATGTTTTCTTAAAGTTGTTGACCTTTCGGAAAATTTTTGAATTTATATTTTTTTCCGATTTTTTTTAAAAAAATTTATTTTTTAATTTTTTAATTATTTTTTTATTTTGTCCTTTCCCTATTTTGTCCTATTCATTGCACTCTCCCTCCCCTTTTCAGCGACTCCTATTCCCGAAGCCACTTTCTCTCTTTTCTTTTTCTCCTTTTTTTATTTCTTTTCTTTTCTTTTCCTTTTATTTTTCTTTTGCCTTTTGGCCTTCTTCTTCTTCTTCGTGCGTTCTCTGCACATCGACGCTCCTTCTACGCCTTCCCCCAAACTTCACCCGCAGAAGTAACACCAAAGATAGCAACTAGCGACCCTTCCACCGCCGAACCGCCACGCCTATTCGGTTGTCCACTCCGACCACGAGCGACCACTGTCGACCACAAACGCCGGCGCCAAACCATTTTCGAGCACAAAAACCCTCAGCTCAAGAATACACGATTGCTCCATGAAAATCGTATGAAATCGCAATGGAAACATAAAAGGCAGGCACGGTCCGACGTATATAAGAGCAAGCACGAACCAAAATGAGATTCAACTTGGTTGCTTCTCAGTTCTCTCTGGGACATTTTGTAAAACACATGAGGTACACTACTATAACGAGGTGTTTTTGGCTCAACGAAGCTCGAACCATCACGGGATCTTCGACACACGACAAACAAGACATCAGAAACAAAAAGTAAGGCGATGCAGGCCGGGGCTCGCGTGAACTGAACGGCCACGAGCTCCGGTCTGGTGTACCCGAGAAAGAGAGCACACACAAAGGCCTAGGGGACTTACCTGGTTCGAGTGGGGCACAGTGGCGGACGGCGGCTCTCAGGCGGACGACTGGTGATGGCGAAGCTTTCCTTTGAGCTCTCTCTCCCTTCGGGTCATCCTTGCAAGAGTTTTTCTAATATGGACTACATTAATTGATATTGTAATTTACTATTTTTACGGTTACCGTAAAACAGGGTTGGTCTAAGGTGAGATAGAAGGTTTCTTAATTAGTCTAATATGAGACTGGCTAGTGTGAGCCGAGTTAAGCCTAGCCCATAATGAGGGGGCCTGGCTGGAAACTCTATAAATAGTGCTCAAGTCTCACCTCTAACCCTAATTCTCACATGTATCATCACCTAAGGGGCGTTTACCTAATGCTACACGTGAGGGGGCCGCCTCATTAAGCCAGTGATACGGAGGGTAATAGAGGAGAAGGACTTGATGCGTGGATCCCCTTGATATATGTGGGTAATCCATTTTTTGCTTCCGCTTTATGTTCGATGGATCCCAAAACAAGTGCGTTAATCTTTCTACTCAATTATGCATGTTCTTGTTCTGGTTATGGAGATCTTGGGGTTGCGCAATTTGCGTCCAACATGTGGTATCAGAGCAACCATAACCTTAGAACTTGAACGCATAAAGTTTTGCCATAATTTGTGATTTTCGAGATTTTTTGTTCAATAAAAATAAAATTAAATCACAAATTCGGACTGGGCTCAACGAGAAGAGCAAGACGGTCGGCAGCGCGTCGCCAGGGGAGGCTGCACGCGCCCCCACGCGCAGCCGCCCGCCGCCTGGGTGTCGAAGACGCGCTTCACACGCCTTCACGCGCCCCACGCGTGGACTCCACACGCCACGCACTCAAGCGGCGCGTGTGGGGGCGTGCATGGTCCAATTGGCACGTGGCTGGCGGCGATGGATTCGTATGACCGTCCTCTATCTTGTGATGAATTTATTTTACATGTTTGATGATTTTATAGATGTGAAAATACATAATAAAAAAAAGCCATAAATACGTGTATTTTTAGTGTATTTGTGCGTATTTTTCTTGTATTTTCTATGATTTTGGAAATACAGATGATGGGTTACTAGTATGTTATCACATAAACATTATGAATGTGTGGTTCATTAATAAAACCAAACTTTATTATAAATAGAAACTGGCTTAATGAGATACAATTCATATGGGATAGTATTTGAGTTATATATTGAGCTGATGAGAAACAGTAATGCTTATGAAATTTTTGTTACTCAAAGATACTCCTTGACACGATGGTAATCTTTGAATGATGGACGTCTTTAGAGCTCATGACCAAACTGATTGTACTGATTAACACATCTGCTAAATGTGAGTAATACATGTCAGTTAAGTTACTGCATATTGTACATGAACTCATCTGGTCACTTGTTAATGTCTATCAAGTTGAATATTTTTATGATTAAGGAGTATGATAACATTTACACAGAGCAATAGTATCTACTGTTAAATTTTAGATATTTGGTTCTCTAGTTTGACTCAATTAATAGGCCACTGGATGATTATAATGATAATTTGTTACTTAAAAATTGGCTAATAAATCAGTTGTTGGCCTTGGCGTTATTTTTTACCTTATGAACTCATGAGTGATAATGGATCAGCTGTCAAGCTTGTCGATTTGGTGTACTCTGTATTACTATTGATGTTAATTTGTGAGAGATATTTTAGATCGGCATTCTTTTAATGCTGTTTTAGTAATCAGTAATTGGGGTGCACAAGAGATGCTTGTTTCTATGTTATGAGAAGTTTCTTGTGTTACTGTCATCAATGATCTTATTGAAATCTGTCTTTCAGGTTCGCTATATATATATATATATATATAAATTTTATTAATGAATAAAGCAATGTAATTAGCATGATATGTGATTTTGGTGATATGCTGCCCCTATCACTAAAGTTAAAATCACATGTATATGGTGTATGTGAGGAGTAAAGTTTATATCCCTGGTATGAGAGAGTTTCAAGGATTCAATTGAGTAGTGACCGCCAAAATGACACGCTTGATTGGGTTTGAAAAATTTCGCTCTCGTATGCTAATTGGGATGTCTCCTGATCTAATGCGTGATCATACACCCAAAGGAGATGATTATGTATTAGTTCATGGAGGGATACATGATGATATGGTGGAGGAGTGACTGATTTTAGTGATTCATATGCCCAAAGGTGATGAATTCACGAAGAATTGGAATATATTCTCATAACCGCTATCATGTGGGGAGTGTACAACTGCATGTCATGTATTCTGCTCAAAAGTGATTATATGATTATGCGTGTAACTCTTTGGATGTGTACTTGTACATCAAGTTACACTGTGCTCACATAATGCTAATTATATACATTGCTTATTTTTCAGTCACATTTTCTATAATTAATAACTTCATTATTATTGAGGTTTTCACTGCTTCAAATTTTAAGTAGTGGCCATATGATTTGCTGCTTAAAAAAAAAAAAGCAATTGAATTTGCTTATTATCCATGAAGCGTTCCATTCTTGAACACTTAAAAAGAGGTTTGCTTGCGGACTACACTGCTATAAGATGATAGAAGCCTTAGTTGCTTGAAATTATGTCTTGTCTGATATTGAAATTAGGACACATCTATAAAGATTGTGTTTAAGTCCTAATGACATATACATCTCGTGTATGGTTAAAAGGTCATTTTCGAAAGTTTTCTATTTAAGGAAAATGATCGAGATAAAGAATAAAACAATTACAATTAGTCTTAAAAGATTTTTAGGCTTAACAGTGGCCGTAAGTATTTTGGCAAGTACGACAATGCGAAATAGCTTAAAGGGTCATTTGTCAAATACTTGGTAAATTCTAGAGTAGTAACTTAATTACTATACCTGAAAATCCTGACAAAAAGATTTAGCCGAAAGGCATAAATGCACCATATCGAACATGGTGATGAGTGTGATTGGTAAGACTAATTTATCTCGTCTTTTGTAGGATGATATTTTGAAAGTAATATTTTCACATACAAAAATAGTTTCATAAACTTCTTTTGAGTTATAGACTAGACATAAATTACTTGAATCATATGAAATTTAGAGGTGTCATGCAAAGTGAGGTTATCTAATCCAATATTAAGTGCGTTGGAATTCAGATCCACTTGGAATTATTTTATATCTTATATAGATTTTTAAAAGGGTATTGATTTTATGACCCTAAAGAAGATGCAAAAATTATGGAAGCACATACTCTAAAGTTTCTAAATATTGACGTAATTGTAGAGGATAGCTGCTCTCAGATTATTAAATATAATAATATGATGGAGGTTACTGTGTTTTTGTCTTTACCTATACAGATAATTATAGAATCTCATATACCATAGACTAAACTTGTTGATGTTCAAGGTATTATTCTTGATATAGTTTATAATGAAATTTCTTAAACCTCTCAAGTGCAGAATGAAGTGGTTGCAGCTTTATTAAGGAGATTTGTTAGGGAAAGACGATCAGTTATATCATCAGACTATATAATCTATTTGTGAGAGTATGATTACAATATCCACTATATGGTTGATGTAATGGCATATTTATAAATGTCGTTTCTTATTCTCAATCAAGTATGTGATTAGATGCCATAAAAGGCAATATACAATCTATGAAACATCATAGTTTTGGAAACTAACTTACTTGCCTAAAGATCATAAATTTATAAGTTGCAAATTGGCGTACAAAACTAAAAGAATTTCAAAGAAAGATTGTGGAATTTAAAGCCAAATTGGTAGCTAAAGTTTTCACTCTAAAAGGGGGTTAGATAGTTAATAGTAAAGAAATAAATATTTTTTTCTAATATTTTTAAAGATTCTTTCAAAGTAAACGTGGCATTAATAATTTATTTTGATATGGAGTTACGCCAAATAGATACAAAATCTATATTGTGCAATTGGAGGATTTTGCAACAGATGTTTCAAGTAAATTTATGTGTAGACTGAAAAGTCTTATTCATAGTTTTAAGCAAGTTTTCAGACAACATTATTAAAGTTTCATAGTGTTATTATTTTATTCAATTGGGAACAAAGTAATTCAATATACTGCAAGGTCAGTGGGAGGAAATTTATTTTTTCTCATACTCTATGTACATGATATTTTGCTTACAAGTTGTGATCTTGAGACATCTTATATCATTTGTACTGAGGTCCGTAATGATTAGTTTTTTGCCATATTATATTAGATTTTCTTGGAGGACATTTGCTGATTGTATATTGGAAATATTCGATATACATTATTGCAAGCCAGGAATTGCTTCTGTTGTTAAGGGTGATGGACTAAATCTATCACATTGTCCTTATTTAGATATTGAGAAAATCTAATTAAATGGTGTACCTTGTGTTAATGCACTTAAGAGTATAATATATACTTGAATTTGCACTAAACTAGATATTGTCTTTGTGATGGGACTTCCAGACAGATATTAGTCAAATCCAAGACGTGATCACTGGGTTGCTACCAAGAAGGTTTTAGGGTACTTAAAGAGGACAAGAGATTATATGCTAATTTACAGACATGTTCAATTCTTGCAGCTAATAGGATATTCAAATGTAAATTTTGCTGGCCGTTAGGATGACATAAAATCAATAACGGAATATATATTTATGTTAGTAGGAAGTGTAATAAATAAAGTTCTATGTCATCTTCTACTATGTAAGCAATGTTAGTAACATTCTTTTAGTACATTACTTGGGCTATTAGGCTCCAAAACCTCATGAAAGAGTTGAACATTTTTAACTTTATGGATAGACCCATACGATTGTATTGAGACAATAAATTTGTAGTATTTTTATTAACTACAGAGGTCTCAAGGAGTCTAAATATATGATAGTCAAAATTTTTGACCAAAAGGAAACGATACAGAAATGTGACATAATAATATAAAATATATCCACAGATAATATAGTTGCAGATCCACTAATTAATGGCCTACGCCCATGTGTATTTGAGCCACATGTCATTAGTATGGGTCTAGGAGCATTATGAGATGCTATTGTTTAGTTGGAGCTATTTTGGCTTTACTCTGATAAATGTTTCATCCATGTTCGTTACATTTTGTAACGATTTGATATGTATCAACTTTTGCATTCAATAAAATATTTTGAATATGTTGTTATTATGTTGAATACATATTGATAAAGTCTCAAGGTAATATATAAACCTTAAGTGAAGGCTAGGGGCATCCGGTTATTAGCATTTTCCATATGTCTTATTATTCATAAAGAAAGGTTAACCGTAAGGACAAGACATATGTGGGTTCATGGAACCATAAAGACATTCTTTAGTGGCACAAGTTTTTGTGTCGCCTAAGGTAAGAGAATGGTGACTGACAAATGGGATCTCTTTATGAGAGATATTATCCATTTGACACACTACCATATTGAATCCATGTCAGTAAAGTTGAAAACATTCGTGACCATGGAAGGCTCTGTGTATATACATGCAGTTACCGCCATGATTCGGTGTTTAAGACTTTATGGGATAGGATTGACTATTAAGAATTATCTCTGGACTAAATGTGCGCACATACGGTACGATTTTAATTAATATAGTTCAAGTGGAAGAATGTAAGATTTTTTCTAATGTAGACTACATTAATTGATATTATAATTTATTGTTTTTACGGTTACCGTAAAACAGGGTTGGTCTAAGGTGAGATAGAAGGTTTCTTAATTAAACTAATATGGGACTAGCTAGTGTCAGCCGAGTTGAGCCTAGCCCGTAATGAGGGGGCCTGGCTGGAAACTTTATAAATAGTGCTTAAGTCTCTCCTCTAACCCTAATTCTCACATGTATCCTCACCTAAGGGGCGTTTACCTAACGATACACGTGAGGAGGCCGCCTCATTAAGCCAGTGATACGGAGAGCAATAGAGAAGAATGACTTGATGCATGGATCCCCTTGATATATGTGGGTAATCCCTTTTCTGCTTCTGCTTTATGTTCGATGGATCCCAAAACAGGTGCGTTAATCTTTCTATTCAATTATACATGTTCTTGTTCTGGTTATGGAGATCTTGGGGTTGCGCAATTTGCGTCCAATAGTCCTCTCCTCTCTCGCTCTCCCTCTCTCTCGGTTTCTCTCTGGTTCTCCTCAGCTCCTCGTCAGCTCTCTCGGTTTCTCACAGTTCCAGAAGAAGGGCGTCGAGGAGCCGGATTCCGTGCACGGTCGAGCCTCTCTTTGGCTCTCCACCCTCTCTCAAGTACTTCTCTCACTCCAGCTCTCACTCTCGAGCACCTCTCTCGCTCAAGCTCTCTCCGTCTCTTCGGTCCCCCCTTCTCCGCTCTCTCCATTCTCTCCCACCATGCTTCTGTTCTCCCCTTTTTTCTGTTCTTCCCGTTCTGCTTTTTCCTTGCCCGATGCCCCTCTACCCCTCTCTGCTCTAACCTCTACTACCTTTTTCCCTTTTTTGCAGGTTTGCGCGCGCGAGTTGGAGGAGGGAGAAGGCTGGCGTGGGCCAGGCCAAAAGGGAAACGGGCCTGGGCCATGCAGGGGAAAGAGAAGCAGGCGGTGGGCCGAGGCAATGCCAGATCCGGCCCAACTCGACCTCAAGGCCTTTTTTTTTTGTTTTTCTATTTTTTGTTTTTTTTTGTTTTTTTGTTTTTTTCTCTTTTTTTTAGCGACTAATTCCTAATTTTGTACACGATTAAATCCTACATAAAATCGTAAAATCTAGGTGTCAACAAACTCCTTAAATGTAATTGACGCTCCTGCTCCTCCAACTAGGGATGGAGCTTGTGGGTTAGAACTTGAAAGGTGTAAGGAGCGATTTGTTTTCGGCGGACAGCCTTGTGGTAACGAGGAAATTTTGGTCAAAAATTGTTCAGCAATTGTTCTCCAAGGTAACGATCCTCTAGTTCATACACCTGTTCATCATAAATCTAGAGGTAAAATCATGAAATTTCGGATGAGATGATCCGCCGATTGAAAATTTTGCTGGACATCAATTTACTCATTTGCAATTACAATGGTTACTCAAAGTTCTTATTTAAAACAAACTTCATTTCCCTCATTTTTTATAAATAAAAAAAAAGGCCTACTTCAGATTCGTAATTGAAAATTTTTTTAATTTTTTTGGCAGGTAGAGGGTTGCCTCTCCTTCTCCCCCTTCCCTCCATGGCCAGTATTGGGTATAGATGAATTTTCATTTATTGAAATCACCTTAACTAAGTGATCTAAGAGAAAATTGTAATCTTTAGATATTATTACTCGTTGATAATTTCATGTCAACTTTAAAAAGGATTATGAGTTCTTTCAAAAATAAGCTTCATTGAGTTGTTTCATTCAAGATTATTTCTTTTCCATTTTGATAAAAATTGTTTTAGCATAGATAGATGGTGTCCACTCTACAAAACATATACATATATGTTTTCTTTGATAGTGAATTTATAAGTTGAAATCAGTTAGTTTCTATATTGAGAAATCATACGGTGGCAATGGAGCATACAGGAGTAAGATCCTGGGTTATCGTTAGTTTTTTCATTGGCATTATCCAAAATCACGTAATGAGGGAGGACAATTCACAATGGCCATCACCTTCCTCCTCTGTTTTTGTCTTGGCTTTCTAACAAATTTGTTGTCCTTATGAAGGTGCAAGAAAGTAAAACTATATGTACAATAATACAACATTAATATAAGAACCAAAAGAAGACAATCTCAAAGTAATTAGGGTCGAGATAAAGTAGCTCAACTCCCTCCCAACATAATACTAGATTGTGGGCAAACGTACAAAGCTTTTCCAATGAAACAACACAAGCTTCTCTAAACAATATTGTTATCTCTAAAAGGAGAACTAGTTGAAATTACCGAAGCACGCGGTGAAGTAGAGAGTATTTCTAGTTCCATCTAGAATTTGTCATTGTTAACTGACACATCTGGTGGGTAGATAAGTGGTTTTGGAGGCATATGAAATTTACCAATATCTCCTTCCAACATTTCTAGGACTTTGTTCATTGGAGGGCGATGGTTAGGGTTTAATTGTATGCACCAAAGTGCAACTATTATCATTTTTTTTTATCACCTTCCTTTCCTCTTCTACAATTTCTTCCATTTCAACACTTGTACCTTCACCAAATTGGTCATACACCCACAACGGAAAATAAATTTGGCTTGAGCGTTCTACATTTGCATTTATATTATTCCTTCTACTTGCCATTTCCATGAGCAACATCCCAAAGCTATAGACATCCGCTTTATAAGATATGCCACCAATGCTTTTGTAAAACAACTCAGGTGCCATATATCCCAAGGTTCCTCTTGCAGCAGTTAATGAAACTATGCTATGATCCGCGGGATAAAGTTTCGCGAGTCCAAAATCAGAAACTTTCGGAATAAAATTCTTATCTAAAAGAATATTATGAGGCTTGATATCGAAGTGTAGTATTTGCATGTCACACCCCCGATGTAAATATTCAATCCCCCTCGCGATCCCAAGAGCGATCTCATATATTTTCATGTAATCAAGAAACTTATCACCTTCCTTAGCAAAAATGTGCTTATCCAGAGACCCATTTGTCATGAGATCATACACAAGAGCTTGTTTCGAGCCTTCAAAGCAAAAACCGATGAGTTGCACTACATTAATATGGTGAATTCTTCCAATAGTAGCCACTTCACTAATAAAATCTTGGCCATGGGCCTTGGATTGCTTCAAAATCTTTATGGCTACTTCATTTCCGCTTTTGAGCATTCCTTTGTACACGGAACCATACCCTCCTTCACCTAGTTTGTGCTTAAAATTTCTAGTGATCTTCTTGATGTTCAAGTAAGAATACCTTATGGGAAAAAAGTGGCTATGAGCTTGCAAGAATTCTTCAACATTCTTATCCATTGCTAAGTGCCTTCTTCTATACTTGTAGATCAAAAATATCGTGACAAATGGCGTCCCAATTACAAATTTCGCTTTACAAAAAAACACTGAGGAAAAATTTGATAGGTTAGAATAAGTTCTTTTTAAAATTATTTTAAGAACGGATCACTGTAGCTTACCTAGTAAGGCTGTAAACTCTATAGTTGTCCAAAATGCAAAAAAGTTGACACCTGCGAAAGGAAGGAATTATCTGAAAAAGGAATTGAAGAAATATAGTTTGGAAAACAAAAATCACTAGGAATCATAGTAGCAAGATACACTGTATAAGTTGAATTTTGTCCTAAAGAATATGAGAAGTGGGATACGTGCATTTTCAAATAAATGGAAATAATAAGCGTCATTTCCCATAGATAATAGCTGGTAAAAGAAACTCCATTTCTTTGTTAGCTGTAAACAATCATAGAGAAAGTGATTTTCATTTTTAATTAATAATTTTCTTCCTCATATTGATACATGAATATAATTTTTTAAGGACTTTATTAACAAGCGTCTCTTGAATTATTAGTTAAGTGACTAATTAAGGAACTAATTAAGAAAATGAGAAAATCTGAACCCTATGCCAACGAAAAACTAGTCATATAGCTGCTCCCACAATCCAGGCACATGTGTATGTGCACCTGCTAATGGGTCTTTTCGGGATGTCTTCTATGGTCACTTGTTTACATTTTGGCGAATCTAACAACTCCTATATTTCGATTTTAAAATGTAAAGCAAAGCCTCTAAAACCTTTCAAATACGCAAATGTTGATACTATAACATGTAAATTCTGTCATTATTTTCTTGGATTTTAAATATTTCTTTCATTTTCCAGTTAAGAAGATAAAGTAGCAAGCGAAAGAGCATCCAGAATCATGCAAAATTGCAGTAAAATTTCATTGTCAACCGATGCTTACCACCAATGTAGAGAAAGGATCTGCAACCCTGATGGCCTTTGTAGATGCTATAGAAATCAAAGAAGCAAAAGAAAGTTGGCTTCCAAATTGCATTTCGAAAAGTTTGACCAAAGTAGACAACAAATCCATCGGCCATGATGTTATGGATGCGCTCATAGTTGTAGGAGCTACTATTAATTTGCTCTTTATCCCCAAAATCAATTGATACCCATGTCCATCTGCTAACGGTGCAAAAATCCTTAACATCTAATGCTTTTGGATTGATCAAAGCATACAAGTTCCAATTCGATGATGTGTTGAAAGAGTTCGACCCCTCAATACATGGAGCGGTGGCAATGTAGAGTAGAGAGCTAACTGCCTTTGAGCAGTTCACAATAATCAATAGACCACCGCGGGCCATGTAGTATGGGTTGTTTGGATCAGAAAAGATCTTAGAATTGTACAGCGCCCAGGAAGCCCATGAATGACTGGGGAGAGACGAGCAATTATCCTTTTGCAGCCCGTTTGTCGATTAATCTGATTTGGTGGGTGGAATAATTGATAGACTGCACATAGTATCGACCATCACGGAAGCGTAGAACAGTGTGATTATCTTCACAAGTCAGCTTATACTTCGAGTCCCCACACCTCTTTGGATCACTCCTCAATCGAAACGAGAAATTGGTGAAGAATTGTTTGATGTGGGTGGAGGCACAATATGAAGCGATTGAAGAAGGATTGGATGAATCTTGCTTGATTAGAGAATTGGAGTCGCGCCGTCCTATAAAGAGAAGCCCAAGTCAGTAAACGGAACAAATGCATGGAAAGTCCAGAAATTAAAGAGGTGGACCCAAACCAAAGTTCAACCACCCATATATAGAACAAACCAAAGTTCAACCACCCATATATAGAACGCATCTTGGAAAATTTACACCCAGTGAAAATTCAAAAGTTCAGTTTGTCACGGGGGATTTTTCTTTCTCCTCTCTCTCTCCCCTTCCTTCCACTTTTTCTCCCCGCAATTGTTCGTTCCACACCCCGTCAACAAACAAATCCATTCTCCCTTTATCCCTCTCTCCCCCATCAATTCCCCTCTGACACACGGTCTTTCTTCTCATTTTCTTCTTCATCTTTTGCCTCCGCCCTTCTTCTTCTCCATCTTCTTTCTTCACCGCACGAGTCACGACCATAGGAAAATTGATTTATAGCTTCGAGGAACAAGATCAAAAATAAAAACCAGCTTGCCTCGAAACTTCTTAATCTTATATCAGTTTTGACACAGCAACCACCAAAACCGTGTTACATGCGTCCACTCCTCTATTCTTTTGAATGCAACAATAACTCCGTTGCTTGTTAGACAAGTCCAACAATCTATTCTTGTCCACGATGATTTCTTATGTTTTTGGGCACTCAAATAGATTAAAATCAAACTAGTACATCGCACGAGGGATGCCAAACACATAAAATGGACTGGATTGTTAAAGCCCAACGTCTTAAGATTTTACCATGTAATTGGATCTCTAAGCCTCCTCAAACCTTGTGGGACCTTTTATGTTCGGAGCCCATCTTTCTTTTCTTTCTGTCTTTACTTATAAGTAATGAAGGCTAAGTTTATCCAACCTAAAAAAAAAAAAAAAAAAGATTAAAATCACAATTCAATAATCTACAGAAATATAACTATCGCAGGCTGAAGTACGATAAAAATTCTTATACGGTTAAGAGTAGAAAATAGGGCAGTATAAGGACTCATTAAATGGGCATAGGAGGATTCACACACCCCATCTGTTATCTGGAAACATCAAGAAAGATATACGGTTATTTTTTAACTTGCACACATGAGCGGGACATGATCTTTTGATCCTACTTTAATGCTTTGTTTGGAAGAGGGAGGAAAGAGGAACAAGGAGGTGGGTGAAGCAAATTTTTCATTTTTCCCTCAATTCACTGTCACATGATATTCAAAATTTTGAAATTTAGTATTTCATCATGTCACGACATAGTACATCAATTTTGACAATACCATGAAACCATGTCACCATGCATCGGAAAATTTTGTTCTTATTTCTTCTGCAGTGACATTTATTTATAGTATGCAGAAACAAAATGCGGGATTACCAAACATAGGATAATACTTAAGAAACACAGTAAAATGAGGCCATGCGCTAAGAATAATCAATGTGCAGACCTGAATATGATGAGTTTGCATAACTCAATGACCATTGCAATATCGCAGATACAGGAATTCTTACCTTGCCATGGTTATATTCCACCATCACAGCATTATGCCTACATCTTAAGATGTCTTGGAATTCGACATTCCAAAGCCGAACCTGTGTCAACTTACGTTGCATGGGAGAAAGAATGGAGTTGCCAATGGCACCTTTTATGCATAAATGCCACACCTTTACAGATCTCGAGGATAATAGATCCTCGGTTTTGTTGATGATCAAAATGTCCTGTGAGGTAATCCTGAACTCACAATCGTAATATTTCATGGAATGTAATTTAATCAAAGAACAGACTGGAGAGAACAGAATTAACACTCAATTATATGTTGTAGTTTCTATTGGTGAAATGACTCTCCTGATCATAGATGCCTTGCAATCATGTTGACTTATTGATTCTGACCATCACAGTTAGAAAATCTATCTGAATTGCATAACAAAGGTAACTATGTCTTGATGCCTCATGCACACTGACAAGATTATTTCAATGTCAGATCACTTTTTTCAAGATTTCAGGACTAAGAACAGAAAAATGTGGGAGCAACCAAGGAAACATTGCTATCGACTCAAGGTGGATTCCTTTTAATTGACGGTTACACAAATACAAAGATCAGCCACTAATCTTGTTGCTTTAACCTTAAAATGGAGCACACTCAGTCATTTCATTCAACTGGATATCGACCATTTTCTTTGAACTTCATAATGGCTTTGCAGGTTTAGGGATGAAAAAAATGACTCTCTATCTTCACCTAAGGAAGTCAAGCTAGAATTTCACCTGAAAAAACCAAAAGCCTTCAACTGATGAAGCTTTGAGAATACTCGGTAACTATGCAATTTCCATCAATTTTGCCATGAACTTCTGCTGATGAAATTGAGCAACCCCTAATTTTTAGGCTTTGTGCACCAACTTTTCTACCTTCTTCTTTGCAAATCTCTCAGACGAAACATTAAGCAGCTTGTTGATTGACATCCCTTCACCTATAATCTTCTTCTTCACCTCGTACCTATGCTTGATTCTACTGTCGAGTTTGTAACCAAGAAATGCAGGGAAATCCAATAGCTCATCAAGATCACGTCCCATCTCCCCACCAAATATTCCACTTTTTCCTCCAGAGAATCAAGATTGTATTGAAGTATCTGAGGATGCTTCTTACTCATGAGAAGCACGTCTTCACAAGAAAACCCATAACTCAAGAAGAGCTCAATCACCTTCTGCATATTCTCACAACTTGTCCTAGTCACAGCGCCTATTGCAACCGCGAATTCCTTCGTTCTGTACTTGTAACCAATCTTCACCAAAAAACCCAGCTTATATGCAATGTTCCCCTCAAAAGATAGACCCAAAAACAAAGGGGCTTTTGTCAAGAACTTGAAAATCTCATTGGAGTTGAGTCCACATTCTTTGAGAAAACTAATTCTGGGACGCAATTTCCTCTCCCTACTTGCGCTAACAATGTTAGGAAACACAAGAATGATCCTGAATATTTCTTGATCATCTAATCCCGCAAATGACCACAAGAACTCTACATGGCTTTCCAAGTGTTCCACACGGTATTTCAAAAAGGTAGGCAGTTTGCGCAACACTGCCCCCGTTGCATCCTCATCTCCTCCGCTAAGTTCTAGAAGAAACTCCACTCTCGGAATCAATTGGGTATCCATATCGAAGTTAAGAATGGGGGGATGCCTCACAATCAAATCAACCCCACCAAAGCGGCTCAAGAAATTAAGGAGCCTTTCAATCTCTTCAAACGGCTTAAGAGACAAAGCCTTCGTTAAATTCACATTGTCAAGAACATGAACAATCTTTTCTCTAGGAATCCCACTGTCAATCAGCAAATTAACTTTTTCCTCAAATCCAGCTAGGAATCGCGGCTCAGTTGACATAAAGAGACGCTTAAGCTGCATCGGGTCAACCTTTCCATCTAATTGGTCGCGCACGAAGAGTATAAAGGGATCGATTTCACCTGCCGCCAACACAGAAGGGCATTTTGCAACCAAATGGCAGAGCTCAAGGCCACTGATTCCGACCGATTTCAAAGAGGCGACGCGAGCCCGCAACGAACCGATAGACTTCAGCCTCAAATCCGGGTCCCTGGTCAAGAGATTCGGTCTCTCTCTCGTTGAGCCCGAGTTCTTGAAATAACACATCCAGCGCCCCTGAAAAGGCAAGACTTTCAACGAGGAGTTCGATCAAATATTTCAAATTGCGTTCAAGGACATCAACCGTTTGATGAATTGTCTCTGAGAGCCACTCACCCAGTTCGAACTCGACACTAGGTGACGAGATGACGCGGCGGCATTGCACGTGAAGCGATGGCGCCCTCGATCCGATTCCGGACGGTTGACTCGAATCCAGCAAAGGGGACGACTTGGGGGAAGAGAAGATGGCGGAGCGAGGGACGGAAGCTGAAGATGGGGAGCGCTGCGAGTGGAGAAAGAAAGCGGGAGGTCGAGGGCTCCTCAACATCAGCTCGAGCGAGAGTGCGTTTCCCGGTAGCAGAATGAAGGATGGATGGAGATGATGAGAGGCGTAGAGCTAATGGCGGTTTTTTTTCTCTTTTTTTTTTTTCCAGAACTTTGAGCGGGACCTTTTTCTCCGAAGCAACTTGCCCGGATCCGACCGTCAACGTGGTCTCCTCTCATCGTATCGCACCTAAATAATATAACTATCCTTTTAGGCTCCGTTTGAAAAATAAATAATTTAAAAATATTTTTTAAAAAATTATTATATTCCTTGAAATAAAATTTTAATAAAAAAATTCATTATTTATAATAATTTATGTCTATTCTAATTCATTTTGTAAGAATATGAACAATCATTTTTGAAGATAATATTTTATAATAATTTATTTTCTAAGAAATAAACGAAATCTTAATGTATTGTACATGATCAATAACTTACCTATGTCAATAATACACTAACTATTTATATAAATGACTTGCTTTATTCATAATTATGATAATGATTTTAATTTTATAATAAATAGCAGTTTGTCATCTAAGCGATTGACATAATTATAAGAGAGATACCTGTCTTTTACGAGGTTATAATCGCAAGTCTCGTTGAAGGCAAATCTCTAAACGACTAAGATTTCTTCACTGCTAGTATCTTAGTGAGACTGTGATAACAGGTCTGTCAATCGAAAACTTTCAGCTCACATGATGCAAAATAACTATCCCTCAAAATCAAACACTTCATGACGAACGTGCAAATTGTTATAGCAACGTTTGGAGGGATTCGCTACATCGGTCACTCATTTTCTCTTAACCGTTTAAGCATAGGAGTGAGGCACAAATAGTTCGTAAACTTTTACGGAATGTCAATAAGATGTTGCATTTACTTGGTAATTACAAATGTTAAAAAAATGTATCACAAGATAAATATTTTTAAGATATCAAGAAAAGCAAATGTTATGAAACCACATAAACAGATAGAGTGGCGAGGGAAAGATGCTGTCATGGCGGAGGTGGTGCCACCGGCACCCAACAAGGGTGAGCGGCTAATGATCACAATGCGCCCCAGCCGCCACCTTCTGCCGAACATGAATGCACAGAAACTTGACGGCTATCGAATGCCTCTTTTGGAATTCGATGTATGGATAATATATCAAAGGCCTAGATGTTAGAAAAGCTCGTGAATATTCTTCTGACCCTAGTTCTATGGGTTTTCAACGATGCACCCGTCATTAGCTCCCAACTTTCCAAGCGCCACCGTTATGGCGGCAGCCGCACCGAGTTAGCCTAAGGCCGACAAGGGATGCTTGGCCCCTCGCCAATTCATGGGTGGCGCCACCAGCATCGCCCAGCATCGCCCAGCTTCGCCCTTGACTCGCTTCTCTTGTCTTTCTCTCTCTAGGGTTCCTAAACTTTCACTATAATTTTCTTTCCTTACATCCATACTCAATAAATAATCTAGTCGGCGGTCCAAAAAATATATAGTCATATATGATGCATCAGCTATGCAATTTGTACCGTCTGTATTTCTTTCCATGTAAGACTAACTTCAACAAAAATCATATAATTCAAGGATCAAATTTGGAAAAAAAAATTGGGACTTGACTGAACATTGAAATGAAGGCGCATTTATCCCTTCAAACATGAACCACAAGCCTATTTAAATCAAACACCAGCTCAAGTATGTGCCTGTAGTTTCTCAATACAATCAAGAATTAATTTTCAAGGAATGTGAACATCAAAATGCAATGTAGAAAACATACTAATTAAAATTACAACCTTGTGGACATGAGAATGGCTTGTCTTTGCTAGTCTATCTGAAGGGACTTGGTGAATAATAATATGAAGAAAGAGATAACTCAATACAACTATCTATACATTTAATGTAAAGAGGAGATTATTTCTTTGTTTACATTTTTGCAATTGACATCTTTCCCATTGAATGCATTATATTGGAATTTGCCCTAAGCAAACTGACATGGATTTCGATATGCTTTTTTTCTACAGAAAAAGTTTGAGCATGAAACTAAATATGAGATTAAATTCTCTATAGCAGATATTTGTAATTTTTATTTTTGTGGGAAAATTTCAAATATAGATCTAAAGTATAAATATTTTCTTTTAAAAAAGATATGGATTGAACCTTATTTTAAATAAAGTCATGAAGTAACCAATTTAATCTCAAATAATGATTTGAACTCATTGTCTTGTAAAAAGTTGGCATGGCAACTGTTTCCAAAGACTAAAAAATGGGTAATTTTATTTTTTTATTTTTAAAAAATTGACTTTACTCTAGATCGTCATCTAGAAGAACTGTTGCTAAACAAATTTCGTCCAAAATTTTCCCGCCCTCAGGTCTGTCCCGCCCATAACGAATCTCTTCTAATCCCTTTCAAGTTCTTCCTCGGAAGCTCCATCCTCCTCAGCTGGATGAAGGAGCGTTCAGTTACATCTAAGGAGCTTAAAGAGGCTACGATTCTTCGACTCTACTTCTGATTCTTTGGGTTTGCTCGATTCACTTGATTGGAAATGGATGGTCGACGGTGTAGGTGTGGAAGTAGGACAATTTGTTGGCAAGGTAGTTTTCACACATGTCCAAAAACCGGCGCAAGTTTTCTGATATGGTAGAATTTCGTGCGCATTCTTTGTTGATTGTGGATCCCTTGTGGGAATGATGGCTTCTCTCAAAGAACTCACGCTTAATGATACTGGAACAGAGGACCTACCTGATTCGGTGCGGTCATTGAGGAAACTTGTATTGTTGAGTACTATGAAGTGCGTCTCCCTGACTGATCTTCCTAAATTGTTGGTGACTTAGAATTTCGAGGTGCGTCTCACTACCATGGTCCATTATGATGTCGCAGAGCTTCCAGAATTGATAGGAAAATTGGAAAACATCGTCTTCATGAGGCTTAACAAATTTAAGGAGCTCGAGTCTCTTCCGCCTCTTCCATTGAGTTTGGTAGAGGTTAATATTGCGGACTGCATGGCAACGGAGACGGTCTCTGATCTGTCTGAATTGGAGAACTTGGAGGAGCTGAACACGGTAAATTGCGAGAAAGCAGGGGATGTTCCAGGACTCTAGTGCTTGAAATCCTTGAGAAGGCTATACCTGACTGGATCCCACTAGCGTTCTTTGGTAGTTAAGATGATAATTTCTAAGGTTCTCTCTCTCAAAAAGAGAACAAAAGAATGCATCTACAGGTCCCAAAACTCTGGAAAAGGAAAATTTTGTGTCAAAACCTCATTGCATGAAAAAGTGGCGAATCATGCCATGCGGGTATAGCAGTCAATTGTAATGCTCGTTTATATAGCAGTCATGACAGTTTGATATTTTGCAGGTTTCTTTAAGGAATTTATGCATTCCCAGTCTGCGAGGGAGTGAAATTCCCGATTCACTAAATGAAGAGGAAGGAAGCTATGCGGTCCACGAAAACCCTCTTCAGAGAGGTGTAGTCTTCTTCATCACCAGCGACTTTCCCAGAATATTTGAGAGATCATATTCTCACAATTGTGGATAATCCAGGCAAAGATACTTAAAATGAACACACCTATCTCCAGCACTGCTTTGCCCTAGAAGGGAGTTTCAAAAATGGACAAAGATCAGGTTCACTCATGCCAGTTCTCAGATTTCTACCCGTTGCTTTCCAAGTTGAAAGAGAAGGGCACAAAATTCAGGTGGCAAAGCAGAACCCACCGTTTATTGCTGGAATTCAGCTGAAGTAACGTGGGGCACGTTCGATTCTCCAGAGAAACGATGAGTTTGATGGAGATAAGCAGCAACGAGATGATGGCTAACGGTCTTTATCGAAAAAGCTTGCCCAGTTTTTAACTCTCTGTAGTTGTCACTTCAATTTGGTTTATTAAGCCCCTGGAAAATAGCAGAAAAGATTGAAGAGAAGGGAACAGGCTTGTGCCTATCAATTGAAATTTGATTCCTGGAAACGAAATCTGAACATACCAGAAGCTCCCTTGTAAACTTGTAATGAAGATGAACTAGAGGATCCTTATCTCTTGTTCAGTTGTATCGAACTCTGTTATTTTACCCAGAGTGCTCCATTATATACATATCCACCTTTATTCTATTGCAAAGTGTGAGCAGGTCTTTCTCAAATGGCTTTTTATGCTAATGGATGTGTAGAACTCGCTCTTTCTCAATGGTACTATCAAATATTCCCCTCAATACAACCTCAAAGACAGAACTCCGGGAAAGGAGGAATCAAAACTCAGGCATAATTTGTTAACTGAACATGTGATGAAGAAGAGAAGAAAAGCCAAAAGATGATTGAAAATGATAACAACAGTGTAACTAATGGCTTTCCAACAATTCTAACAGCAAGCATTTGGCCAAGTGATTGTTAATAATCATCATTACCAACTCATCATAAAACAGCAAGTAATTGGCCAAGCAACCATCATCAACTTATCATTAAACTTGAATATTTGCATTACAAAAAAAGAAATAAGTTTACAAAAAAATTAAACCGCCCACTGATCACATCCATTAGTCACTACTGCAGTTTTCGAATGAGCAGTTACCGAAAGTAGGATTACCAACCATAACTTCCACTACTGCAGTTGTATGCCAAACACCACAAGCAGCTTGAACAGTGCAAAGCCCTTTCAAGGGCTCCACTTCCTTGGGTATTGATACACTTTTCCGATCTCCATCGCCCTGAACACTGGAGGCACCATCACCAAAAGCAAGTAACTGGCCAGCAGAAGTGGCAACTGTTGGAGAAATCTTCTTGAAGTGTTTTGAAGCTGACAAAACATTTCCATCAGTCTAGTCTGAAGGTTTGCAGACTCTGCTATTTAAAGTCTGAAGACCTCCGGACAGCCAGACTCAAGACTCAAGACTCAAGACTATTCTCATTGATAGTTTCTAATCCAGTGACGAAGGCGATCTAGAGCCAAAGTGTTTGGTTGAGGATTTGGTCTTATCCACTGGAAAAGATCTATTAGCTGGATATGAGATAACGGATTCATCTATTTAAATTGATCGTGATGATCAAGGATCCGATGATTGGCGAGATATTTGTGGAAGGTTCTACTTATGGAAACCGAGATCCTGATTGTATGGGCGAACAGGATTGATGGGCTATCGACACTTTCCTTTAATAGCTCGAATAATATTCTTGATTGATTCCGTCCAACGGGTAGATTGGAGGAATTCCTTTGGAAAGTGCCAACGGTATGATGGCATGAAGGATTATAAAAGAAGTCGTTCCAGTTGTTCGAGAGAGTGCGCGATAGAAGAATTCCAAAAGTCCGAAGCTTCCTGTTGTTTAGTCAATTCATTTGAGCGAAAACTTGTACTCAAAAGAGAGTTTATACTTGTGAGAAACCTTGAGGAAGTGTGATAAAACATCCACCTTTGCGGAATCAAGGAAGAACAGATCTTGTAACATCTCTTTTGTTCATAGTGGAATCCAGCCGATAGGCTGTCAGTGCGGAAGAGTGGACGTAGGCTTAGGATAAGTCGAATCACTATAAACCTTGTGTTCAATTTTCTCTTCCTTACTCTTTACTTTACTTTGATCGTAATTCATTTTGGTTAAACAAAAGAGTATCTCCTATCTATTATCTGCTTAGTATTTCAGTGGTATCTCGAAAAATTGTTTTAGCACCTATTCACCCCCCTCTAGGTACTTATTCTAGCTACATCAATTGGTATCAGAGCTTGTGTACTCACTTTGTTTGAAGTGTTTTACTTCAGAGTTAAAGATCCATGGCTAGTATGCTAGCACCAGGGCTGGTGGAAGGGCAAAGCAATACCAGACCACCCTACTTTGATGGAAAGGATTACAACATCTAGAAAAACAAGATGAAAGCGTTCCTACGATCAAAGGATCCTCTGGAATGGGACGTTGTAGAAAAAATGAATTATTCCTAAAGCTGCATCTGTCTTAGAGAGAGGAAAAGAAACTGTTGAGTCAAGAGAAATGACTCAGGAAGAGATAATCAAGAGACAAGCACTCGATGCAAAAGCAATTTATTCTTTATATTGTGCTTTGTCATCTACTTTTGAATATAAATGAGAATATCTTCTTGTGATACAGCAAAAAGAAGTCCGGGATAGATTACATATCACTTATGAAGGAACAGATCGAGTGAAGGAGACTAGAATCAACATTCTCCTCGGTTAATATGAAGCCTTTAAAATGATATCAGGAGAATCTATAACTGACATGTTTAGTCGTTTTACAGACATCGTGAATGGTCTTGAAAATCAAGGTCAACCAATTTCTGATCCCATGAAGACTCTCCAAGGATTGGAACCATATAAAGACTTCAATAAGAGAGACGCAAAGAATCATGCCACTATCTGTCGACGAGCTGGTTGGAACTCTTGGTCTTATGAAGTGGAGCGAATCAATGAAGATGAAGATCCTAAAGGTAAGAAATCCATTGCATTAAAATCTAATGATGATCCGATGCTACAGATTCCAAAACGATATGGACGATGAGGAGCTTGCTCTCATGATAAGAAGATTCAGAAAGTCTGAACGAGAAAAGGGAGAAGATTCAATCCAAGGAAACAAAGTTTTCAAAGGCATCGACCAAGTCGTTGATGATGAATCAAATAAGGATGATGTTTGCTTTGAATGTAAGAAAAGGGACACTTAGACCCAACTGTCCTCTTCGAGAAAGAAGAAAGGAAAAGCTGAAAAGTCTCGAAAGGCTCTCAAAGCCGAAACCTAGAGTGATACAAAGTGTGGAGAAAGTGACGATGAATATGCCAACTTATGTCTGATGGCGCAATCAGACTCAGACTCAAACTCTAGATCGACTCGGGACGGTGAATTTGAGGTAAGTAATTTTAAAATTCTGTCAAGGTTTCTAAGTATATTGATGAGTTGTGTTTTAGTCTTAAGACTTCTATTGAAAGGATTTCGAACTCAAAAGGAAAATTCTGCCTTAAAACAACAAGAAAATGCTTTGAAAGAAAAGGTGAAATGTTTAAATGTGAATGTTTAATCTCTTAAAGAAAATGAAGTCAATCTTTTGAAAGAAAATGCATTCTTAAAAAATGACTTATCAAATGTTTCAAAAAGATTTTCATTAGGATCTAAGAAACTTGAAAAAATTCTTTCAGCTCAAAGACCTTACTTCAATAAGTCTGGTCTAGGTATGACACGAAACTATTCCCTTGATTGATTTTCCTAAAGTAAAAGAAAGAATTAAGCAAAAACCCTCGAGAGAGGCTTACAAAAATCATTTCAAGAAGGTTTTGTAAAGTCTGTAGGTCGAAATGCCCTCGGGTGTTCAAAGTGCAATAGCCCGGATTACTTTGAAAAAGAGTGTCCTATGGTCTGGAAACCTGTTAAGAAAGCATGGGCTAATACTGTTTATATTACTAACACCAATGGAAAGCATGGGCTAATACTGTTTATATTACTAACACCAATGGACCCAAGAAAATATGGGTACCAAAGAAAGCTTGAGTCTCTTTTGTTGAATGCAGGTCACTATCAAGAAAAATGTGAAATGGTACTGGATAGTGGATGCTCAAGACACATGTGGGAGATTCAAATTGTTTCATAAAGCTTGTGCAAATGAATGGTGGAAAAGTTTCCTTTGGAGGAAATAGCAAAGGAAGAATAGTGGGACTTGGAACCGTGAAGATTGGAAACCTCACAATAAACAATGTTTCTTTAGTTAAAGGACTCAACTACAATCTGCTCAATGTCAGCCAGTTACGTGATACCGGTTTCAAAATCTACTTTCAAGAGGGAATATGTTCAGGAACTAGTAAGGACTCTACTCAATCATTTATGGGTCGAAGGCATGGAAATATCTACCTCCTGGATGTGAAACCAGATGAATCGCAATGTCTAATCTCAATCCAAGACGAAGCGAGCTTATGGCACAAAAAGCTTGGGCATATTAACATGAAGCAGATAGCCAAAATCTCAGCAAAGAAGCTTGTTCGTGGTCTACCCAATTTATCATACCAAAAGTCTAACTTATGTACACCATGCATATTGGGAAAACAGGTAAGAAATTCTTTTAAACCAATAAATCAAGTTTCCACTAACCGTGTATTGCAGCTTCTACATATGGATCTCTTTGGACCAACCAGAACTCAAAGCATTGGAGGTAAGAAATATTGCCTAGTAATTGTGGATGATTACTCACGATTTACTTGGGTGTATTTCCTAGCAAGTAAGTCTGAAACTTTCTCTTATTTTGAAAAGTTTGCTAAAAAAGTTCAAAATGAAAAAGGATATGCTATCTCTAGTATAAGAACAGACCATGGAGGCGAATTTGAAAATCAAGATTTTACAAAATTCTGTGATGAATCTGGCTTTAAGCATGTGTTCTCCTCTCCATATACTCCACAGCAAAATGGAGTTGTGGAAAGAAAGAATAGATCTCTTCAAGAAATGGCTAGAACACTTTTAATTGAAAGTAAGATTTCTTCACGATTTTGGGCTGAAGCTGTTTCAACAGCGTGCTATATCATCAATAGAGTCTTTTAAGACCTATTCTAGAGAAAACCCCTATGAACTTTTCAAAGAAAAGAAGCCCATTATTTCATATTTTCATGTATTCGGATGTAAATGTTTTATACTGAAAAATGCAAATGATCGAGTTGGTAAGTTTGAAGAAAAGTCGATGAAGGCATCTTCCTTGGATATTCAACCACAAGCAAAGCGTACGAGTCTACAACAAGAAGACTCAAACAGTGGAAGAATCAATGAATGTCAAATTCCAAGATTCTACACAAAATGAATCTATGAGACTCATTTTGAAGAGACTAAACTCGCTCCGAGACTCTACAAAGTCTAAAACTCAAGAAGCAAAGCTCGAGACTTTGAAGGACCAGCAACAAGTGATTGTTGAAGATTCAAGTGAAGGAAGTGACCATCAATCTGATAAATTAACCAGCAACTGGAAACATAAGTCCAGTCATCCCAAAGATCTTATCATTGGTGACATCAATGAAGGAATTCGCACAAGATCCAAAAGGCGCGAAGAGTCTAGTGCTGTAGCTCTTATCTCTGAAATAGAACCCAAAAGCATAGAAAAAGCTTTATCTGATGAAAGCTGGATTGAAGCCATGCAAGAAGAACTCAGGCAATTCAGTATCAATGATTTCTGGGAATTGACTCATAAACCTAAAGGTAAATCTGTCATTGGAGCTAAATGGGTTTTCGAAACAAGATGGACGAAAGGCAAGGTCGTAAGAAACAAAGCAAGACTCGTGGCCAAGGGATACACGCAAGAAGAAGGGATAGACTATGACGAGACTTACGCACCAGTAGCAAGGTTAGAAGCAATTCGTTTATTACTTGCATTTGCTTGTCATAAAAATTTCAGGTTATTTCAAATGGACGTCAAAAGTGCCTTCCTAAATGGATTTATCCATGAGGAAGTTTATGTGGAACAACCACCTGGGTTTGAAGACCCAAGGAAACCAGACTCAGTCTTCAGACTCAAAAAGGCCTTATATGGTTTAAAGCAAACACCTCGAGCTTGGTACGACAGACTAAGTAAGTTCTTAATACAGAATGGCTTTGTCAAAGGTAAAGTAGATACTACTCTATTTATCAAAAAGGAAAACAAAAGCTTTTTACTTGTTTAAATATATGTGGATGACATTATTTTTGGATCCTCTAATGAAAGTCTGTGCAAGAAATTCTCTAAGTCTATGCAGGATGAGTTTGAAATGAGTATGATGGGAGAGTTAACCTTCTTTCTTGGACTCCAAGTAAAACAATTGAAGGAAGGAACTTTTATTCATCAAGAAAAATATGCTAATGATCTTGTCAAAAGGTTTGGACTGGAAAAGTGCAAAAAGACCGACATACCGATGTCAAGTTCTTTGAAGATAGACAAAGATGAAGAAGGGAAGAAAGTTGATCAAAAGCTGTACAGGAGTATCATCGATTCACTTCTCTATCTTACTACTTCTAGACCTGACATTTTGTTTAGTATTTGCATTTGTGCTAGATTTCAAGCGAGACCCTAAAGAATCTCATCTCGGTCTTTGCGAAGCGTATTATCAAGTACATTGCTTCAACTCCAAGTATCGGTTTGTGGTATCCCAAAAAGGGAGACTTCACTCTTCTTAGATACTCAGACGCAGATCTAGCCGATTGCAGAGTTGATAGAAAGAGCACCTCGAGAACTTGCCAGTTGCTTGGAAGCAGAACAGTGTCTTGGTTTTCAAGGAAATAAAATACTGTGGCTCTCTCTACAACAGAAGCGAGTATGTAGCTCTTGGAAGTTGTTGTTCGCAAGTTCGTGGATAAAACAACAGCTACAAGACTTTGGAATTGAAGACTCATGCACGGAGATTAGATGTGACAACACCAGCGCAATCAATCTCACTAAAAATCCAATCCTTCACTCAAGAGCAAAGCATATAGAGATTCGACATCACTTCATTAGAGATCATGTTCAAAGTGGAGAAATCTCGATTCAATTTGTTGAGCCAACTAGCGGATATATTCACAAAGCCTTTGGAGAAGAATCAATTCGATATTATTCATTCCAGACTCAACATTTTGAAGCTTGAAGAAGTTAAAGTCTAGAGACTCTCAAACCCTCAAACTCAAACATTCATGGCTATAGACTGTAAGTTGTTTTAATATTCAATCTCGAAAAGGTACAATCATTCGTTTAGTTATAATTGATTTATATTATCTTTAATTTCCGTGAAATATGGAATCTTGCCTTTTCAAAAAGATAACTTCTATTTAAAATGGCAGTTATTGTTTTTTAAAAAGAGACGACTGTTCACTTTCCTTTATGTCGATTGGTTTTTTCCTTTTTAAATTGGGTTATATATATACAGTCAGTTGTTTTCTTTGCTTAACTCCAAAACCCTAAAAAGCATTCTCCTCCCAATCCTGTCCCGGCTTCATGTTCATCTTCGAGAAAGTTGTCATCTTTTCTTGGGAAAGCGAGTCAAGGAATCTTTCAACGATAAGGAACGATATCTTCTTTGAGAAAGTCTTCAAGAATCGCAAGCAAGGGACCACAGAGAATGAGGGAGGGACCTACCCATTTCGATCTCACCGAGCAAGAAGAGTTACCGAGACAGCGACGAGTCCGATTCACTCTCGGCCACGTCACTCTCCACCATCTACCCCACGGGGTGTGGGTCAACAATAGGAGGAAGAAATAATCGAGGAAGTAGACCTCGTAAGAATCCAAAAACCCTCTTTTATTTACAAGCTCTATCGTGCTTTGAAGAGCATCGGTACTCATTGAACTATGCAGATGATTTCCTTAAAGACAAGGGTTATGGAAATGAGTATGTCTTTTTGAGACGAATGGAGGATTTGAAAATTGCTCCCAAAGGAAAGGCTGAGGAAGCGCTTGCAAACATTCCAAGTGACCCTCGTGTAGGGGGATTGAATCCGACTGACGGGAACGATGATGATAAACTGTTTAGTGAATTCCAACCCAGGATGGGTGTTGCAGCGAAGGTTAAGGGAAAAAGAACGGAGTTGTTCAAATCGAAGGAACAGGAGGATCTGTTCTTCAAACTGTTGAAACGTGGGGTGATAAACCCCAGGAGCGTTGATTTTGACTTTCTGGATGCCATCAATGTAAACTCGAGGGAGAAGTTCAATCTGCTTCAACTCGAGCAATTTTGCTCCGACACCACAGACGGCTATGCACAATTGACAGCATATTTCTATTCAAATCTAAGCTTTTTAGATGCGAATAGAATATCCTTCAGTGTTCGAGACCAAGACTATGTGGTAGATGTGGACATGTTGTCAGATATAATTGGGATTGAAAGAGGACAATATTAACCGGTCAAGGTTTCAATTGCTCGTACCACCACACCGGAGCTCGTCAAAGACGGGAATACGAAGGGAGAATTACCTACACAGAATGCGTGCCATCAACATCTTGCTTCACAAAATTGTGATCAACTGTCTCAGGCCAAAATAAACATCCAAGACTGACGTGTCTAACTCTGAGGCGAAATTGATGTACGCGATCAATACAGGGAAAAAGTTCTCTCTCCCTCACACCATTCTCTTCCACATGTACAGAGCGATGGTGAAGGACAAGGGCCAGTTGCCTTACTCAGGTCTTGTGACCAAGATCTTCAGACACTTGAACATTGAACCTCCACAAACTCTTTGTGTTCGACCATGCGACAAAATGGTGGTGGGTTTGAAAATGCAGACAAAAATGCGTCTCGAAAGAGCTTGATAAGGCAATGGAGAAGTTCAAAGTGAAAACTCCAGTCAAATCTCATCCAGTATCTTCTACATCAAAAAGGAAAGGGAAGGAGCCCATGGGTGCTCCATCCAAAAATAAAAGAACTCTTATCTTAGAGGATGAAGATGAAGAGGATGAACTCACTATCTCCGCCTTGGCATTGAAAAGGCTCGGTCGTTCGAACCCGAATCAACGGAACGACGGGGGAGAAAGGAAAAGAAGCAGATGAAAAAGAACAGAGTGAAGAAGAGGGAAAAGAAGAGAACAGAGAAGCAGAGGAGAAAGAAGAGAAAGAAAAAGAAGAAGAGGAGAAGGAAGTTGAAGAAGAAGAAGAAGCAGTGAAAGAAAAGTCTGCAGATGAAGCCAAAGAGAAAGGCAATCAAGACGCTGACGAGCATGACCATCACTCTTCTCCACCTGAAGGCACAGAGACAAGGGGAGATAATGAGGGAGTCAGCCGCTCTCCAACAGACCCAAAAGACATTCATGCCTCTCATTTTCCTGAAGAAGAACATGATGCTTCATCGCCGAATCTGCGAGATTATTCTGATATGCCATCATCTGCAGAACGTGTTGAAGCTAGTACGCAAACAGACAACTCAGCAGATTTTCGCAGAATTATGGAAATTCTCTTGGAAATGCGTGGTCAAATCTATGCTCTAGGATGCGAGGTTCAAAGCTTGCAAAATGCAGATCAAGTTTCCTCAGTTTCATTGAAAGATTAGATCCAAGCCCTCTCTGTTCAAATTCAGGCCAATGCAAAGGGTGAGGAGGTTGCACAACTGAAGGAAGACTTGAAGAGGCTGGAAGGCATCGTACAGTCGATGGGAGATTTCCAGCTTGTGCACATTCCCAAGCAGACTTGACTTTCTTTCTCACATTTTTAATGATGACAAAAAGGGGGAGAATTGCAATATTTGAACTTTGACTTGAACTTTTGAACTTTTACTTTAAATTTTTACTTTAGTTTGTTTGGATATGTTTGGATATTTGTTTTGAGTATGACTTGGGTGTGGATTTGAAATTGACTGTTGCATTTATATCAAGTGTTATTGTATGGCCTTACTCATGAAAAACTAACCTATTTTCTGTGGATGCAGAGTCTAGTTGAGTTGTTAATCTTTATGAGATATCCATATTGCTTGAGTAATGTTTTGCAGGTCAAAGTTGTTCAAATCTACAGGAAAGTTTTGTCACCATCAAAAAGGGGGATATTGTTGGAGAAATCTTCTTGAAGTGTTTTAAAGCTGACAAAACGTTTCCATGGCCTAGTCCGAAGGTTTGCGGACTCGCTATTTAAAGTCGAAGACCTCCGGACAGCCGAGACTCAAGACTCAAGACTCAAGACTATTCTCATTGACAGTTTCTAATCCAGCGACGAAGGCGATCTAGAGCCAAAGTGTTTGGTTGAGGATTTGGTCTTATCCACTGGAAAAGATCTATTGGCTGGATATGAGATAACGGATTCATCTATTTAAATTGATCGTGATGATCAAGGATCCGATGATTGGCAAGATATTTGTGGAAGGTTCTACTTATGGAAATCGAGATCCTGATTGTATGGGCGAACAGGATTGATGGGCTATCGACACTTTCCTTTAATAGCTCGAATAATCTTCTTGATTGATTCCGTCCAACGGGTAGATTGGAGGAATTCCTTTGGAAAGTGCCAACGGGTATGATGGCATGAAGGATTATAAAAAGAAGTCGTTCCAGTTGTTCGAGAGAGTGCGCGATAGAAGAATTCCAAAAGTCTGAAGCTTCCTGTTGTTTAGTCAATTCATTTGAGCGAAAAACTTGTACTCAAAAGAGAGTTTATACTTGTGAGAAACCTTGAGGAAGTGTGATAAAACATTCACACTGTGGAATCAAGGAAGAACTGTGCTGTAACATCTCTTTTGTTCATAGTGGAATCCAGCCGATAGGCTGTCAGTGCGGAAGAGTGGACGTAGGCTTAGGATAAGCCGAACCACTATAAACCTTGTGTTCAATTTTCTCTTCCCTACTCTTTACTTTACTTTGATCGTAATTCATTTTGGTTAAACAAAAGAGTATCTCCTATCTATTATCTGCTTAGTATTTCAGTGGTATCTCGAAAAATTGTTTTAGCACCTATTCACCCCCCTCTAGGTACTTATTCTAGCTACATCAGCAACTACAGCGTGCCAAATTCAACAGGAGAGGGATGAGACATATATTACCTTCCGGGTCCACTCACTCTTTTTGGTACCCAGTGGCTCACTTCATTCCCATGCCCAAGAATACCAAAACTATAAGCTCCATCACCCCCGAGTGTATAAATCACCAGAACATGTATGATACTCGTTTCATATATGTATTGCTGAGAGCATCTATTAGGTTTCGATGCAAGACATAAGAGTCCAGCCATGTCTGAGTCTCTCACCCCATCTCTCTCCTAGGAAAAGCTATCTCCTTGCTTGGACTTTAAAGCAGCATGTCATCCGCCACAAGCATATTCTGGACATCAAGTCCGACTGCAGACGCCAAGTCCTTAGAAAGCGAGGAACCCATTTCTACTCCAACATTAGCTCGCAGTCCATGAAGCCCACCACCAAGAACACCATCACCTGTGCCTTCTTCCCCCCGAATAGAAACTTCCGCCATAGCAACACCTTCATCCTGACCAGAACAAGCACCGGAAACTAAACTCATTCACGATCCCGCACCATCGCCCTCCCTCAACGCCTACACTGTCGACCCTCCAATCCAATCGAGTGAATCGAACAAACCAGAAGAAGCAGAAGTAGAACCAAAGAATCCTAGCCTCTTTAAACTCCTTAGATGTAATCGACGCTCCTGCTCCTCCAGCTGGGGATGGAGCTCGCGGGTTAGAACTTGAAAGGTGTAAGGAGCGATTTGTTTTCGGCGGACAGCCTTGTGGTAACGGGAAATTTTGGACGAAAACTGTTCAGCGATTGTTCTTCAAGGTAACGATCCTCTTGTTCATACATCTGTTCAGCATAAATTTAGAGGTAAAATCATAAAATTGTGGATGAAATTATCTGCCGATTGAAAATTTGGCTGGACATCAGTTCACCCATTTGAAATTACGATGGTTACTCATAGTTCTTATTTAAAACAAACTATTTTCCCCTCATTTTTTATTAAAAAAAAGATTTCCCACGTCAGATTCATAATTGAAAATTTTGTTATTTTTTTTGGCGGGTAGAGGGTTCCCTCTCCTTCTCCCCGTTCCCTCCGTGGCCAATATCGGGTATAGATGAATTTTCATTTTGAAATCACCATAACTCAGTGATTTAAGAGAAAATTGTAATCTTTAGATATTATTACTCGTTGATAATTTCATGTCAACTTTAAAAAGGATTATGAGTTCTTTCAAAAATAAGCTTCATTGAGTTGTTTCATTTAAGATTATTTCTTTTCCATTTTGATAAAAATTGTTTTTAGCATAAATAGATGGCATCCACTCTGCAAAATGTATACATATATGTTTTCTTTGATAATGAATTTATAAGTCGAAATCAGTTATTTTCTATATCAAGAAATGATACGGTGGCAATGGAGCATATAAGAGTAAGATTGCGAGTTATCGTTAGTTTTTTCATTGGCATTATCCAAAATCACATAACGAAGGAGGACAATTCACAATGGCCGTCACCTTCCTCTTTTGTTTTTGTCCTGGCTTTCTGACAAATTTTTTGTCCTTATGAAGGTGCAAGAGAGTAAAACTATATGTTCAATAACACAACATTAATATAAGAGCCACAAGAAGACAATCTCAAAGCAATTAGGGTCGAGATAAACTAGCTCAACTCCCTCCCAACATAATACTAGATTGTGGGCAAATGTACAAAGCTTTTCCAATGAAACAGCACAAGCTTCTCTAAACAACATTGTTATCTCTAAAAGGAGAACTAGTTGTAATTACCGAAGCACTCGGTGAAGTAGAGAGTGTTTCTAGTTCCATCTCAAAATTTTCATTGTTAACCGACACATCTGGTGGGTAGATAAGCGGTTTTGGAGGCATATGAAGTTTACCAATATCTCCTTCCAACATTTCTAGGACTTTGTTCATTGGAGGGCGATGGTCAGGGTTTAATTGTATGCACCAAAGTGCAACTATTATCATTTTTTTTATCACCTTCCTTTCCTCTTCTACAACTTCTTCCATTTCATCACTTGTACCTTCACTGAATTGGTCATACACCCACAACGGAAAATAAATTTGGCTTGAGCGTTCTACATTTGCATTTATATTCTTCCTTCTGCTTGCCATTTCCATGAGCAACATCCTGAAGCTGTAGACATCCGCTTTATAAGATACGCCACCAATGTTTTTGTAAAACAAGTCGAGCGCCATATATCCTAAGGTTCCTCTTGCAGTAGTTAATGAAACTATGCTATGATCTGTGGGATAAAGTTTTGCTAGTCCAAAATCAGAAATTTTCGGGGTGAAATTCTTGTCTAAAAGAATGTTATGAGGCTTGATATCAAAGTGTAGTATTTGCATGTCACACCCCCGATGTAAGTATCCAATCCCCCTCGCCACCCCAAGAGCGATCTCAAAGATTTTCATGCAGTCAAGAAACTTATCAGCTTCCTCCGCAAAAATGTGCTTATCCAAAGACCCATTTGTCATGAGATCATACACGAGAGCTTGTTTTGAGCCTTCAAAGCAAGAACCGATGAGTTGCACTACAGTAACATGGTGAATTCTTCCAATAGTAGCCACTTCACTGATAAAATCTTGGCCATGGGCCTTGGCCTGCTTCAAAATCTTGATGGCCACTTCATTGCCGCTTCTAAGCATTCCTTTGTACACAGAACCATACCCCCCTTCACCTAGTTTGTGCTTAAAGTTTTTGGTGATCTTCTTAATATTAGAGTAAGAGTACCTTATGGGCAAAAAGTTGTTCTGAGCTTGCAAAAATTCTTCAATATTCTTGTCCATTGCTAGGTGCCTTCTTCTATACTTGTAGATTAGAAATATTGTGACAAATGGCATCCCAATTACGAATTTCGCTACACAAAAAAACACTGAAGAGATTTTTAATGGGTTAGAATATGTTATTTTTATCATTATTGAAAGAACAAATCATTGCGGCTTACCTAGTAGTACTATAAAATTTCCAGTAGTCCAAATTGCAATATTTTCTAGCACACCTGTGGAAGGAATGATTGGTGTGAAAAGGAATTGAAGGAAAATAAGTTTGGAAAACAAAACTCACAAGGAAATAGAGTAGTAGCCCGTCACTTTGTATAAGTTGACTTTTGTCCAAAAGAATATGAGTAGTAGTGGCACGCGTGAATTGACAAATAAATGAAAAAAATGAGCTTCATACATAGATGGTAGGCAATACAAAAAAATCATTTCACTTTGTTAGATGTTAACAAATCTAGAGAAACAGTGATTTCCATGTTTAATTAATAATTTTGTTCCTCCTAGTGGTGCATGACTACAATTTTTTTTAAGGAATGTTAAGGAGCGTCTCCCGGATTATTACTTAAGTGACTAATTAAAGAACTAATTAAGAAATTAAGAAAATGTATATTCTATGCCAACAAAAGCTAGTCATGTGGTTGCTCGCACAAGCATCTTCTTTCTTTTTTACAGTGGGAGTTCTAGCCCTTCTCTGGAAAGGAATTATAATCTAGACACTTGTACATGTGCAGCTAATCTGAGTCTGTTTGGGGGTGGCTTCTACCGTCACTTTTTCATTTTGTTTCGCGAATCTTGCAACTCCTTCAACTTAGAATTTATAAGTAATACGATCCTCCCAAAAACTTTCAAATACACATAGTTGACGTACACTATCTTGTATATTTGTCGTAAGTTTCATGGATATTACATGTTTCTTTCATTTTCCAGTTTTGAAGAGAAAGTGGGAAGTGAAACATTGTACAGAATCATGCAAAATTATGGTAAAATTCATTGCTGACCAAATACTTACCGCCCTCGTAGTACTTGGATCCGCAAACTTGACTGCTGTAGGCGTAAAACATGTCCCATTTACCAGAATAAATGGAGATATAGAGAAGAAAGTAGCTATACAGATCAAAGTAGCAAAAGAAATTTTTTGCCATCCTGGATGCACCAAAGTAGAGAGTAAATCCATCAGCCATGATGTTATGGATTAGCTCGTAGTTGTAGAAGCTACTATTGATCTGCTCATATCTGTTCAAATCGGATAATATTGTCCAGCTGCTAATGGTGCAAAAGTCCCTAACATCTGATGCTGATGGATTGAGCAAAGCATACAAGTTCCAATTTGATGATGTGTTGGAAGAGTACAAACCCTTAATGCATGGACTCATAGCAATGTAGATAGGAAAGTTAACTGCCTTTGAGCAGTTTACAATGACCAATTTGCCTCCATCAAAGATGTATGGATTATTTTGATCGTAATAGTTCCTGAAGTTACTGAACATGTGAGAATGATGAGGGAGAGATGAGCAATTATCCTCTTTCAAGCCATCATCAACTAATCTGATATTGTAGCCGGAATAATTGATATACTGCACATAGAATCGACTATCATAGAAGTATTGAACAGTACGATTATCTTCACAAACCAGCTCAAATTTTGAGTCACCGCATCCCTTTAGGTCACTCTTCAGTCGAAACGGATCACTTATATTGCGAATATTACCATAGGATGAAGCAACGCATCGCGGATTACTCGGCTCGGCTTTGCTAGTCATGACTTGCGATAGAACAAGAATGAGCAGCAACACTAGAGAGATATTCATGGAGCTGAGAGCATGAAACATGTCTCTGTTTGCTTTGGGCAAAGTGAAATTGGTAAGCAATGGCTTGGTCTGCGTGGAGGAGAGGCGCAATTTGAAAAGATTCAGAAGAGATTGGGTGATCCTAATCTGACTGGAGGCTTGCGGTCGCCTGGCCTATGAAGAAGCCCTAGTCGGTCAACGGAACAAATGCAAGCAAGTCAAGAAATTAAAGGAGGTGGACCCAAGCTGAAGCTCCATAATTAGTGGAGTCGTGTCCAACTTTTTCACATCTCTCTCTCCCTGTCACTTCCTTTTGACACATTCTTCTATTTTTATACTTTGTTTTTTTCCTCCTCCTTTCTTCTTCTCCTTTGAATTTTATTTTATTTTTTCGTTCTATTGCTCTTAGGGCGCACATCGCAAATTTTTTGTTTATCTATTTCTCTATTTTTCTATTTCCGGAATAGGTTTGGAATATAAATCTGTTTGATAACACAATTTCATATTTCGATTTCTAAAAAAGATTCATATTTCATAAATAGATTTGAAGCAGAAATCAGAAGTTAAAATTTTTACATTTTCTATTTCTTGAACATAAATGAAAAATTAAAATTTTTCTCATTGTTTACTCTCGTCACCGCCCATCGCCCACTTGCTGCCCGTGAGATGTTGGATGCCCACCGCCAGCCGCCAACTACCGGCCACCGCACTCCGGCTGCCCATCGCCAATCGCCCGTTGCCGGATGCTAGACGCCCACCGGTCATTGGCCGCTTATCGCCAATCATTGGATGCTGGAGGCTCACCACCAACCATCGGGTGTTCGTCGACGACCGTCCGTCGCTTGTCACCGGCCGCCGGATATCGGCCACCTGCCACCCACCGTTGGACTCCGGCCACTGGCCACTAGCCACCGACCTCCTATTGCCGAACTCCGGATGTCGAACATCAAATGTCGAACTCCGGACATCGGACGCCGGTTGCCAATCGTTGGACTCTAGTGTCAGACTTCGAACTTTGACCGCCCGCCGCCAATCACCGAACTTGGTGCCGGACGCCAAACGTTGGACTTCGGACTTCGACCACCTGCCGCCGGTCACCATACGTTGAACGCCGGTCACCGAACGTTGGACTCCGGCCATTGGACGCTAGTTGTTGTAGCTCCTAGAAATAGAAATTTTATTCTGTTATCAAACGAATTTTTATTTCTGAAATAGAAATTTTGAATTGTTATCAAACGCGTTTCTTTACTCAGAAACTCATCCATAAAATAGAAATTGAGAAATCAATTTCTTGCCAGAAATTTTGTCATGCACGCCTTAATCACTTGATATTTATTCCATATTTGCTAAATTAAGTCTCGAAGATTAGTCGTCATTCAATTTGTTACATAGTTGATCATTCTTGAAATAAATAGTCACTATTAAAAAAATTATTTTATATGATAATGAGATATTGCACACCGTCGACCTAGCTATGAACGATTACATATTTTATTGAGCAAAATCTAAGAAAATTCTTATCTAAAGTTAAAATGTATAAATTTGCAATAGCTTATGTGTGTAGCGTTACATAAAATACCATCTCCCCTGCTATATTCCGCCTGAAACCAAAATCATATATATCCACCCTATTATTGTATTATTGCTATGCGCGTAGCTAGATTTACTATAGTTGCTTAAGTAAAAAATTAGCTAACGCAGCTGTATAAAGAAGGGATCCATGTGGGGACAACTCGAGTCCATAGTGGGTCCTCATGACTTTCTATATCATATTGTCTTCACATTATTTTATAGAAAATTTTGTCCCTCTAATAATTGACGGGGCGTGATATAGGGAATATTATTCTTGGCAAGAATCATAAGGGAGACATCTTTCAAGAATTATTGAAGACAAAAGCAAACTCAATAGCCTTTCATGTGGATTGGAGATTGGTCTATATCAATGGGGCAATCACTTCAAACTAGTGACATCTCTCTTTTCACCTCCACTTCTGATTTACTCTGGTCGATAGATACAGCAAACAAATTTTGTTCAAAAAGCCGTATAGATATGGAAGAAGACTTTGGTTTGGCTATTAAAATAAGATTTGATTAGGGGTGTGAGGTTGATGAAGTTACGACGTAAGGAGATTTGTTGTCATGTAGCAAGAGAGTGCAGACGTAAGAAAACATGAGGAATCTACAGACTTGCTTTTTGAAGCCCACGAGAAACATCCTTTGTCGCGTTCAAATTTAATTAGTTACACTATTTTTGTTGCGTCTTATGTAGCCATTACTTTTAAGCTAAGAAAGGGGCATAACATCGATAGAATCACATTAGTGCGTCCTTCGTGATAGTCGTGAAGAATGCTAATAAATGATAACTACACTTTAGCAAGATATATATACTCGAAAAATATGTAATAAATCCTAATCAATACATTCTCATAAACTTATTAATATTTACCTTATGAGACTGTATAGATAAATTGGATATTCGCCTAAACGATAATTAGAGGTTATATTACCCTTTTGAGTATTGAGCATCTCTTTGATGCTTTGAGGCATGGCGCTCAAGTGGTAAATCCATTTCAAATGTGATAAGGCTGTTATTGTTGTTAGCTTTATATTGATTTTCCAACAATAAAAAGATCAATTTTTGGGTATTTATCACTAGAAGCACTCACGACAGGTAACCCGTCAAAACTTGGCCATTCAACCTAAATACCAGGAACATAATTGATGCAGCTTGATGGGCAATACAAGTTCAACGCATACAATGAAGCAAGCTCTGGCCTGACAAAGCCATATTGGACCCAACAGATCTTTAGGTTTAGGAACTTGAAAAAGAATATTACATATTGGGAAGCAGAGACGTTTGAAATTAGGAGAGCTTCCCTCTTTTGTTCTAACTTTTTACTGGTTGAGTTTATTGAGCCCCTTAATCAACAAAAGCTGGCTGACGCCCATTTACTTAGTTAATGATCTCTTCCCTTCACCTTTTTGTTTTTGTGTTTTCTTGCTCTCTCTTTCGTCCGTTAGATTTTGCTTTGGCACCAGATAAGGGGTCTCCTATGTTTGATTACAACAGGAGAAGAAACAACAACAACAACAAATTTTTTAAGTTGGATTGGATTTTTGGGAGATAACTTTGGTGATGAGGATATGAACACCATGTTGATGTGGCTCATTGCTATGGTTGGACCCCTAAATTTTTAGCCTATGGGCAGTGCATAACCAAGAAAACATTCCCATCCAGCAAGTTTTGAATCTTCAGATTGAAAAAAATAATGCAAATTCATGCATTACATCGCTTGCAAATAGAACAAGAAAGACCGACAATACTAGAGAGATATTCATGGAGCTAAGAGTATTAATTATGTCTCCGATTGTCTTTGGAAAAAAAGAAATTGGTAAAGAATTGGTTGGTGTGTGTGGAAAGAAGGACACCCAACATTAAATGAGTGAAAAAGGATTGGACGAACCTCATTAGATTGGAGACTTAGGAGTTGCTTTGACCGATAGAAATGCCCAAGTTAGTCAACGTAACAAAAGCATGCAAGTCAAGAAATTAAAAAGGGGGAACCAAACTAAAGTTCTGTTAGTAGTGGAGTCACGTCTAATCCTTAGAAATTTTACACCCATTGAAAATTCAAAAGTTTCTTCCAAAACTCTCTTCACATGATCGTTGGCTCCACATTCCGTCAACAAACAAATCCATCTCTCTCCCCCGTCACTTTCTTTTGATACACAATCTTTATTTCTTATAGCATGTTCCCCTCCCATCTTTGAAGAGAATCTTATAACGTGTTCAACAGTTTGGCATAATTAGAAGACCTCTATTTTATTATAGTGTGTACATAAGTCATTAATAAGTTTGAAAAAATACAAGTTCCAATTCGATAATGTGTTGGAAGATTACACCCGCTCAATACATGGACCCGTCGTGATGTAGAATGGAGAGCTAATCTGCTTCAAGCAATTCACAATGACCAATAGACCATCACGGGGTTGTTTGGTCAATACAGTGCTTGAAGTTATACACCACCCATGAATGACAAGGCAGAGACGAGTAGTCGACTAATCTAATTTGGTGGATGGAATAATTGATAGACTGCACGTAGTATCGATCATCACACAAGTATAAAATTGTGCAATTATCTTCACAAGCCAGCTCATTCTCCTGCTCACTACACCTCTTCGATTCATTCTTCAATCAAAATGAGTACCTTATATTGGGAATGTCACCACAGGATGAAGCGACGTACTACGAATTACTCGGAGCTACATTGCTAGTCATTGCATGCAACAGAACAAGGAGGAACGGCAACACTGCAAAGACATCGGCAAAGCTGAAAGCATTAATTAGGTCTCTGTTTTTCTTTGGGCAAGGTGAAATTGTTAAAGAACTACTTAGGGTATGTGGAGATGGCACCATATGAAAAGATTGAAAAGAGATTGGATGAACCTTATTCGATTGGAGACTTTGGAGTCGCCTTGTCCTATAGGAAAGACCAAGTAAGTCAACGGATCAGGTCAAGAAATTAAAGCTAAAGTTAACATTATTAGTGGAGTAACGGGCACAGCGCGGCGACCAACCCTAATTGAGACCCCCCGTAATCACCTATGCAAAAATTTCTGAACATCGTTTAATACATTTGATTGATTTTTCTTCTCCATGAAATTGTTGGGTCAACATCCCATCAACAAACAAATCTCTCTCTCTCTCTCTCTCTCTCTCTCTCTCTCTCTAGTCTCCATCACTACCATCTTTTTTCTTATTTTCTTCTTCATTTGTTTCCTTCTCCCTTCTTCTCCGACTCCCTCCTTCACCGCTCAAGTCACGTCTTTTTTCTTATTTTCTTCTTCATTTGTTTCCTTCCCCCTTCTTCTCCGACTCCCTCCTTCACCACTCGAGTCACAATCATAAGAAAATTGACATATAGTTTCGAGAAACAACATTTGATTGATTTTTCTTCTCCACAAAATTGTTGGGTCCACATCCCATCAACAAACAAATCTCTCTCTCTCACTACCATCTTTTTTCTTATATTCTTCTTCGTTTGTTTCCTTCTCCCTTCTTCTCCGACTCCCCCCTTCACCGCTCGAGTCACAATCATAAGAAAATTGACATATAGTTTCGAGGAACAAGATCAAAAACAAAAACTAGCCTACCTTAAAACAACTTCTTCTCCATGTCATGACGTAGCACATCAATTTTTATACAGTACCACGAAACCGTGTTACATAAGTCCACTTGTGTGTTCTTTCGAGTGCAACAATAACTCCGTTGCTTGTTATATAAGTTCAATGATCTGTTCTTATCTGCAGTGATTTCTTATGTTTTTTTGACACTTGCAATACAATCATTTGCAAAAATATAACTAGGACAGAGTAAAATAAAATGAGAATTTGTATACAGTTAAAGTAGAAAATAGGTTAGCATAAGGACTCACTGAATGCGCATAAAAGGATTCACACCCCATATGTTATCTGGAAATTTCAAGAAAGTTATCTGGTTAATTTGGCACTTCTAAACTTTAGCGGGGCATGATCTTTTGATACTATTTTAATGCTTCGTTTGGGAGAGGCAGGAAAGAGGAAAAAGGAGGTGGGTGAAGAATTTTTTTTTTCCTTTTTCCTCCAATTCACTCTGGCAGGACATTCAAACTTTTCAAAATTAATTTTTCTTCATGTCAGTACATAGTATATCAATTTTGACGCAATACCATGAGACCATGTCAACATGTATCGGAGTATTATTTTTTTTTCCTTATTTCTTCTTCCAGGACATCCAATTCAGGATTACCAAATATAGGATAATTCTTAACAAATGCAGTGGACTGAGGTCACGCACTAAGAATATCAATGTGCAAAACTGCATATGATGAGTTTGCATAACTCAGTTATCGTTGCAATCTCACTGATACCGGATTTCTTACCTTGCATGGTTATATTCCACCACCAAGCAGTATGGCTACTTCAACTTAAGGAATCTTTCAATTCGTTAATCCAAAGACTAACCTGTGTTGAAGTCGCAATGGAGAAAGAATGGACTTGCCAATGGTATCTATTATGTATAAATGCCATGCCTTTGAAGATCTCTTGAGGATAATTGATTCTCAGTGTTGTTGATGATGATATGTCCAGAGGTAATCCTGAAATCACAGTCGTAACGTTTATGGAAATAATGTAATTTAATCAAATAACAGATCGGAGAGAACTGTATTAACACTTATATATTGTAATTTCTATTGGTGAAATGACTCTCTTGATCATAGATTCCTTTCAATCAAGTTAACTCACTGATTCTGGCCATCCCTGTTCAATAAGTAGGAAGTCTATCCTGAATTGCATAACAAAGGCAACCATGTCTTGACGCCTCATGCACATTGACAAGATTCTCTTCAGTTTGAATCACATTTTTCAAGATTTCAGGACTAAGAACAGAAAAATGTGAGAACAACCAAAGAAATATTGCCATCAATTAAACGGTGGATTCCATTAGAATCGACAATTACACAAATACAAAGATGAGCCACTTTTCTTGTTGCTTAACATTCAAATTGAGAATACTCAGGCATTTCTAACAACTGGGTATGGACCATGATGGCTTTGCAAGTTTAGGGATGAAATAATGACTTTCTATCTTCACCTAAGGAAGTCCCAGCCAGAATTTTACCCTGGGAAAAAATAAAACAGCAAAACCTTGAAATTGTAAAGCTTTGAGAAAATTCAGTACAATTTCCATCACTTTGGCCATGAACTTCTGCGGATGAAACTTAGCAACCTTTTACTTTTTAGGCTTTGTGCACCAGCTCTTCTAGCTTCTCTGCAAATCTCTCAGACGAAACACATAGCAGCTTGTTGAGTGACATTCCTTCACCTCACCTATAATCTTCTTCTTCCCCTCGTACCTGTGCTTAATTCCACTGTCGAGTTTATGATCAAGGAATGCAGGGAAATCTAATTGCTCGTCAAGGCCGTGTCCAATCCACCCTACCAAATACTGCGCCGTGTCCGATCCACCCTACCAAATACTGCACTTACTCCTCCAGAGAATCGGGATTGCATTGAAGTATCTGAGGATGCTTCTTACTCAAGAGAAGCACGTCTTCATAGGAAAACTCATAACTCTAGAAGAGCTCAATCACCTTCTGCATATTCTCACAACTTGTCCTAGGCACAGTGCCATGAGCATAAAAGGATTCACACCCCATCTATTATCCGGAAATTTCAAGTAAGTTATCCGATCAATTTGATACTTTTACACATGAGCGGGTCATGATCTTTTGATACTATTTTAATGCTTTGTTTGGGAGAGGGAGGAAAGAGGAAAAAGGAGGTGGGTGAAGAAATTTTTTTCCTTTTTCCTCCAATTCACTCTCACAGACAATTCAAACTTTTCAAAATTAGTTTTTGTTCATATCAGGAAATAATGTATTAGTTTTGACGTGATACCATGAAACCTTGTCAGCATCTATGGGAATAGTTTGTTCATATTTCTTCTCCATTGACATTTATTTGTAGAACGTGGAAATTCAATGCAGGATTACCAAACATAGGATAAAACTTAAGAAACGCCATAGAATGAGGCCACATACTAAGAATACCAATGTTCATACCTGAATATTATGAATTTGCATAACTCAATGATTACTACAATCTCGCAGATATAGGAATTCTTACCTTGCCATGGTTATATTCCACCATCGAAGCAGTATGGCTATTCATCTTAAGGTGTCTTGGAATTCACCATTCCAAAGTGTAACCTCATGTTGCATGGGAGAAAGAATGAAGTTGCCAATGGCACCTATTATGCAAAAATGCCACACCTTTGCAGATCTCTTGAGGATAATAGATCCTCGGTTTTGTTGATGATCATAATGTCCTGTGAGATAATCCTGAACTAACAGTCATAATAATTTACAGAATGTAATTTAATCAAAGAACGAACCAGAGACAACAGAATTAACACTCAATTATTTGTTCCAATTTCTACAGGTGAAATGACCATCCTGATCATAGATGCCTTGCAATCAAGTTAACTTAGTAATTTTGACCATCCCGGTTAAGAAATCTATTGCATAACAAGGGCAACCTTGTCTTGATGCCTCATGCACATTGACAAGATTATTTTCAACATCAGATCACGTTTTTTAAAGATTTCAGGACTAAGAACAGAAAAATGTGAGAGGAACCAAAGAAATATTGCTATTGACTCAAGGTGGATTCCTTTGTAAATGACAGTTACACAAATACAGAGATCAGCCACTTTTCTTGTTGCTTTAACCTTAAAATGGAGCGTACTCAGTCATTTCATTCAACTGGGTACCTACTGACCATTTTCTTCGAACTTAATAATGGCTTTGCAGGTTTAGGGATGAAAAATATGACTTTCTATCTTCACCTAAGGAAGTCAAGCCAGAATTCCGCCTGAAAAAAGCAAAAGCCTTCAACTGATGAAGCTTTGAGAATACTCAGTAACTATACAATTTCAGTCAATTTTGCCATAAACTTCTGCTGATGAAATTGAGCAACCCCTAATTTTTTAGGCTTTGTGCGCCAACTTTTCTACCTTCTTGTTTGCAAATCTCTCAGACGAAACATTAAGCAGCTTGTTGATTGACATCCCTTCACCTATAATCTTCTTCTTCACCTCGTACCTATGCTTGATTCTACTGTCGAGTTTGTAACCAAGAAATGCAGGGAAATCCAATAGCTCATCAAGGTCACGTCCCATCTCCCCCACCAAATATTCCACTTTTTCCTCCAGAGAATCAGGATTGTATTGAAGTATCTGAGGATGCTTCTTACTCATGAGAAGCAAGTCTTCACAAGAAAACCCATAACTCAAGAAGAGCTCAATCACCTTCTGCATATTCTCACAACTTGTCCTAGTCACAGCGCCTATTGCAACCGCGAATTCCTTCGTTCTGTACTTGTAACCAATCTTCACCAAAAAACCCAGCTTATAAGCAATGTTCCCCTCAAAAGATAGACCCAAAAAAAAAAAAGGGGCTTTTGTCAAGAACTTGAAAATCTCATTGGAGTTGAGTCCACATTCTTGAGAAAACTAATTCTGGGACGCAATTTCCTCTCCTTGCTCGCACTAACAATGCTAGGAAACACAAGAATGATCCTGAATATTTCTTGATGATCTAATCCTGCAAATGACCTCAAGAATTGTACATGGCTTTCCAAGTGTTCCACACGGTATTTCAGAAAGGTAGGCAGTTTGCGCAACACTGCCCCGGTTGCATCCTCATCTCCTCCGCTAAGTTCTAGGAGAAACTCCACTCTCGGAATCAATTGGCTATCCATATCGAAGTTAAGAATGGGGGGATGCCTCACAATCAAATCAATCCCGCCATAGCGGCTCAAGAAATTAAGGAGCCTTTCAATTTCTTCAAACGGCTTAAGAGACAAAGCCTTCGTTAAAGTCACATTGTTGAGAACATGAACAATCTTTTCTCTAGGAATCCCACCGTCAATCAGCAAATTAACCTTTTCCTCAAATCCAGCTAGGAATCGCGGCTCAGTTGACATAAAGAGACGCTTAAGCTGCATTGGGTCAACCTTTCCATCTTACTGGTCGCGCACAAAGAGTATAAAGTCCACTGATTCCGACCGATTTCAAAGAGGCGACGCGAGCCCGCAACGAACCGATAGACATCAGCCTCAAATCCGGGTCCCTGGTCAAGAGAGATTCGGTCTCTTTCTCGTTGAGCCCGAGTTCTTGAAATAACACATCCAACGCCCTGAAAAGTCAAAGACTTTTAACGAGGAGTTCGATCAAATATTTCAAATTGCGTTCAAGGACATCAACCGCTTGATGAATCGTCTCTGAGAGCCACTCACCCGGTTCGAACTCGACATTAGGTGACGAGATGACGCGGCGGCATTGCACGTGAAGCGACGGCGCTCTCGATCCGATTCCGGACGGTTGACTCGAATCCCGCAAAAGGGACGACTTGGGGGAAGAGAAGGTGGCGGAGCGAGGGAGGGAAGCTGAAGATGGGGAGCGCTGCGAGTGCAGAAAGAAAGCGGGAGGTCGAGGGCTCCTCAACATCAGCTCGAGCGAGAGAGAGAGAGAGAGAGAGAGCAGTCGATTACAGCTCTCGGCACAGTGCGTTTCCCGGCAGCAGATGGAAGGAGGGATGGAGATGATAAGAGGCTTAGAGCTAATGGCGGGTGCTCTTTTCTTCAGAGCTTTGAGCAGGACCTTCTTCTCCAAAACAACTTGCCCGGATCCGACCATGAACGTGGTCTCATCGTATCGCACCTAAATAAATATAACGATCCTTTTACAAAAAAATATTTTAAAAATAATTATATCCCTTTTAATAAAATTTTTAAATATATATATTCATTATTTATAATAATTTATGTCTATACATTTTCGTGTATTCCTTTTGTATTTTTCAAGAAAATATTTTACAATCATTTATTTTCTACAAAACAAATAAAATCTTAATTTTAATATACTTACCCATGTGAATACTACACTAACTATTTTTATAAATGACTAGCTTCATTCATAGTTAAGATAATGATCTTAATTTTATAATAAATAGCATTTTGCCACCGAGGTAATTGACATAATGTTAAAGAAGACACCTGTTTTTCACGAGGTTATAATCGCATTTCTCGTTGTTGGCAAACCTCTAAATGACTAAGATTCATTGACTACTAGTATCTTGGTGAGATTGCGGTAATAGGCTAGTCAACTACAAACTTTTGGCCCAGGTGGTGCAAAATAATTATCCCTCAAAATCAAACACTTCATAATGGATGTGGAAACTATTATAGCAACGTCTAGAGGGAGTCGCTGCATTGGTTACTCCTTTTGTCTTGACTGTTTAAGCATAGGAGTGAGGTATCAATAGTTCCTAAACTTTTATAGAATGTCAATCGTTGCATTTACTTGATAATTATAAGTGTTAAAATAATGTTTCACGAGATAAAAATATTTTTAAGATATCAAGAAAAGCAAATGTTTTGAAACCATATAAACAAAGAGAGATTGGCGAGGGAAAGATGCTGTCATGGCGGATGTGGTGCCTCCGGCACCTAACTGGGTGAGGGGCTGACGATCACAATGCGCCCCAGCCACCACCTTCTGTCGAACACGAACGCACATAAACTTGACGGCTATCGAATGCCTCTTTTGGAATTCGATATTAATATATCAAAGGCCTAGATGTTAGAAAAGCTCGTGAATATTCTTCTGACCCTAGTTTTATGGGTTTTCAACGATGCACCCGTCATTAGAACCGACCACTGCCACCATTCACCACCATGAACAAACCCACTAGCTCCCAACTTTCCAAGCGCCACCGTTATGGCGGCAGCCGCACCGAGTTAGCCTAAGGCCGACAAGGGATGCTTGGCCCCTCGCCAGTTCATGGGTGGCGCCACCAGCATCGCCCAGCTTCGCCCTCGACTCGCTTCTCTTGTCTTTCTCTCTCTAGGGTTCCTAAACTTTCATTATAATTTTCTTTCCTTACATCCATACTGAACAAATAATCTAGTCGGCGGCCCAAAAAATATAGTCATATATGATGCATCAGCTATGCAATTTGTACCGTCTGTATTTCTTTCCATGTAAGACTAACTTCAACAAAAATCATATAATTCAAGGATCAAATTTGGAAAAAAAAAAATTGGGACTTGACTGAACATTGAACTGAAGGCGCATTTATCCCTTCAAACATGAACCACAAGCCTATTTAAATCAAACACCAGCTCAAGTATTTGCCTGTAGTTTCTCAATACAATCAGGAATTAATTTTCAAGGAATGTGAACATCGAAATGCAACGTAGAAAACATACTTACTGATTAAAATTACAACCTTGTGGACATGAGAATCGCTTGTCTTTGCTAGTCTATCTGAAGTAATACGAAGAAAGAGATAACTCAATACAACTATCTATACATTTAATGTAAAGAGGAGATTATTTCTTTGTTTACATTTCTGCAATTGACATCTTTCCCATTGAATGCATTATATTGGAATTTGCCCTAAGCAACCGACATGGATTTTGATATGCTTTTTTTCTAAAGAAAAAGTTTGAGCATGAAACTAAATATGAGATTAAATTTCTATAGTAGATATTTGTAATTTTTATTTTTGTGGGAAAACTTCAAATATAGATCTAAAGTATAAATATTTTCTTTAAAAAAGGATATGGATTGAACCTTATTTTAAATAAAGTCATGAAGTAACCAATTTAATCTCAAATAATGATTTGAACTCATTGCCTTGTTAAAAGTTGGCATGGCAACTGTTTCCAAAGACTAAAAAAGGGGCAATTATATATATATATATATATATATATATATATATATTATTTAAAAAAAATCAATTTACTCTAGATCGTCATCTAAAAGAACTGTTGCTAAACAAATTTCGTCCAAAATTTTCCCGCCCTCAGGTCTGTCCCGCCCATAACGAATCTCTTCTGACCCTTTTCAAGTTCTTCCTCAGAAGCTCCACCCTCCTCAGCTGGATGAAGGAGCGTTCGATTACATCTAAGGAGCTTAAAGAGGCTAGGATTCTTCGACTCTACTTCTGATTCTTCGGGTTTGCTCGATTCACTCGATTGGAAATGGAGGGTCGACAGTGTAGGTGTGGAAGTAGGGCAATTTGTTGGCGAGGTAGTTTTCACACATGTCCAAAAACCGGCGCAAGTTTTCAGATTTGTTAGAATTTCGTGCGTCTTCTTTCTTTGTTGATTGTGGATCCCCTGTGGGAATGATGGCTTCTCTCAAAGAACTCACGCTTAATGATACTGGAACAGAGGACCTACCTGATTCGGTGCGGTCATTGAGGAAACTTGAATTGTTGAGTACTATGAAGTGCGTCTCCCTAACTGAACTTCCTAAATTTGTTGGTGACTTAGAATTTCGAGGTGCGTCTCACTACCATGGTCCATTATGATATCGCAGAGCTTCCAGAATCAATAGGAAAATTGGAAAACATCCTTGTCGTGAGGGTTAACAAATTTAAGGAGCTCGAGTCTCTTCTGCCTCTTCCATCGAGTTTGGTAGAGGTTAATATTGCAGACTGCATGGCAACAGAGACGGTCTTTGATCTGTCTGAATTGGAGAACTTGGAGAAGATGAACATGGTGAATTGCGAGAAAGCGGGGATGTTCCAGGACTTCAGTGCTCGAAATCCTTGAGAAGGCTATACCTGACTGGATGCCACGTGTGTTCTTCAGTAATTAAGAAGATAATTTCTAAGGTTCTCTATCTCTCTTAAAAAGAGAAAAAAAAAGAATGCATCCACAAGTCCGAGAACTCTGGAAAAGGAAAATTTTATGCACAAAACCTCATTGCACGAAAAGGTGGTGAATCATACCATGCGGGTATAGCAGTCACTTGTAATGCACGTTTATATAGTATTCATGACAATTTGATATTTTGCAGGTTTCTTTGAGGAATTATGCGTTCTCATTCTCAGTAAGCGAGGGAGTGAAATTTCAGATTCGCTAAATGAAGAGGAAGTGAGCTATGCGGTCCGTGAAAACCCTGTCCGCATAGGTGAAGTCATCTTCATCGCCAATGACTTTCCCAAAATATTTGAGAGATTATATTTCCACAGTTGTGGATAATCCAGGCAAAGGTACCTAAAATGAACATGCCTATCTCCAGCACTGCTTTGCCCTTGAAGGGAGTTCCGAAATTGGATGAAGATCAGGTTCAATTATGCCGGTTCTAGGATTTTCACCCGTTGATTTCCATGCTGAAAGAAGGGCACAAAATTCAGGTGGCAAAGCAGAACACACTCTTCATTCCCCGAATTCAGCTGAAGAAATGCGGGGCACGTCTCATTTTCAAGAAAGACAATGCCTTTAATGGAGATGAGCAGCAACGAGATGATGGCTGCCAGTCTTTATCCAAAAGCTTGCCTGGTTTTTAACTCTGCGTAGTTGTCACTTCAGTTCAGTTCATAGTAAGCCTCTGGAAAATAGAAGCAGAAAGGATCGAAGAGAAGGGAACAGGCTCGTGCCTATCAATTGAAATTTCATTCTTGAAATGGAATCTGAATATACCAGAAGCTCCCTTGTAAACTTGTAATGAAGATGAACTAGAGGATCCTTACATCTTGTTCAGTTGTTTTGAACTCTCTTCTTTTACCTAGAGTGCTCCATTATATACATATCCACCCTTCTTCTATTGCCAAGTACGAGCAGGTCTTTCTCAAATAGCTTTTATACTAATGGATGTGTAGAACTCGCTCTTTCTCAGTGGTTCTATCGATTATTCCCCTTAATACAAGCTCAGAAAGAACTACGGAGAGGAGAAATCAAAACTCAGGCATATTTTGTTAACTGAACACGTGATGAAGAGAAGAAGAGCCAAACGATGATTGAAAATTCTAACAACAGTATAACTAATGGCTTTCCAACAATTCTAACAGCAAGCATTAGTATATGAAACATCCATTGATCACAGCAAGCGTTTGGCCAAGTAACTGTTAATAACCATCATCACCAACTCATCATTAAAACAGCAAGTATTTGGCCAAGCAACCATCATCAACTTATCGTTAAACACTTGAATATTTTTATTAGAAAAAAAAAATGAGTTTACAAAAAATTAAACCGCCCACTGATCACGTCCATTACTCACTACTGCAGTTTTCGAATGAGTAGCTACCGAAACTAGGATTACCAACCATGATTTCCACTACTGCAGTTGTATGCCAAACACCCAAAGCAGCTCGAACAGTGCGAAGCCCTTTAAAGGGCTCCACTTCCTTGGGTATTGATACACTTTTTCGATTTCCATGGCCCAGAACACCAAAGGTGCCACCACCGAAAGCAAGTAACTGACCAGCAGAAGTGACAACTACAGTGTGCCAAAGTCAACAGGAGAGGGATGTGGCATATACCTTCCCAAGGGTCCATTCACTCTTTTTGGTACCCAGTGGCTCACTTCATTCCCATGCCCGAGAAGACCAAAACTATAAGCTCCGTCACCCCCAAGTGTATAAATCACCAGAAAGACCTACCGCGCATGTATGATACTCGCTGCATATATGTGTTGCTGAGAGCATCTATTAGCTTTGGATGCAAAACATAAGAGTCCAGCCATGCCCAAGTCTCTCAACCCATCTCTCCTGGGAAAAGATCTCTCCTTGCTTGGTCATTAAAGCAGCACGTCATCCACCACAAGCAATATTCTGGCCATCAAGTACAACTGCAGACTCTAAGGCCCTAGAAAGCGAGGAACCCATGCCTACTCCAACATTAGTTCGCAGTAAATGAAGTCAACCACCAAGAGCACCATCATCCTTGCCTTCTCCCCAAATAGAAACGTCCGCATAGCATCACCTTCATCATGATTCATGACCAGAACATGTTGGAAGTTTGTAAAAACAAACCAAGTGCATGTTTCCTTGTCCCACATAAGAGAAATGAGAGGAAGTTGGCCAATTAATAAGTGTGGGTTTCTTTTGTATACCTAAAGGAATGATTAGGTGTGAGCTAGGCCCCCACCATACTCGCATGTGGGTGCGCGATTATTTGACGCACTCAACATGCTTGTGCGCCCACGGTTTAATTAGCACTAACCCATTTGTTAGTATTTTTTTTATAGTTATGTTATTAATTTTAATCAATTCAAAGGTTGCTTTTTGTTTTTGAAAAAATTTGAAATTATTTTTAAAAAATCGAAATTTAATTTTTTTAAAAAATATTATTCCGAATTTTTGTTTATGTCTTTTCAAGACAACTTTTGGAAAAAATACTCGTTCAGTTTGCAACTTTTCCTAAAGGGTTGCATTTGTTCGCTTTTCAACTTCTTCTAAATGGACGCCTTTGTTCAATTGGACAATTTTCAAAATGACACGTTTGTTCATTTTTTGCAATTTTTCACGAAGAGTTGCCTGTGTTTTAAGAGTGTTTTACATATATATATATATCAGTTTTCGGAAGAACGAAAGTGATCATTTTTGTCTTTTTGAGCATTCTTTCTTAAAAGTACAGCCATCCTTTCAATTGTTTCATAGAGAGACTCTGAAGAAATACTAGAATTGCTATATAATATTCTCATTTTTGAGACTTTGTTGTATCATTGAGGATATTTGCCGGTAATCATTAGCAACGTTGTGGAGCAAATAAATCTTAAAGAAAGTGATATCATGCCTCAAAGTCCAACTTAATCACTCTAAAGATCTAACATTATTACTCCACCCAATTCGAAGCCATATTTTCCCAACATAATAAATTCCGGAAACTCAACTCATTCACGATAACGCACCATCGCCCTCCCTCCGCACCTACGCTGTCGAACCCGAACAAACCAGAAAAACCAGAGGTACAATTGAAGAATCCTAGCATCTTTAAACTCCTTTGATGTAATCGACGCTCCTTCTCCTCCAGCTGGGGAAGGATCTCGGGAGGAAAAACTTGAAAGGTGTAAGGAGCGATTTGTTGTGGGCGGACAGAGCTGAGGTAACGGGAAAATTTGGGACGAAAACTGTTCAGCAATTGTTCTTCAAGTCAACGATCCTCTAGTTCATACAGTTGTTTAGCATAAATATAGAGGTAAAATCAGAAAATTTTGGACAAATTATCCGCCGATTGGAAATTTGGCCGGACAACGGTTCACTCATCTAAAATTATGTCGGCTACTCCGGGCTCTAATAAAACAAACTTCATTCTAGGCATTTTGAAAAAATTGCCCCCACTTTAGGTCCGTAATTAAAAATATTCTTAATTTTTTTGGCAGGTAGGGGGTTGCCACTCCTTCTCCCCCTTCCCTCCATGGCCGATATCCGGTATATAAGTCAAGTTGATGAATTTTCATTTAAGTGCCTTGAAATTCTAAAAACCCGTTAATTGAAGTCACTATAGTGGATGATATAAGAGAAAATTGGAATCTTTCGATATCATGTCAACTTTAAAGCGGATCATGAGTTCTTTCATATATAAAATTCATCGAATTGTTTCATCTGAATTTTTTTTTTCCATTTTGATAAAAAATTGTTTCTAACAAAGATAGATGGTGTCCACTTCGTAAAACGTATACATATATGTTTTCTTTGATGATGAATTCATAAGTCAAAATCAATTGTTTTTTATATCGAGAAATCATATGGTGGTAGTGGTGCACATAGGAGCGAGATCACGGGTTATCATTAGTTTTTTCATTAGCATTATCCAAAATCACGTAACAAGGTAGGACAATTCACAATAGCGGTCACCTTCCTCCTCTATTTTTGTACTTGCTTTTGGACCAATTCTTTGTCCTTTTAAAGGTGCAAGAGAGTAAAACTATATGAAGTACGATAACACAACATTTATATAAGAGCCACAAGAAGACAATCTCAAAGTAACTAGGGTCGAGATAAACTAGCTCACGTCCCTCCCAACATAGTATTAGATTGTGGGCAAATATACAAAGCTTTTCCAATCAAATAGTGCATGGTTCTCTAAACAACATTGCTATCACTAAAAGGAAAATTAGATGAAACTACCGAAGCATTCGATGAAGTTGAGAGTGTTTCTAGTTCCATCTTGGATTTGTCCTTGTTAAATAAGCACTTTTGGAAGCATATATAGTTTACCAATATCTCCTCCTAGCATTTCTAGGACTTTGTTCATTAGAGGGTGATGGTTAGGGTTTAATTGTATGTACAAAAGTGCAACTATTATCATTTTTTTTATCACATTCCTTTCCTCTTCTACAACTTCTTCCATTTCAACACTTGTACCTTCACCGACTTGGTCATACACCCATAATGGAAAATAAATTTGGCTCGAGTGTCTTGCATTTACATTTATATTCTTCATTCTACTTGCCATTTCCATGAGCAACATCCCAAAGCTATAGACATCCACTTTATAAGATACACCACCTATGTTTTTTTGTAGAACTTAGGCGCCATGTAGCCCAAGGTTTCTCTTGCAATAGTTAATGAAACTATGCTATGATCCGTGGGATAAAGTTTCGTGAGTCCAAAGTCAGAAATTTCTGGAGTGAAATTCTTGTCTAAAAGAATGTTATGAGACTTGATATCAAAGTGTGGTAGTTGCATGTCACACCCCCAATGTAAGTATTCAATACCCCTCACCACCCCAACAACAATCTCATATATTTTTATGTAATCAAGAAACTTATCACCTTCTTGAGCAAAAAAGTGCTTATCCAAAGATCCATGCGTTATAAGATCATACACAAGAGCTTGTTTTGAGCCTTCAAAGTAAAAACCAATGAGTTGCACTACATTATCACGGTGAATCCTTCCAATAGTAGCCACTTCACCAATAAAATCTTAGCTATTGGCCTTGGACTACTTTAAAATCTTGATGGCCACTTCATTGTTGCTTCTAAGTACTCCTTTGTACACAAAACCATACCCCTTCACCTAGTTTGTGTTTAAAGTTTTTGGTGATCTTCTTAATATTAGAGTAAGAGTAGCTTATATGCAAAAAGTTGTTGTGAGCTTGCAAAAATTCTTCAATATTCTTATCCATTGCTAGGTGCCTTCTTGTATACTTGCATATTAGAAATATCGTGACAGATAGCATCCTAATTACAAATTTCGCTATCCAAAAAGCATTGAAGAAATTGTTATTGGCTTAGAATAAGTCATTTTTATAAGGAAATGAATTTATAAGTCAAAATCAGTTGTTTATTATATCAAGAAGTCATATGCAGGTAGTAGCACGTTAAGGAGCAAGATCACGAGTTATTGTTGGGAATATCCAAAACCAAACAAATGAGGAATTAAAATTCACAATGTCCATCACCTTCCTCCTCTATTCAATTCTTGCTATCTAACCAAATTCTTTTTATTATTAAGGAGGATGAAAGAGAGTAAAACTGTACGAAATACAGTAATGCAACATTAAGCTAAGGACCACAAGAAGACCATATCAAAAGTAATTAGTGTTGAGCTAAACTAGCTCAAGTCCCTCCCAACATAATACTAGAATGTGGACAAATACGCAAAACTTTTACAATCAAACTATGCATGGTTTCTCTAAACATCATTACTATCTCTAAAAAGGAAACCAGCTGAAATTACCGGAGAGCTCGATGACATTGAGAATGTTTCTAGTTCCATCTCGGTTTTGTCATTATTAATTGGCACATCGGGTGGGTAAATAAGCGGTTTTGGAGGCATTTGAAATTCACTAATATCTCCTTCGAGCATTTCTAGGACTTTACCCATTGGTGGCCAATGGTAAGGATTTAATTGTATGCACCAAAGTGCTACTATTATCATCTTTTTTATGACCTTCTTTCCTCTTCTGCAAATTCTTCCATTTCAACATTGGTACCTTTAGTGACTTGGTCGTACACCCATAAGGGAAAATAAATTTGGCTTGAGTGTTCTGCTTTTGCCTTTATATTCTTCCTTCTGCTTGCCATTTCCATGAGCAACATCCCGAAGCTGTAAACATCCACTTTATAAGACACCCCACCAATGTTTTTGTAGAACAACTCAGGCGCCATATATCCTAGTGTTCCTCTTGCAATAGTCAATGAAACTATGCTATGATCCGTAGGATAGAGTCTTGCAAGTCCAAAATCAGAAATTTTCGAAGTGAAATTCTTGTCTAAAAGAATATTATGGGGCTTGATATCAAAGTGTAGTATTTGCATATCACACCCCCGATGTAAATATTCAATCCCTCTCGCCACCCCAAGAGCGATCTCATACAATTTCATGTAATCAAGAAACTTATTACCTTCCTCAGGAAAAATGTGTTTATCCAAAGATCCATTTATCATGAGATCATACACAAGAGCTTGTTTTGAGCCTTCAAAACAAAAACCGATGAGTTGCACTACATTAACATGGTGAATTCTTCCAATTGTAGCCACTTCACTAATAAAATCTTCGCCATGGGACTTAGACTTCTTCAAAATCTTGATGGCCACTTCATTGCCACTTCTGAGCATTCCTTTGTACACAGACCCATACCCTCCTTCGCCTAGCTTGTATTTGAAGTTTCCAGAGATCTTCTTAATATTCAAGTAAGAGTACCTTATGGGCAAAAAGTTATTATGAGCTTGCAAAAATTCTTCAACGTTCTTGTCCATTGCTAAATGTCTCCTTTTGTATGTGTAGATTAGAAATATCGCGACAAATGGCATCCCAATTACGAATTTCGCTGCACAGAAAAACACTAAAGAAAATTTTGATAGATTAACATATATTTTTTTTCAATTATTGTAAGAATAAATCATTGCGGCTTACCTAGTAGTACTATAAAATCTGCAGTTGTCCATATTGCAATATCATCGTGGACATCTGTGGAAGGAATGAATTGTGTGAAAAGGAATCGAAGGAAAAGAAGTTTGGAACATAAAACTCATGATGAAATAGAATAGTAGTAACCTACTTTGTCCAGGAGAATATAAGAAGTGGGATGTGTGCATATGCAAATCGATGAAACTAATAAGTTTCGTTTCACATAAATGATAGACGATAGAAGAAACTCCTTTTGCTTTGTTAGTGGTCAACAAATATAAAGAGACAATGATTTAATTAATAATTTTTTCCTCCTATGGATGCATGAATACAATTTATTAAGGAATGTTGACGAGTGTCTCTCGTATTATTAGTTAAGTGACTAATTAAGAAAAAAACGTAAACTCTAGGACAGCAATAAACTAATCATTGAATTGCTGGCACAATAATCTTTCTTTCTTTTTTTTATAATATAATTGGAGTTCCGACCACCTTTTGTGAAAGGAATTATAATCTAGATGCATGTACATCTGCAGCCGATGTGGGTCTGTTTGGGGGTGGCTTTCTACTATCACTTCTTCTTTTTCCTTGTCTCTTTCCACAAATCCTGCAACTTCTTTAATTTGATATTAATAAGTAATACCAACTTCCCAAAACCTTTCAAATACACAACGTTGATGTACACTATCTTGTATGTTTTGTCATAATTTTCGTGAATAATAAATATCCCTTTCATTTTCCGTTTTGAAGAGAAAGTAGCAAGCGAAAATGTGCAGAATCATGCAAAATTATGGTAAAATTATCTGGCAATTAGTGCTTACCGTTGAAGTAAAGCTTGGATCCGCAAACCTGACCTCCGTATAAGCTGTAAAGATGAAATCTATCGGAATGAAAGTAGTTACGGAGGTGAAAGTAGCCATAGAAATCAAAGTAGCAATAGGAAGTTTTCTTTGGTATACGACTAAAGGAGAAAGTGAATCCATCGGTCATGATGTTATGGATTAGCTCATAGTTGTAGGAGCTCACATTAATCTGCTTGTAAGGCTCAAAGTCATGCGATACCCACGTCCAACTGCTAATGATGCAAAAATCCCTAACATCCAAAGCTTTTGGATTGACCAAAACATACAACTTCCAATTTGATGACGTGTTGGATGAGTATGAACCCTTAATGCACGAACCGGTACCAATGTAAAATGGAGAACTAACCGGCTTTGAGCAATTCACCATGACCAATGCAGCACCATCAATGATGTAGTATGACCCGCCTTTAATCGTGCGGGACGAGATCTGACCGGAGTTTATGATATCCCACACAAATGAATGACGGGGGAGAGATGAGCTGTTATCCTTTTGTAGCCCGTCATCGACCAATCTGATTTCACTAACGGAATAATCAATAGACTGCACATAGTATCGGCCATCATGGATGTATAGAAAAGTGCGATTATCTTCACAAGTCAGCTCGTAATTCGAAATGCCACATCCCTTTGGATCGCTCTTCAGTCGAAACGGATAGTTTATATTGCGAATATCACCACAAGATGAAGTGCACCGTTGATTGCTTGGACTAGCATTGCTAGTCATCACTTGCAGTAGAAGAAGAATAAGTAGCGAGACTTGATAGATATTCATGGAGCTGAGAGCATTATTCATGTCTCTGTTTTTCTTTGGGCAAAGAGGAATTGGTAAAGAATTGCTCTGTGTATGTGGAGAAGCACCCTATGAGAAGAATGAAAAGAGTTTGGATGAACCTTGTTTTTGAAGACTTGGAGTCACCTTTTCCTATAGAAAAGCTCAAGTCAGCCAACGAAATAATTGCAATCAGGTCAAGAAATCAAAGAGGTTGACCCAACCCAAAGTCAATCTTGGGCATGGCGCGGCGGCTAACCTTGATCGAGACCCCCCTAACCACCCAAGACGAAGTCCCATTTGATCTTTCTTCCTCCACATAATTGTTGGGTTCACACCCCTTCAACAAACAAGTCAACTAGAAAAAGGCAGCACGAGTATCATAAATTTCATACGACATTCACTTGAGAATTATAACTTTTTTTGATCACTCAAGTGTCATAAAACTTTTTAATCATTCACTTGAGTCTCATAATTTTTAAAAAAACGTTAACCACGAGTGCTTTCGATTTTTAGCACTTTGGTGAACTATTTAAAAAAAAATGGTCATTAATGATCTATTAAAAGTTATGGCACTCAAATAATATTTTTTTTAAAATTATAATACTTAAGTGATCGAAAAAAAAAATTACCACCCTTAAATGAGCGCATACAAAATTTCTAACACTTGTGTTGTTTCTCCTCCCCCGCTTCTTTGTTTGTTATCTCCCCTTATTCTTCCCCGACTCCCTTCTTCACCAAGCGAGTCACGATCATGGGAAAATTGATGCGTTGTTTTGAGGAACAAGATCAAAACAAAACTAGCTTGCCTCATAACAACTTGTTCCCATGCCACGGTATAGTACATCAATTTTGACACAATAACTTGAAACCATGTTATGTAAGTCCGCTCATCTATTCTTTTGAGGACAACGATAAGTCCATTGCTTGTTAGATAAGTTCAACGATCTGTTCTTGTCTACAATGATATATTATGTTTTTTCAACACTTATATAGATTAGAATGACAATGTGATAATATGCAGAAACATAATCATCACAGACTGAAATGCAATGAGAATTCATATACAATTAGATTGGAAAATTGGCTATAATAAGGACTCACTAAATGGGCATCAGAGGATTCCCGCCCCATCTGTTATTGGGAAATATCAAGAAAGTTATACGGTTAATTTGACACTTTTACGCATGTGCAGGGCATACTACCTCAATGCTTTGTTTGGGAGAGGCAGAAGAGAGGAAAAAGGAGGTAGGTGAAGAACATTTTTCTTTTTTCCTCCTATTCACTCTCATGGGATATTCAAAATTAGTTTTTATGTCACGACAATAATTTTCATTTTTAATTATTTCTATTTTTTATAGCACATTGATATGGCGTAGTACGATGAACCCATCTTAGCATACATCGAAATATTTTATTCTTATCTCTTCTCCAATGACATTTATTTATAGAATGTAGTAATGCAATGCAGGATTCCCAAACTTAAGATAATACTTAAACAAGAGGTCGTACACTAAGAATATCTATTAGGATACATGTGCGAGTTGTATTAGAGAAAATCTCATAGGAAAATTTGTATAGTGTAAAGTACTTAATATATTTTAGTTAGCTCATAATTCATTAGCTTAAACTCTTAGAGGAAGATGGATCCAATTGGATATGCTAACTTGCTCGAATTTGAGCTCCCTCTTATCTATCTTCCTAAGTGAAAGGTATTGAATTTTTACTACATACCCTCAACAATATCAATGTCTAGAGGATAATTGATCCTCGGTTTTGTTGACAATGAATATTCCTAAGAGGTGACAACTGACAATGTGCATGGGATAGATGTCCATTATTGAAGACATTTGCAGTCCGACCGTATGTAGTGATCCACAATGATAAAATTGATATGAGGAATACATGCTAAACTTTTCAGTTAGTGGAGGCATAGCTGTGGCTATCAATTAAACGAGGTTTAAATAATGTCTAATTTAGATTTGATACCGTCAACATTAGGAATGTTCAGCTTCGCCATGGTTTGATCATCAAAATCTTTTGAATTTTCAATGGGTGTAATTTTCAAGATGTGCTATATAAGTAGGTGAAGTTTGGGTCCACCCATTGAAAATTCAAATTTATAGGTGGACTCAAACCTCACCTACTAAATTTGAGTTTTTAATGGGTGGATTCAAACTTCACCTACTTACCTAAATTGAATTTTCAATGGGTGGACCCAAACTTCACCTACTTATACAGCACATCTTGAAAATTCGAAAATTTACACCCATTGAAAATTCAAAAGATTGAGGTTAAAAACTCAAATTCAGTAGGTGAGGTTTGAGTTCACGTGTTGATTTGAATTTTCAAAGGGTGGACCCAAACTCCACCTACTTATACAACGCATCTTGAAAATTTTAAAAAAATTGTTTCGTATGAGATCTTTCTCCTCTTTCACCGGGACCTTCCGCTCTCTCCCTGCGATTGTTGGTTCCACATCCCATCACCAAATAAATCAGTCTCGCTTCCACTCCCCCCATTACGTCCTTCTCATACACTATCCTTCTTTCTTATTTTCTTCTTCATTTTTTTTCCTCCTCCCATATTCTACATCTGCTTTCTTCACTGCACGAGTCACGATCATAGCATGATTGATGTACAGTTTGGAGGAACGAGATCAAAAATAAAAGACCAGCTTGCCTCAAAACTTCTTATTCTCCATGTCATGAGATAGTATATCAGTTTTGACGTAATAACCATGAAACCATGTTATATGCCTCCAGTCATCTGTTCTTTTGAATGCAACAATAATTTTGTTGCTTGTTAGACAAGTTCAACAATCTGTTCTGGTCTGCAATAATTTCTTATGTTTTTTCTGTAAGACTAGATCTAAATAAAAAATGATGATCCCGATTTATAAATTCGTACAAAATTTTGGGTTGATTTTTGGAAATATAAAGATTGACATACCTCTGACCATTGATGAAAATCTCCAAATGCAGAAAAATCCTAAAACCTAAAATAGATGCATGAAGCGTGTTCAATCTGCAAAAATGAAAACATCAGATCTGTACATCCTGTTTCATTAGTCAATACTCCTCAAACGTGATAGTGTGTTTTTTCTGTAATGATAAGATTTGGACTAAATGACCTGACGTTTTATTTCGTTTCTTATACGACCAACGTCTTCCATCAAGACCATTATGATATCATATTAACAAGCAACTATCGCGTAATAAATGTGGATAATAAATTGGGTAATACATCGAAATCAATTGGAAAATACAAAATTTGGATCACATTGAGAATAATAAAATATATTATAACATTCTCCTACTTAATCCCAATATTCCATCAAATGAAATATTAACCTAAACTCACTTAAAATTAATGCTGAAATAAAACACATGAATCACGATGATGAGTACTCTTAAAGCGAGTATTATCTTCCGTGTATCATAATGCATTTCACCAGCTCATATGTGATAACATAACTTAATGAATAAACATTATGTTTACTATAGGTCAAACATAACTGTTTCTCTCAGAATAATTGAATGTACACAATTGTATTGAGAAAAACATTACAAATAGATAGAAGTCTCACAAATTCTTCTATATAAAGAAAATTTTACATAATTGGACCAATGCCCATTCTGAATACATTATTCTTATAACTTAGTAGTGGCATGCCTTTAGTTAAAGAATCAATTATCATCAATCCAGTACATACGTGTTCTATAACCACTTTATTTTCTTTAATACGTTCGTTAATGGCTAAATACTTAATGTCGATATGTTTGCTTGGACTATTATTTTTTTAGTTCTTAGTCATGAAAACTATGGCTAAATTGTCACAAAATATTCTTAATGGCCTAACAATGAAATCCACAACTCTACGTCTCAATATGAAAATTTTCAATCACACACCATGTGAAGTGGCCTCAAAATAGAAAACAAACTCTTGCTTCCATAGTGGAAGTAACAATCAAGATTTATTTCACACTTTTCTAGGATACAGCTCCATCAGCAAATATAAAAATGTATTCCAATGTATCAACCCAACCAAATTAACAAATTAACCTTTTCCTCGAATCCGACTGAGAAACGCGGCTCAGTTGACATAAAGAGACGCTTGAGCTGCGTCGGGTCGACCTTTCCATCTAAATTGTCAGGCATGAAGAGTATAAAGGGATCGATTTCATCTGCTGCCAACACAGAAGGGCATTTCGCAACCAAATGGCAGAGCTCAAGGCCACTGAGTCCGACAGATTTCAAAGAGGCAACACGAGCCCTCAACGAACCGATTGACTTCAGCCTCAAATCCAAGTCCCAGTTCACGAGAGATTCGGTCTCTCTCTCTCTCTCGTGAAGACGAGTTCTCGAAATAACACATAGAATGCCCCCGAAAAGGAAAGACTTTAACAAGGAGTTCAATCAAATATTCAAATTGCATTCAAGGACACGAACTGTTTGACAATTTGTCTCTGAGAGTCACTCACCCGATTCGAACTAGACATTAGATGATGAGTTGACGATTAGATGATGAGTTGACGCGGCGGCACTGTACGTGAAGTAATGGTGCTCTCAATCCGACTCTGGACGGAGCGAGGGACTGAAGCTGAAGATGGCGAGCGCTGCGAGTGGAGAAAGAAAGCGGAAGGTCGAGGGCTCACCCCATTCCTCCCCTAGGAAAAGATCTCTCCTTGCTTGGTCATTAAAGCAGGCATGTCATCCACCACAAGTAATATTCTGGACATCAAGTCCAACTGCAGACTCCAAGTCCTCAGAAAGCGAGGAACCCATTCCTACTCCAACATCAGTTCGCAGTCCATGAAGCCCACCACCGAGAACACCATCACCTGTGCCTTCTTCCCCCCAAAGAAAAACGTCCCCATAGCATCACCTTCATCATGACCAGAACAAACACCGGAAACTAAACTCATTCACGATCCCGCACCATCACCCTCGCTCCACACCTACGCTGTTGACCCTCCATTCCAATCGAGTGAATCAAATGGACCAGAAGAAGCCGAAGTAGAATCGAAGAATCCTAGCCTCTTTGAACTCCTTAGATGTAATCGACGCTCCTGCTCCTCCAGCTGGGGATGGAGCTCGCGAGGAAGAACTTGAAAGGAGTAAGGAGCGATTTGTTGGGGGCGGACAGGCTTGAGGTAACGGGGAAATTTTGGACGAAAATTGTTCAGCGATTGTTCTTCAAGTTCAAGGTAACGATCCTCTAGTTCATACAGTTGTTCAGCATAAATCGGGAGGTAAAATCATAAATTTTGGATGAAATTATCCGCCGATTGAAAATTTGGCCGGACAACAGTTCACTCATTTGAAACTGTGTTGGTTACTCCGAATTCCTATTTAAAACAAACTTCATTCCGATTTTTTTTTTTTTAAATGCATCTACTTCAGGTTCGTAATTGAGATTTTTCTTAACTTTTTTGGTGGGCAGGGGGTTGCACCTCCTTCTCCCCCTTTTCTCCATGGCCTATATCGAGTATATAAGCCAGGTTGATGATTTTTCATTAAAATGCTTTGAAATTCTAAAAATCCGTTAATTGAAATCACCCTAACCGAGTGATATAAGAGAAAATTGTAATCTTTCGATACCATTACTCGCAGATAATTTCATGTCAACTTTAAAATGAATTATGAGTTCTTTTAAATATAAACTTCATTGAATTATTTCATTTAAGATCTTTTTTTTTTCCATTTTGCTAAAAATTGTTTCTAGCATAGATAGATGGTGTCCACTTTGTAAAACATATACATATATAAGCCAAAATCAGTTGTTTTTTATATCGAGAAATCATATAGTGGCAAAGGCATGTATAGGAGCAAGATCACCGATTATTGTTAGTTTTTACGTCGGCATTATCCAAATCATGTAATAAGGGAGGACAATTTACAATGGCTGAGGACAATTCATAAGTTGAAATCAATGGTTCTTGATATTGACAAATCATAAGTCGATAGTAACCCGTAAAGCAGCAAGATCGCATGTTATTATTAGCTTTTCAATTGAAATTGCCCTAATCACATAATGAGAGGAAAATTCTCGATGTCTATCACCTTCATCACCGTTTTTGTCCTTGCTCTCTTACCAATTTATTTATCCTGTTGGAGGATGCAAGAGAGAAAAACCACAAGATATACAAGGACAAAACATCAACCTCTAAGCTAGAAGAAGACAACCTCGAAAATAAGTCCCTCCCAACATGATACTAGGTTGCAGGCACAAATAACGAGTACATAAAAATCTTTTCCGATCAAACTGAGGATGATTCTCTAAACATCATTGCTACCTCCAAATAGAAAATTAGTGAAAATTGTCGAAGTGCTTAACGGAGTTGAGAATGTTTATAGAATCATCTCAGCTTTGTCATTGTTCGCTAGCTCATCCGATAGGTAAATAAGCATTTTTTGAGGCATTCGAAGTTTACTAATATCTCCTTCAAGCATTTTTAGGACTTTGCTCATTGAGGGTCAATGGTCAAGGTTATTTGAATATACCAAAGTGCAACTATTGTCATCTTTTTTATCACCTTCCTTTCTTGTTTTGCAACTTCTTCCATTTCAACACTTTTTCCTTCATTGACTGGTCGAACACCCACAACGGAAAATAAATTTGGCTCGAGTGTTCCACAATGGCATTTACATTTTTTCTCATACCTTCCATTTCCATGAGCAACATCCCAAAGCTATAAACATTTGATTTATAAAATACATGACCAATGTTTTTGTGGAACAACGTGAGCACCATCTATCCCAAGATTCCTCTTGCAGCAATCAATGCTACTATGCTATTAGAAGTGGAGTAAAGTTTCGTGAGTCCAAAGTTAGAGACTTTTAGAGCGAAATTCTTATCTAAAAGAATATTGTGAGGCTTGATATAAAAGTGTAGTATTTGTATTTAATCCCCCGGTACCCCAAGAGCAATCTCACATATTTTCATGTAATCAAGAAATCTCATATATTTTTATGTTATCAAGAAACTTATCACCTTCCTTAATGAAGATCCATTTGACATGAGATCATACACAAGAACCTATTTCGAGCCTTCATTCACTACATTAACAGGGTGCATTCTTCCAATAGTAGCCACTTCACTGATAAAATCTTGACCATGGGCCTTGGACTATTTTAAAATCTTGATGGCGATTTCGTGGCCGCTTCCAAGCATTCCTTTGTACATAGAACCATACCTCCTTTCACCTAGTTTGTCCTCAAAATTTCTAGTGATCTTCATGAATTTGAGTAAGAGTACCTTAAGGGCAAAAAGTTGTTATGAATGTGCAGAAATTCTTCAATGTTTTTGGTCATTGCTAAGTGCCTTCTTCTGTTGTTGAAGATTAGAAATATCACAACAAATGGTGTCTCGATTACGAACTTCGCTACATAAAAAAAAAAAATTGAGGAAAATTTTGATAGCTTGGAATAGCTTCTTTTTTTAAGTTATTCTTAGAACAAATCATTTCTGCATACCTACCATAAATATAAAATCTGAAATTGTCCAAAATGCAATATCATATAGGTAGGACACCTGCGGAAGGGATGAAAGATGTGAAAAAAAAATGAACGAAAAGAAATATGGAAAAACAAAACTCACTAGGAAACGGAGTAGTAAAAAACTACTTTGTACAAGTTTTGTCCAAAAGAATATGAGTGCATGCGTGCATTTACAAATAAATGGAAATAATAAACTCGTTTACATAGATGATAGACGATATAAGAAACTCCCTTTGTTTTGTCAGCAGTCAACAAATATTGAGAAACAGTAATTTTCATTATGAATTAATAATTTCGTTCCTACTGTCGTGACCCTCCAGCGAAATCTCAGTAATTTGGCGTGACGATTCAGTGGCAGGGTCCGTGGGGCAACCAGCACGTTACACCTCAGCAGTAAAGATGGTTCAGCAATAGCAGCGATCGTGCATGATGAGGATTGAATGAAGGCGGTGAGAAGGGGATGACTACATCTTCAAGGGGGCAAGCAAACATCAGCAGAAGCATGAAAGCCACCGTAGCTCTTATCTAATGTGGAATAGACAAACTGAATTGATCTTCTGTTGAACTGTACAATTAGAGAAACAAACTACTTAAACCCTTCGGGGACATCACGACATAACATGCTTGGTCTCTTGTAAAGCAACGACTTACAAACTTGGCAAACCTATGAGCTCAAGCGGCCACCCGCCAGACAAATTCTACTTGCTCAGACCAAGGGCAGTTAGCTTGAAAAAAGATCACTCCAACCAACTGGAATTGGCTCCAAGAATCTATTTCCACTGAAGTCCAGAATGATCAAGATGCTCATCTCCATCGTTTGCTCCAGCAAACTACCGATGAAGTTATTGCTTCTTAAAATTTCAAAGCTTCAAGTCCCCATGAGAGATTACTGATACTTGCAGGAACTAAACTGGAGAAAAGATTACCTCCAAGAGACAAAAAAATTCTCAAACCTCTGAATTCACCTGAGAATTAAGAAACCTTCCTGGTAATTCCATTCACTTCGAGATAAAGCATTTGCAAAGCACTGCAGTTTCGCATCTCAGCAGAAATGGGCTCCACTAGAAAAGTTATTCCGCATACTCAGGTCCTTCAGTCCGTGTCTGCTCCGAGCAAAGCTATTCCTCTGAGGCATATCATCAAACAGTCACCGTGCAGTACCCATTTGACCTCATTGGATCAATAGCTAAGAAAGCTTCCTCATATCTCATAACAGAGAGAACAAGCACAATGTCTTCCGCTAAAGGAGGCATATAGATTCCTATTAGTCGCGGTAGATAGACGTGCCCCGGTTCAATCAATAGAGCTGTACCCGTTTCGAATGTCCACAGCCGCTTCATTTGCCACTATAATAACTTCCGCCTGAAGGTTTGATAAGAATGGATAAATCATGCGATGGTAAGGATCATGGAGTTGTGAAGATCCAACCGTTCAGGTTACTTAATCATTTTTCGCCAATGCCAGAAGGCCGAACCCGCTGGCACAGAGTCGCGATGCCACGTCGCGCAGCATCAGGCGCGTAAGAGGCGAAGGAGGATAAGGATATCGGCGGCTGGAACGCGAGAACGCCTGAGCGTGAGCCGTGGATCGTCAAATTCCTACCATTGAGCTCGAGAGCTTCGTCTATGGAGGCTGAGCTTGCTGAGGAGAAGATGACTTCATTAAAAAAAGGAAATTTTCAGTCCTGTAACTGACTTCCGGCGATGGAGAGGGAGCTTGAGTTGGCGATGGTGGATGGTCGTCCTTGTCTGGGCTGGAGCTACTGTGCTTGATGGGCTTAACGGAATTGGATCTCACCATTTGCGTTAAAGCCCAAATGGAATGAATGTGGCCGGACTCCATAAATGAATCGTTCCTTGAAAATGGATATTCGATTAGTTCGTAAAAATTCATGTGTCAATACCTATTATAGTTACATAAATACTATTTTTAAGGAAATTGTCAAAAAATAATGTAAACTAAAAGTCACACAGAATATTCAGCCAATGAATGAATTATGGGCCATCAGGACTGCATATCGGGAACGCTCAGCAGAGAATAGAACATACATATCTAGTGTCTGAAAACTGCAGATTCCAGGAAATTCCAAAGGCGAAGCATGACTGTTTTCAATTCCATGAATCATATTGCTGACATATTGCGAGCTTCATTGGAGGTCTTCTGCTTGATATTCCGACAGTAGGAGTACCAAAACTATATACATTTCAGGACATGATATTTACATTGTTGGGCTTGCTAGGGAAATAATAGAATCCCAGTTCAAGTAACATAGGAACAAAGGAGAAAATCTAAAATGAAGATTCAATTTACACAATGAATGAGACAATTTAAGAAGCATCGTCGTCAGTAGTCATTGCATGAGCATGTTTAGTCCCTAAAATGGTGGAACCGGTTTGCATCCCTTACAACCATACATCTTCTGGTTGCCATGGAGACATACTTGATCGCAGAATGACAATCTCCGCTAATGCGGAGATTCTTAAACACCCTGATAGATTTTGGACTGGAGTGCTTATAAGGCTAAAAACAACAGCAATTTTTTCACTGTTCTGGAGCAAATATTGTTCCTTTTGTCCTTCCTCCACATCATGAAGAATAAATTCAGTCTTGTCATAAATCTCCTGTGCCTTTGGGCATGAAGCATCACCCACGTATGTTACTTGTGAACATTATTTTTCACTTGAATCCAACTACATCTGGCTTCTTGTGTAAGATATTTCAGTTTCATCTTCTTTCTGATTGCTGCTGCATCTTCCCAAGACCAGCCAAGGCATAAATATTTGATAGTAAAACATAAGCAGCAGGGTAGTCCGGTTCCTACTAAAATATCATTGCTGTAGCTTGTTTTGCAAGTTCAACATTGCCGTGAACTCGGCAAGCTCCAAAAAATGTACATCAGACCTGACTAGTGTATCTGCCCTGAAAGGCATTGAACTTATAATCTCATGGGAAGGATTCCGATCCACCCAATAAGTCCACCATGCATGCATAATGGTCAATTCTCTCATCTCACAGAAAACTCGAAAAGCAGCATCTAGGTTTCCCCACCATGAATACACAGTGATCAAAGCATTGGATATGCACTGATTTGAGTCCAGCCCTGATTTTACCATCTCCCATGGATTTGCTCCCCTTCACCAATAGTGCCGATACAGGCAGCTCCACCTAAAAGGCTGGCAAATGTAGAAGCACCCCTTCTGATTCCTCTCTCCTCAATTTCATGTAGCAGTTCAAAGGCTTATTGGACTCCAAGCTCTTGGCATAGGCATCCGCAAGGGCATTATAAGAAATTAAATTCTTTTCTAATAGTATATCAAAAGCTCTCTAAGTGTCTTCCATGTGGTGTGACTGAGAATATGTGCTAGTAAGAGAATAAGCCACACAAGTATCACCAGCAAAGCCCAATCTTGTAGCTAGCGTGTATATTTGTATCCCCATATCTACATCACAAGTACTTCCACATGCCTTGAGAACACTAGCAAATGTGAAATGGTTTGGCCTCATGGGACCTTCTATCATTTCCAAAAAGAGTTTGATACTTCCCATGATTATCGCTGTCTAAGACATCACGTTATGATCTTGCACCCGATCAAACACCTTTCTCCAATCATTAAGCAATCCACTAGCTACACACTTCACATACATGTCCACAGAGCTGCATCTAACACAGACATCCGAAGCCAATCAAGACTGTATAACCCAGCATTGAAACTGCAACCCCAGCGATCGCAACTCCAACTCTGAACTTGCTGACAAAACAGCTTTGAGTGTAGATCTATCTGTCACAGTCCCACTCACAAGCATATCGAGAAACAAATCAACAGCTCTCTTGGACAACCCACCAGAGTACATCTTGTCATCATCGAAGTCCAAGCAACCACACTCCTCTCGGGCCTTTTCTCGAACACCTTATGAGCTGACACAAAATGAGCACTACCCTTCGCAAACATGTCAATTAAAATGCACACCCAACGCACACATCATAATTTACGTAGCCGCTTTTGATTATAAACCAGAAAATTGCATCACCAATTGATGCATTCTCCGGAACTGAACAAGCCCGAATAACCGCCGCGAAACAATAATCGATAGGGAAAAAAACCGTCCTCAAGCATATGAAGGAAAGTTTCAACCGCTTCAAACTCCAAGAAACCAAGTCCCTCTTCTGACCCATGTCCATAAATATCCTCCCGGCCTCGGCCCAGTCATTGCATTTCGAGCTGAGAATCCCCGAAGTGGGCCTCGAGCTGGTACCGAGCCAGCGCGCGATGGGCCCGCCTCCGAGAGCGAACAGACTTGAAGAGGAGAGAGAAGGTGCGGAGGTCGGGATGGGACCCATCACGGGACATGAGGTCGGGGTGGGAGATTGCTCCAGGGAGGTCGCCGCCACGGTGGTGGGGGAGATGAGGTCTTTATACTTTTCTTAGTCTGGCGCATGTAGCTTCTCCAATGTCCCAAACCATTTTAAAGCCTATCCAACTAATCGTATGCCATCAGCGGGTTCCACAAGTCGGTCGGGTTTGGGTGCCATGCCACCAGTGGCGCTCACGGGCTTGCATTCCAATTCCCTGACTCCCTCTGATGCAACCCAAACAGAAGAAGATACGTTTCCCTTCCCCAAGATCCATGTATCACGAGAACACCACCCCAAGATACAATATGCGTGATTCACCTGTTGCATTTTTATTTTATTTTGTCAAAACCAACGTGTCATCGGTGTCACATTGATTAAATGGGAAGGATCATTCTTAATTAAACTCAATCTCATCGTCACATTGGGATGAAGAAGAAATTAGTGGAACACCGGATAAAGTTAGACCAATTTTCCAATTCAATCAAGGTTTCACCTTTGTCATACGCAGGCACATGATGGCTTGGGTATTGAAGTGGCTTGGGAGGCATTCACACCTTAACAGAAGGATCATGCGCACCAAGTTACAAATTTTAAGACTTAGATGAATAAAATGAAAGTTTTAAAACTCAAATGTATTATGTTGACAAGTTGTGAGACTTTTTTAAGTAATTGTCCCATTTTCTCTTGATCATTTAAAATTTAGAACTAATGTGACCTTCAAGACCATATGATCACCCCATCGCTATTTTCTCAAGAATTTGATCAATTTTCGATCCAAGTAAATGAATTGCGAAGAAAATAAAATTTTATTGCAATTGGTGAATAAAGAATTTGAATTTGGGCGAGCCAAATGCTGTGGAACTTCTAAATGCAATAACCACAAATAAAAACTACTCTGTGACTTGAGCAATCGAGGAAAAAAGAAGATTTACACCGAGTCAAGGAGGACACGGGCCACTGGCAAGTATATGTAAGATGGCACATTTTGCAGCCCTCTTTGATGAATATTCTACAGAAAATGGGTGATTTGGTTTATAGATGATTAACTGAATTAGCTAGACTTCACATTGGATGAACATATAGAATACACTTCCTAAACACGGTTACATCCCATATAAAAGATTGTATGGACCACACATGTTGAAACTATACATGAAGTACAATAACACTCCAACTGAAAAAAAAAAAAAAAAAAAGAGTACAATATCACAACAGTAAGCTAAGAACTAGAAGAAGATAAAATGTAATCACTGGGAAACTAAACTAGCTCACCTCCCTCCCAACATAATACTACGTTGTGGGGAACAAAGCTTTTCCAATTAAACTATGCGTGGTTCTAAACACCACTGCTATCTCCAAATGGAAAACTATGGGAAATTATGGGAGTATTTGATGAAGTTGAAAATGTTTCTAATTCCATTTCAACTCTGTCGTCACCAATTGGCTCATTTGGTGGGTAAATAAGCGGTTTTGGAGGCATTTGAATATTACCAATATCTCTTTCAAGCATTTTTAAGACTTTGTTCATTGGAGGCCGATGGTCAGGAACTAATTGTATACACCAAAGTGCAACTATTATCATCTTTTTCATCACCTCCCTTTCCTCTCCTACAATCTCATCCATTTCAACACTTTCTCCTTCATTGATGTGGTCATATACCCACAACGGAAAATAAATTTGGCTTGAATGTTCTGCATTTGCATTTAAATTTTTCCTTCTACTTGCCATTTCCATGAGCAACATCCCGAAGCTATAGACATCTGCTTTATAAGATACACCACCGAGGTTTTTGTAGAACAACTCAGGTGCCATATATCCCAAAGTTCCTCTTGCAGCGGTCATTGAAACTATGCTATGATCAATGGGATAAAGTTTCGCGAGTCCAAAATCAGAAACTTTCGGCAAGAAATTCTTATCTAAAAGAATGTTGTGAGGCTTGATATCAAAGTGGAGTATTTGCCTATCACACCCCCGATGTAAATATTCAATCCCCCTCGCCACCCCAAGAGCAATCTCATATATTTTCTTATAATCAAGAAACTTATCACCTTCCTTTGTGAAAATACGCTTATCTAAAGATCCATTTGACATGAAGTCGTACACAAGAGCCTGTTTCGAGCCTTCAAAGCAAAAACCAATGAGTTGCACTATATTAACGTGGTGAATTCTTCCAATAGTAGCTACTTCACTAATAAAATCTTGGCCATGGGCCTTGGATTGCTTTAAAATCTTGATGGCTACCTCGTTGCCGCTTCTCGGCGTTCCTTTGTACACGAACCATAACCCCTTCACCTAATTTGTGCTTAAAATTTCTGGTGATCTTCTTGATATTCGAGTAAGAGTACCTTATGGGCAAAAAGTTGTTATGAGCTTGCAAGAATTCTTCAATGTTCTTGTCCATTGCTATGTGCCTTCTTCTATACTTGTAGATCAGAAATATCGCAACAAATGGCATCCCGATTACGAATTTCACTACACAAAAAACAACTGAAGAAAATTTTGATAGGTTAGAATAGTTTTTTTTTTTTTTATTTCCATAATTATTGTAAGAATAAATCATTGTGGCTTACTTAATAGTACTAGTAAATCCCAAGTTGTCCAAAATGCAATATCATCTAGGACACCTGTGGAAGGAATGAATGATGTGAAAAATAATTGAAGGGAAAAAAAAAGTTGGAATGCAAAAATCATAAGGAAATAGAGTAGGAGCAAGCTACTTTGTATAAGTTGAATTTATTGTCTACAAATCAAGAAAAACAAAGCTTTTCATTTTTAACAAATAATTTTGGTCCTCCTATCGGTACATGACTACAATTTTTTAAGGATTGTTAACGAGTGTGTCCTGGCTTATTGGTGAAGTAAATAATTAAAGAACTAATTCAGAAAATGAAACAAAAAAAAAAAATCTAAATTCTACGCCAACAGAAAACTAAATTGAAATTCTATGCCAACAAAAAACTAGTCTTGTAGTTGGTCGCACGAGAATCCTTTTCCTTTCTTTTCGTTTTTTTACAATACAGATTTAGCCCTTCTGTGGAAAGAAATTATAATCTAGGCACATGTATATATTGACGTACACTATCGTGTATATTTTGTCATAATTTTCTTGGATATTAGATATCCCTTTCATTTTCCAGTTTCAAAGAGAAAGTAGCTAGTGAAAGAATATACAAAATCATGCAAAATTACGGTGAAATTTCAATGTCGATTAATACTTACCACCATAATAGTACGTGGATGCACAAAACTAACCTCCCCCGCAGTAGCTAACATATAAGCGCTTGGAAAAAAAGTAGCGATAGAGACGTAAGTAGTTATAGATATCATAGTAGTAAAAGGAAGTTTTCTTCCATGAAATTATATAATAGTTGAGAATGAATCCATCAGCCATGATGTTATGGATTTGCTTGTAGTTGAGAGAGCTATTATGAGCCTGCCCACCCCCAAAATCTTGTGACGCCCATGTCCAACTACTAATGGTGCAAAAATCCCTAACATCGGATACATTTGGATTGACCAAAGCATACAAGTTCCAATTCGATGATGTGTTGGTAGAGTATGACCCCTCAATGCATGGATCGGTAGCGATGTAAAATGGAGAACTAACCGGTTTTGAGCAGTTCACAATGACCGATATATTCTTGTAGGACAGGCTGCGGTATGGGTTGTCTAGAGTGGAAACTCTATGAAAGTCATACAATGACAATGAATGATGGGGGAGAGACAAGCAGTTATCTCTTTGCAGCCCGCTATCAACCAATCTGATTTGTCGTCCTGTATAATTGATAAACTGCACATAGTATTGACCATTAAGGAAGGTTAGAATAGTGCGATTATCTTCACAAGCCAGCTCGAATTTCGATATACCACATCCCCTCTGTTGACTCTTCAATCGAAATGGGAAGCTTATATTACGAACATCACCACAAGATGAAGAAATGCACCGTTGACTGCTCAACTCAACATTGGTAGTCATCGCCAGAAATAAGACAAGAGTGAGTAGCAACACTTGACAGATATTCATAGAGCCGAGAGCATTAATCATGCCTCTGTTTGTATTTGGGCAAAGAGAAATTGGTAAAGAATTGCTTGGTGTGTGTGGAGGAGGCGCAATATAAAAAGATCAGACAATCTTTGTTTGATTTGGAAACTTGGCAGTCGCCTCATCTTTATAGAAAAATCCCAAGTCAGTCAATTGAACAAATGTATGAAGTCAAGCAATTAAAGAGGTGGACCCAAACTGAAGTCACAGTATTATGGGTACTTGGATGGCAGTCAGTTGAGGTACCTTGCCATAAGGCATGCCACCAAGTAGAGCGCCTTTCACCCTCCCTCACTAATCCCAGGTGTGAAATGCTATTATACCTACCTACCTTATGATAGATAGAATCAAAGTCCTAACATAATATCTACCTTCACCATCGTGAGGCCTCCTAATTTCCTCGTGTTTCTTTATCTTCCCCACAAGGAGGGAATACGAGGGTGACATCACATAGTCTCCCATTCTAAGGTGGATCTCTCGCCTATTTCTTCTCATTGAGCTTTTTAAGAATTTGCTTAGATCCAAAGTTTCATTATTAGGGGAACCTATTCAAACGATCTTTTTACACATTTGATCTTTCCTTCTCCGCTATATCCACTTTGCTTCCACTTTCTCCTCATGACTGTGGGGTCTACATCCCATCACTATCTTTCCACTTCTTCTCCACCTTCTTAGAAATTTTTACATTCTATCATTGGCGCTTGATCACTTAGATATGTATTCCATACTTACTAAATTAAATCACAAACATTTAATGTGATTCCAATTTCTTACAAGGTCAAATCAAATGTAATTCCAATTCTTTACAAGGTCGAATCATTTAATGAAATAAATAATCGGTATAAAAAATAAATAAAAAGGATCTCATATAACAATGATATATATAGACAGTGTCATCGTTAACCTAGCCATGATCGAATGCATATTCTATCACGCAAATCTAAGAAAATCCTTATATGAAGCTAAAATGTATAAATTGTAGTAAATACCCTCTCTTGTACTCCACTTAAAAGCATAATAATATATATCCATACTATAACAGTATTCTTGCAATGCGTGTGGGAAGAACGATAGTAGTTGCTAATACTGCTATATAAAGATGGGACCCATGTGGGGACAATTTGAAGCAATAGTGGGTGGTAATGACTTTGTTCACCAAACAGATTTCACGTCTTCTTTATTGAAAGTTCTCTCACCCAAAGGATGGACGTGGCAGAGATAGGGGATATAATTGTTAGCCAGAATCATAAGGGAGACATGCTTCAAGAATTATTGAAGACAAAAGCAACCCCGACAGCCTGTGATGTGAATTGGACATTAGTGCGTGCAGTTGGTGCAATCATTTGAAACTAGTGATATCTCTTTTGATCTCCACTTCTATTTAACTCTGGTGGATTGATACAATGAACAAAATTAGCGATGAGGATACGGAAGAAAACTTCAGTTTGACTATTAAATAATATTTGTTAAGTGGTGCGAGGGTGAGTTAGGGCCTATTTGTTAAAAAAAAAATTTATGTTCCCCAAAACAAAAATTTATATTCTTTTATTCCAAGGAACGAAGAAAGAATAGAAACGTGTTTGGTAAAAAAAAAAAGATTCTCAGGAATAAAAAATCTATTTTTTTTTTTGTTCCTGGGAATAGATTTGGAATAGAAGTAGAAAAAAAGTAACTTCTTGTTCCCAAGAACAATTTCTAGAATTAATTTTCTCTCTCTTCTCTTTTCTTCTTCTTCTTCTTCTTCTTCTTCTTCTTCTTCTTCTTCCCGAGAACAATTTCTAGAATTAATTTTCTCTCTCTTCTCTTTTCTTCTTCTCTTTCTCTTTCTTCTTCTTCTTCTTCTTCTTCTTCTTCTTCTTCTTCTAGGCGAAGTCTCGGCGACCGGCCAAAGAGAAAAAGAAAAAGGAAAAGAAAAAAGAAGAAAATATAATAAAAGAATTAAAAAAAATTAAAAGAAATAAAAAAAAATCTAAGAATCCTACCAAACGTATTTCTATTTTGGAAATAGAAATTTAAAGAAGTTACCAAACACGTTCTTTTGCTTAGAAATTGTTCTCGAGAACAAAATCAGAAAAAAAAAATCATTTTTCATAAAAAATTGTTCCTCATAACAAAATGATTACCAAACGTGCCCTTATTCTATTGAACTTTCTGCCCAAAAATGAGGTTTTTTTTTTTTTTTTTTCAAGAGTAGGAAAGCAAAAGAATCGACAAACTTGCTTTTGAAAGCCTTGAGAATCATGCTTTCTCTCTTTTAATTATAATTGATTACAAGACTTTTGTCGTGTCATATGTAGCCGTTAAAAGGGGTGTAACAATTGATAGAATCATATTAGCGCGTCCTAACACTCGTTAAGAATGTTGAAAATAACGATTATATTTTATATATGAAATGCATGTTGTAAATTGAACAGAAGATAGGAATTATATATTCCTATCAGCACGTAACCAAACTGGTTGTTTTCTAATTCTTGATAGGTAATCAGTAAATCTGAATCGATCTATTCTAAGAAACTTTTTAACAACATTACTACATGAGACTATACTAGTATACTGACTATTTGCCGAAATGGTATATTTTTACCCAAAAGAACAAATCAGTGGGTTTATTCGACAAGTAAATTATTGCTCCACTATCAATTTTTCACCTTCAATAACTAGCGATCAGCAAAGAAACATGCGATTCCATGAAAGCACAATGATGATGCAAATAATGGTAGACATCCTTTTATTCGACAAGATCACATCACAGAGGAGAATGGGCATCAGCTGTACACGAATTGTTTTATAGCGAATGGATTTTTGTCATGTCCAGGGATCTCATGTTTTATTACCATTAGAATGGTACCTGTTCTTTTCGAGAGCCAATGCGTGACTGACAGATGATGGAGTTCCCGTGAATCTTTACCACCACCGATCACACCCTCTTAAGTGAACACTTAAATGGAATTAGTCTCCTAAATTACTAGAAATGCTTTAAAACAGAGGTATTATGCATAAATATCATCAACAAAGCCTAAATTGAGTCACAAACTTTAGACGTAATTCCAAGTTCTTACATGGCTGAATCATTTCATGAAATAAATAATTGATTTAAGAAAAGTATCTCATATGACAATGACATATCGCACAGGATTATTGTCGATCTAGTCATGAACGACTCCGTGTTTTCTCGTGCAAATCTGAAAAAATCCTTATTTAAAGCTAAAATGTATAAATTTTGCAATAGTTTATGTACAAAGTAGTTACATAAGACATCCTCTCCTATACTCCGTTGAAAAGCAAAATCATGTACTATAATTGTATTCTTGCAATGCACTTGGCAAAAATAACTATAGTGCTTTATTATAAATTTAAGCTAGTACAGCTATATAAAGATGGGATTTATGTAGGGACAATTTGAAGCGATGGTGGGTCCTAATGACTTTCTTTATTGAAAATTTCATCTCCTTGATTGACGGGGCACAATACTCTCAAGTGCCTTGTCCTATAGAAAAACTCAAGTCAAGCAAGAAATTAAAGGAGTTGGACCCAAACTGAAGTTCCATTCCGTCATTAGTGGAGTCATGTCCAACCCTCCTCAATTGATGACCCCCTTTATTGACCTACGCGTGCAGCACATCTCGGAAATTTCCACCCATTGAAAATTCAAAAGATTTTGCTTCACATAAGATCTTTCTTTCTCCACGTGAACGTTGGTTCCACGTTCCGTCAACAAATGAATCCACCCCTCTCCCCATCAATTCCTTCTGATACGCTATCTTTCTTCTTGTTCTCTTCTTCATGTTTTTTTCCTCCTCCCTTCTTCATCTCCATCTTCTTTTTTCACCCATGAGTCACGATCATTGGAAAATTGATTTATAGTTTCAAGGAACAATATCATGAATAAAAACTAGCTATCCTCAAAACTACTCTTTCTCCATGTCACGACACAGGACATCAATTTTGATGCAGTGCCATGAAACCATGTTATACAAGTCCACTGATCTCTTCTTTCGGATTGAACAATAATTCCGTTGATTGTTTGATAAGTCCAAGGATTTGTTCTTGTGTGCAATGATTTCTTATATTTTTTGGACTCTCGCGATACAATAATTGCAAAAATATACTATCATAGAATGAAATAAAACAAGAATTCATATGCAGTTAGAGCAGAAAATAGGCTAGCATAAGGACTCACTAAATGGGCATAAAGGGTTTCGCGGCCCAGCTGTTATTTGAAAAATATCAAGAACATTTTACGGTTAATTAAGAACTTCTACGCATGAGTGGGGCATGATCTTTCGACACTGTTTTAATGCTTTGTTTGGGAGAGGGAGGAAAGAGGAAAAAGGAGGGGATGAAGAAAAATTTTCCTTTTTCCTCCAATTCACTCTCGCAGAAAATTTGGACTTTTCAAAACTAGTTATTCTTCATGTCACTAATAGAACATCAAATTTGACATGATACCATAAAAATATGTCAGCATGCATCCGAATAGTTTGTTCTAATTTCTTCTCCAATGACATTTGTTTATAGAATGTCGAAATTCCATGTAGGATTACCAAATATATACATAGTGGAAAGATGTTTAATAAATCCTAATCAATACATTCTCATAAACTTCTTAATATTTACTGTATGAAACTGTATCTTGCTATACGCCTAGACAATAATTATAGGTTATATTATCCTTATATGTCTTGAGCATCTCTTTGGTGCTTTGAGGCATGGCGCTTCAAGTGGTAAATCCATCTCAAATGTGATGAAGTTGTTATTGCTGTTAGCTTTATATTGATTTGTCAACAATAAAAAGATCACTTTTTGGGTATTTATCACTAGAAGCACCCTACCCGGTACACGATAGGTAATTCGTTGAAACTTGCCCATTCGACCCGAATACCAGGAACATAATTGATGTTCGGTGGGCAATGCAAGTCAATCCCAACTCAACCATTTCAATGCATACAATGAAGCAAGCTCTGACTTGGCAAAGCCATATTGGACCCAACAGATCCTTAAGTTTAGGAACTTGAAAAGAATATTATAGATTGGGAAGAAGAGACGTTTGAAATTAGGGAGCTTCCTATTTTGTTCTAACTTTTTACTTTTTGAGTTTATTGAGCCCCTTAATCAACTAAAGCTGGCTGACCCCCATTTACTTTGTTAATGATCTCTTCCCTTCACCTTTTTGTTTTTGTGTCTTCTTGCTCTCTCTTTCGTCCATTAGATTTTGCTTTGGCACCAAATAAAGGGTCTCCTGTGTTTGATTGCAACAGGGGAAGAAACACAAAAAAACACTTTTTAGTTGATTGGATTTTTGGGAGATGTCTTTGTGGTGAGTGGCGATGAGGATGTGAACACTATGTTGATGTGGCTCATTGCTATGGTTGGACTCCTAAATCTTTAGCCTATGGGCAGTGCATAACCAAGAAAACATTCCCATCCAGCAAGTTTTGAATCTTGAGATTGAAAAAAATAATGCAAATTCATGCATTACATCGCTTGCAAATAGAACAAGAAAGACTAGCAACACTATAGGGATATTCATGGAGCAGAGAGTATTAATTACGTCTCCAAGTGTCTTTGGGATCTTATTGTCTTTGGGAAAAGAGAAATTGGTAAAGAATTGGTTGGTGTGTGTGGAGGACAGAAGGAGGCACAACATTAAACGATTGAAAAAAGATTGAACGAACCTCATTAGATTGGAGACTTTGGAGTCGCCTCGACTGATAGAAATGCCCAAGTTAGTCAACATGACAAAAGCATGCAAGTCAGGAAATTGAAAAGGGGACCCAAACTAAAGTAACATTATTAGTGGAGTCATGTCCAACCCTTGGAAATTTTACACCCATTAAAAATTAAAAAGTTTCTTCCAAACTATCTTCACGTGATTGTTGGCTCCACATTCCATCAACAAACAAATCCATCTCTCTCCCCCATCACTTCCTTCTTAAACACAATCTTTATTTCTTATAGCGTGTTCCCTCACCATCTTTGAAGAGAATCTTATAGCATGTTCAATAATTTGGCATAATTAGAAGCCTTCTATTTTATTAAAGTGACACTATATAGAGTGCACATCAATCATTAATAAGTTCGAGAAAATACAAGTTCCAATTCAATAATGTGTTGGAAGATTACAACCCCTCAATACATGGAACGGTGGCGATGTAGAATGGAAAACTAATTGGCTTCAAGCAATTCACAATGACAAATGGACCATCACGGTCCATTTTGTATGGGTTGTTTGGGTCAATATGGTGCTTGAAGTTATACACCGCCCATGAATGACAAGGATGAGATGAGCAGTTATCCTCTCGCAACCCGCTATCGACTAATCTGATTTGATGGGTGTAATAATTGATAAACTGCATGAAGTATCGGCCATCACACAAGTATAGAACTGTGCAATTATCTTCACAAGCCACCTCATTCTCCTGCTCACTGCACCCCTTCGATTCATTCTTCAATTGAAATGAGTAACTTATATTGCAAATGTCACCACAATATGAAGCATCATACTACAAATAACTTGGAGTGTTGTTGCTAGTCATCGCATGCAATAGAACAAGGAGGAACGACAACACTGCATAGACATCGGTGGTGGAGCTAAGCGCATTAATCACGTCTGTTTGTCTTTGGGCAAAGCAAAATTGTTAAAGAACTGCTTGGGGTATGTGGAGATGGCACCATATGAAAAGATTGAAAAGAGATTGGATGAACCTTGTTCAATTGGAGACTTTGGAGTCGCCTTGTCCTATAGAAAAGACCAAGTCAATCAACGGATCAGATCAAGAAATTAAAGCCTAAGTTAACATTATTAGTGGAGATGGCACCATATGAAAAGATTGAAAAGAGATTGGATGGACCTTGTTCGATTGGAGACTTTGGAGTCGCCTTGTCCTATAAAAAAGACCAAGTTAGTCAACAGATCAAGTCAAGAAATTAAAGCCGACACGACCCGACGGCCAACCCTGATTAAGACCCCCCAATTACTTTCTAAGCAATAGTCTTTACATTTTCTATATAAAAAAATTAATTAATTAACCTAATGATTGATGGGCACGATACGGAATATATCTTTCTTAGCTAGAATCAAAAGGAACCCATACTTTAGAATTGTTGATGACAAAAGCAACCACAATCGTGTTTGATGTGGATTGGAGATTTGTGCGTGCAATTGGTGCAATCACGTCAAGCTATTGATATCTCTTTTGATCTCCACTTTTATTTAACTATGGTGGATTGATACAAAGAAACAAATTTGTTTCAAAAAGCTATATAGGTGCAGAATAAAAAACCCCGATTTGACTATTAAATAAGATTTGATAGGGTTGATTTGCTTTGCGCAAAAAAGGCAGTTCAAAATTAAGAAAACAAGAAGAATCGACAGACTTGCTTTTTGCAAGCTTGCGCGGATCATGCTTTCTCACTTTTAGATTTAATTAGTTACAACACTTTTGTCGTGTCTTATTTTGCGTTACATTTGCGCTAAGAAAAAGGTGACATTGAAAGAATCATATCAATGGATCCTTCTTGACACTCATTAGAAATGTTGAAATAGCAACTATACTTTATGTACAAAGTACATGTTGTAAATTGATCAAAAAATGGGACGTACATATGTTCCTATTGGTTACATGGACTAATCATTTCATGAAATAATTAATTGCTATGAAAAAAGTATCTCAGATGACAATGATATAGTACACTGCGTCATATCCAACCTAGCCATGAATGAATACATGAAAAAATCTTTATCTAGAACTTAAAATATATAAATTTGCAATACTTTACATGCATAATAGCTACATAAAATACACTTTCCTATGGTCCGCTTAAAAGCAAAATCACATATGTCCATACTATAATTGTATTCTTGCAAGGCACGTGCAAAGGCAAGAATGACTATAGTTGCTTGAGTATAAATTTTAGCCGTGTAGTATGGCTATATAAAGATGGTATAATACATGTAGGAACAACTTGAAGCAATACAGGATCTTAATGACTTTCTAAGGGATAGTCCTTACATTTTCTATACAGGCTCAATATGGAATATATCTTTCTTAGCTAGAATCAGAAGGGACCCATACTTTTAGAACTGTTGACGACAAAAGCAACCACAATCGTGTTTGATGTGGATTGGAGATTTGTGCGTGCAATTGGTGCAATCACTTCAAACTATTGATATCTCTTTTGGTCTCCCTTCTTTTTAACTATGGTGGATTGATACAATGAACCAATTTTGTTTCAAAGAGCTATATAGATGCAGAATAAAAAATCCCGGTTTGGCTATTAAATAAGATTTTATAGGATTAATTCCCTTTGCGCAAAAAAAGGGTTCAAAAGTAAGAAAAAAAGAAGAATGGACGAACTTGCTTTTTGGAAGCTCGCGCGAATCATGCTTTCTTGCTTTTAGATTTAAGTAGTCACAAGACTTTTGCCGTGTCTTATGTTGCGTTACCTTCATGCTACGAAAAAGACGACATTGAAGGAATCATATCAGTGGGTCCTTCTTGACACTCATTAGAAATGTTGAAATAGCAACTATACTGTATGTACAAAGTACATGTTGTAAATTGATCAAAAAATGGGACGTACATATGTTCCTATTGGTTACATGGACGAATCATTTCATGAAATAATTAATTGCTATGAAAAAAGTATCTCAGATGACAATGATATAGTACACGGCGTCATATCCAACCTAGCCATGAATGAATACATGAAAAAATCTTTATCTAGAACTTAAAATATATAAATTTGCAATACTTTACATGCATAATAGCTACATAAAATACGCTTTCCTATGGTCCGCTTAAAAGCAAAATCACATATGTCCATACTATAATTGTATTCTTGCAAGGCACGTGCGAAGGCAAGAATGACTATAGTTGCTTGAGTATAAATTTTAGCCGTGTAGTATGGCTATATAAAGATGGTATAATACATGTAGGAACAACTTGAAGCAATACAGGATCTTAATGACTTTCTAAGGAATAGTCCTTACATTTTCTATACAGGCTCAATATGGAATATATCTTTCTTAGCTAGAATCAGAAGGGACCCATACTTTTAGAACTGTTGACGACAAAAGCAACCACAATCGTGTTTGATGTGGATTGGAGATTTGTGCGTGCAATTGGTGCAATCACTTCAAACTATTAATATCTCTTTTGGTCTCCCCTTCTTTTTAACTATGGTGGATTGATACAATGAACCAATTTTGTTTCAAAGAGCTATATAGATGCAGAATAAAAAATCCCGGTTTGGCTATTAAATAAGATTTTATAGGATTGATTCCCTTTGCGCAAAAAAAAGGTTTCAAAAGTAAGAAAACAAGAAGAATGGACGAACTTGCTTTTTGGAAGCTCGCACGAATCATGCTTTCTTGCTTTTAGATTTAAGTAGTCACAAGACTTTTGCCGTGTCTTATGTTGCGTTACCTTCATGCTACGAAAAAGATGACATTGAAGGAATCATATCAATGGGTCCTTCTTGACACTCATTAGAAATGTTGAAATAGCAACTATACTGTATGTACAAAGTACATGTTGTAAATTGATCGAAAAATGGGACGTACATATGTTCCTATTGGTTACATGGACGAATCATTTCATGAAATAATTAATTGCTATGAAAAAAGTATCTCAGATGACAATGAAATAGTACACGGCGTCATATCCAACCTAGCCATGAATGAATACATGAAAAAATCTTTATCTAGAACTTAAAATATATAAATTTGCAATACTCTACATGCATAATAGCTACATAAAATACGCTTTCCTATGGTCCGCTTAAAAGCAAAATCACATATGTCCATACTATAATTGTATTCTTGCAAGGCACGTGCGAAGGCAAGAATGACTATAGTTGCTTGAGTATAAATTTTAGCCGTGTAGTATGGCTATATAAAGATGGTATAATACATGTAGGAACAACTTGAAGCAATACAGGATCTTAATGTTCTAAGGAATAGTCCTTACATTTTCTATACAGGCTCAATATGGAATATATCTTTCTTAGCTAGAATCAGAAGGGACCCATACTTTTAGAACTGTTGACGACAAAAGCAACCACAATCGTGTTTGATGTGGATTGGAGATTTGTGCGTGCAATTGGTGCAATCTCTTCAAACTATTGATATCTCTTTTGGTCTCCCCTTCTTTTTAACTATGGTGGATTGATACAATGAACCAATTTTGTTTCAAAAAGCTATATAGATGCAGAATAAAAAATCCCGGTTTGGCTATTAAATAAGATTTTATAGGATTGATTCCCTTTGCACAAAAAAAGGGTTCAAAAGTAAGAAAACAAGAAGAATGGACGGACTTGCTTTTTGGAAGCTCGCGATTGGAAGCTCGCACGAATCATGCTTTCTTGCTTTTAGATTTAAGTAGTCACAAGACTTTTGCCGTGTCTTATGTTGCGTTACCTTCATGCTACGAAAAAGACGACATTGAAGGAATCATATAAGTGCGTCCTTGACACTCATTAGAAATGTTGAAATAGCAACTATACTGTATGTACAAAGTAAATGTTGTAAATTGATCAAAAAATGGGACATACATATGTTCCTATTAGCACATAACCAAACTATTACCTTATTCAAACGGGCTCATATAATTAATAAGTCCTAATCGATACATTTTGAAAAACTTTTAACATTTACCATATGAAATTATGCTGATCTAGTGGCAATTCACTAAGACAATAGTTGGAGACTGTTTTGAGTTTTGAGCATCTTTTTTGTTAGAGTTATTTAGGAAAATTAGGATGGTTTTTGTATCTCTGAAAATTATGTGAATATCCTCTATGATTTTACATATCTTAATTGATATGTTAACTTATTTAGTCTTTCATAAAACCTATAAAAAGGCTAATAATCCTCATTATGAATTTATTAAAATATATAGAAAATTACTTATTTCTCTCTTTCGCATTCTTCTTAACTTCTTTTGATGACTTGAGGCACGGTGGCCTGAGTGGCAAATCTGTTTCGAATGTGATAAGTGTGTTCTTGTTGGCATTATATTGATTTGCTGAATGTCATCACGAATTATGGGTGTTTATACGATAGACCATTTGCATCTCCAATTACAGTGGCTAAAGCGCTTTAGCAGAATATGGCAAAGGAGCTGCAGACTGAAACGGCAGCTTGCGTCGACGCTGATAAGAAGGTAAAAAGCGCTGTTGAGGAATTCAGCCAGTCGGCCCGTTCTCAAGAACTCGTGTGAGTTTCCTGACAGAGCCGCAGACCACATGATTGCAATGATGGTGAAATGTGCTTTTAGTTATTTTTTTTTCTGTTTTTCTTTTTCTTTTTAGAGAACATCATCTGCGTTACCCTTTATTCTTTTCTTTTTCAAATTTGGTGTTTTGGATGGCTAATATTTTGAAAATTAGAATACTTTCTTATTAAGTGCTGGAGTTGAACCTGCGCAGATTTTCATAGATACGTAAAAATAAAAATTTACTAGATTGAAGAGAGTTATCCTTTTGAGTGAAACAAACTTAGGGGTCCTCGGGTGGTTCATGAAATTTAATGGTTAACTCTATTTTACAAAAAGTAGCTTTGGAAGGATAAAAAATGCAACGAAATCGTGCTTGTTTTTACATATATAAGTTGATATTTTATAAGTTCTTGTTCTGGATCAATATAGCATTATTGCCCCTGTCCCATGCTCTCCCTAGCCGATTGTAGTAGGGGCGTAATCCCAACAATTTACGGAGAGAACCCATCCGAAAAAGACGATCTCAAAGTAATTAGCGTCGAGATAAACTAGCTCAACTCCCTCCCAACATAATACTAGATTGTGGGCAAATGTACAAAGCTTTTCCAATGAAACAGCACAAGCTTCTCTAAACAACATTGTTATTTCTAAAAGGAGAACTAGTTGAAATTACCGAAGCACGCAGTGAAGTAGAGAGTATTTCTAGTTCCATCTCGAATTTGTCATTGTTAACGACACATCGATAAGCGGTTTTGGAGGCATATGAAGTTTACCAATATCTTCTTTCAGCATTTCTAGGACTTTGTTCATTGAAGGGTGATGGTTAGGGTTTAATTGTATGCACCAAAGTGCAACTATTATCATTTTTTATCACCTTCCTTTCCTCTTCTACAACTTCTTCCATTTCAACACTTGTACCTTCACTGAATTGGTCATACACCCACAACAGAAAATAAATTTGGCTTGAGCGTTCTTTATTTGCATTTATATTCTTCCTTCTACTTGCCATTTCCATGAGCAACATCTTGAAGCTGTAGACATCCGCTTTATAAGATACGCCACCAATGCTTTTGTAAAACAATGCTTTTGTAAAACAACTCAGGCGCCATATATCCCAAGGTTCCTCTTACAGCAGTTAATGAAACTATGCTATGATCCTTGTGATAAAGTTTCAAGTCCAAAGTCAAAAACTTTCGGATTAAAATTCTTATCTAAAAGAATATTATGAGGCTTGATATCAAAGAGTAGTATTCGTATGTCACACCCCCGATGTAAGTATTCAATCCCCCTCGCAATCCCAAGAGCGATCTCATATATTTTCATGTAATCAAGAAACTTATCACCTTCCTTAGCAAAAATGTGCTTTTCCAGAGACCCATTTGTCATGAGATCATACACGAGAGCTTGTTTCGAGCCTTCAAAGCAAAAACCGATGAGTTGCACTACATTAATATGGTGAATTCTTCCAATAGTAGCCACTTCACTAATAAAATATTGGCCATGAGCCTTGGATTGCTCTAAAATATTTATGGCTACTTCATTTCCGCTTTTGAGCGTTCCTTTGTACACGGAACCATACCCTCCTTCACCTAGTTTGTGCTTAAAATTTCTAGTGATCTTCTCGATATTCGAGTAAGAATACCTTATGGGAAAAAAGTGGCAATGAGCTTACAAGAATTCTTCGATGTTCTTATCCATTGCTAAGTGCCTTCTTCTGTACTTGTAGATAAAAAAATATCATGACAAATAGCGTCTAGAATACAAATTTCACTGCACAGATAGGTTAGAATAAGTTCTTTTTTAAATTATTTTAAGAACGGATCACTGTGGCTTACCTAGTAAGGCTGTAAACTCTAAAGTTGTCCAAAATGCAAAAAAGTTGACACCTGTGAAAGGAAGGAATTATCTGAAAAAGGAATTGAAGGAATATAGTTTGGAAAACAAAAATCACCAGGAATCATAGTAGCAAGATACACTATATAAGTTGAATTTTGTCCTAAAGAATATGAGAAGTGGGATACGTGCATTTTCAAATAAATGTAAATAATAAGCGTCACTTCCCATAGATAATAGCAGGTAAAAGAAACTCCATTTCTTTGTTAGCAGTAAACAATCATAGAGAAAGTGATTTTCATTTTTAATTAATAATTTTCTTCCTCATATTGATACATGAATATAATTTTTCTAAGGACTTTATTAACGAGCGTCTCTTGAATTATTAGTCAAGTGACTAATTAGGGAACTAATTAAGAAAATGAGAAAATCTGAGCCCTATGCCAACGAAAAACTAGTTATGTAGCTGCTCGCACAATCCAGGCACATGTGTATGTGCAGCTGATAATGGATCTTTTCGGGATGTCTTCTACGGTCACTTTTTTACATTTTGGCGAATCTAACAACTCCTATATTTCGATTTTAAAATGTAACGCAAAGCTCCTAAAACCTTTCAAATACGCAAATGTTGATACTATAACATGTAAATTCTGTCATTATTTTCTTGGATTTTAAATATTTCTTTCATTTTCCAGTTAAGAAGATAAAGTAGCAAGTGAAAGAGCATCGAGAATCATGCAAAATTGCGGTAAAATTTCATTGTCAACCGATGCTTACCACCAGTGTAGAGAGAAAGGATCTGCAACCCTGATAGCCTTTGTAGATGCCATAGAAATCAAAGAAGCAAAAGAAAGTTGGCTTCCAAATTGCATTTCGAAAAGTTTGACCAACGTAGACAACAAATCCATCGGCCATGATGTTATGGATGCGCTCATAGTTGTAGGAGCTACTATTAATTTGCTCTTTATCCCCAAAATCAATTGATACCCATGTCCATCTGCTAATGGTGCAAAAATCCTTAACATCTAATGCTTTTGGATTGATCAAAGCATACAAGTTCCAATTCGATGATGTGTTGAAAGAGTTCGCCCCCGCAATACATGGACCGGTGGCAATGTAGAGTAGAGAGCTAAATGGCTTTGAGCAATTCACAATGATCGATAGACCACTGCAGGCCATGTAGTATGGGTTGTTTGGGTCAGAAAAGATCTTCAAATTGTACAGCGCCCATGAAGGCCATGAATGACTGGGGAGAGACGAGCAATTATCCTTTTGCAACCCGTTGTCAATTAATCTGATTTGGTTGGTGGAATAATTGATAGACTACACATAGTATCGACCATCACGGAAGTATAGAATGGTGTGATTATCTTCACAAGTCAGCTCATACTTCGAGTCACCACACCTCTTTGGATTGCTCTTCAGTCGAAACGGATATCTTATATTGTGAATATCACCATAAGATGAAGTACATTGTCGATCACTCGACTCGACATTGCTAGTCATAGCCAAAAATAGAACAAGAATGAGCAGCAACACTTGATAGATACTCATGGAGTTGAGAACATTAACATGACTCTTCGACTTTGGGGGAAGGAGAAATTGGTGAAGAATTGTTTGATGTGGGTGGAGGCACAATATGAAACGATTGAACAAGGATTGGATGAATCTTGCTTGATTGGAGAATTGGAGTCGTGCCGTCCTATAAAGAGAAGCCCAAGTCAGTAAACGGAACAAATGCATGGAAAGTCCAGAAATTAAAGAGGTGGATCCAAACCAAAGTTCAACCACCCATATATAGAACGCATCTTGGAAATTTACACCCAGTGAAAATTCAAAAGTTCCGTTTGTCACGGGGGATTTTTCTTTCTCCTCTCTCTCATCCCTTCCTTCCACTTTTTCTCCCCCAATTGTTCGTTCCACACCCTGTCAACAAACAAATCCATCTCTCCCTTTATCCCTCTCTCCCCCCTCAATTCCCCTCTGACACACGGTCTTTCTTCTCATTTTCTTCTTCATCTTTTGCCTCCGCCCTTCTTCTTCCCCATCTTCTTTCTTCACCGCACGAGTCACGACCATAGGAAAATTGATGTATAGCTTCGAGGAACAAGATCAAAAATAAAAACCAGCTTGCCTCGAAACTTCTTAATCTTATATCAGTTTTGACACGGCAACCACCAAAACCGTGTTACATGCGTCCACTCCTCTATTCTTTTAAATGCGACAATAACTCCGTTGCTTGTTAGACAAGTCCAACGATCTATTCTTGTCCGCGATGATTTCTTATGTTTTTGGGCACTCAAATAGATTAAAATCAAACTAGTACATTGCGCGATGGAGGCCAAACGCATAATGGACTGGATTGTTAAAGCCCAACGTCTCAAAATTTTACCATGTAATTGGATCTCTAAGCCTCCTCAAACCTTGTGGGACCTTTTATGTTCGGAACCCATCTTTCTTTTCATTCAGTCAATACTTAAAAGTAATGAAGACTAAGTTTATCCAACCTAAAAATAAAAAAATAAAAAGATTAAAATCACAATTCAATAATCTACAGAAATATAACTATCGCAGGCTGAAGTACGATAACAATTCTTATACGGTTAAGAGTAGAAAATAGGGCAGTATAAGGACTCATTAAATGGGCATAAGGATTCACACACCCCATCTGCTATCTGGAAACATCAAGAAAGATATACGGTTATTTTTTAACTTTCACACATGAGCGGGACACGAACTTTTGATCCTACTTTAATGCTTTGTTTGGAAGAGGGAGGAAAGAGGAACAAGGAGGTGGGTGAAGCAAATTTTCATTTTTCCCCCAATTCACTGTCACATGATATTCAAAAATTTTGAAAATTAGTATTTCATCATGTCACGACATAGTACATCAATTTTGACAATACCATGAAACCATGTCACCATGCATCGGAAAATTTTGTTCTTATTTCTTCTGCAGTGACATTTATTTATAGTATGCAGAAACGAAATACAGGATTACCAAACATAGGATAATACTTAAGAAACATAGTAAAATGAGGCCATGCGCTAAGAATAATCAATGTGCAGACCTGAATATGATGAGTTTGCATAACTCAATGACCATTGCAATATCGCAGATATAGGAATTCTTACCTTGCCATGGTTATATTCCACCATCAAAGCATTATGCCTACATCTTAAGATGTCTTGGAATTCGACATTCCAAAGCCGAACCTGTGTCAACTTACGTTGCATGGGAGAAAGAATGGAGTTGCCAATGGCAACTTTTATGCATAAATGTCACACCTTTGCAGATCTCGAGGATAATAGATCCTCGGTTCTGTTGATGATCAAAATGTCCTGTGAGGTAATCCTGAACTCACAATCGTAATATTTCATGGAATGTAATCTAATAAAAGAACAGACTGGAGAGAACAGAATTAACACTCAATTCTATGTTGTAGTGAAATGACTCTCCTGATCATAGATGCCTTGCAATCATGTTGACTTATTGATTCTGACCATCACAGTTAGAAAATCTATCTGAATTGCATAACAAAGGTAACGATGTCATGATTCATGCACACTGACAGGATTATTTTCAATGTCAGATCACTTTTTTCAAGATTTCAGGACTAAGAACAGAAAAACGTGGGAGCAACCAAGGAAACATTGCTATCGACTCAAGGTGGATTCCTTTGTAATTGACGGTTACACAAATACAAAGATCAGCCACTAATCTTGTTGCTTTAACCTTAAAATGGAGCATACTTCAGTCATTTCATTCAACTGGGCATCGACCATTTTCGTCGAACTTAATAATGGCTTTGCAGGTTTAGGGATGAAAAATATGACTTTCTATCTTCACCTAGGGAAGTCAAGCTAGAATTTCGCCTGAAAAAACCAAAAGCCTTCAACTGATGAAGCTTTGAGAATACTCGGTAACTATGCAATTTCCATCAATTTTTCCATGAAATTCTGCTGATGAAATTGAGCAACCCCTAATTTTTAGGCTTTGTGCACCAACTTTTCTACCTTCTTCTTTGCAAATCTCTCAGACGAAACATTAAGCAGCTTGTTGATTGACATCCCTTCACCTATAATCTTCTTCTTCACCTCGTACCTATGCTTGATTCTACTGTCGAGTTTGTAACCAAGAAATGCAGGGAAATCCAATAGCTCGTCAAGGTCGCGTCCCATCTCCCCCACCAAATATTCCACTTTCTCTGCCAGAGAATCAGGATTGTATTGGAGTATTTGAGGATGCTTCTTACTCATGAGAAGCACGTCTTCACAAGAAAACCCGTAACTCAAGAAGAGCTCAATCACCTTCTGCATATTCTCACAACTTGTCCTAGTCACAGCGCCTATTGCAACCGTGAATTCCTTCGTTCTGTACTTGTAACCAATCTTCACCAAAAAACCCAGCTTATAAGCAATGTTCCCCTCAAAAGATAGACCCAAAAACAAAGGGGCTTTTGTCAAGAACTTGAAAATCTCATTGGAGTTGAGTCCACATTCTTTGAGAAAACTAATTCTGGGACGCAATTTCCTCTCCCTGCTCGCACTAACAATGTTAGGAAACACAAGAATGATCCTGAATATTTCTTGATCATCTAATCCCGCAAATGACCTCAAGAACTCTACATGGCTTTCCAAGTGTTCCACGCGATATTTCAGAAAGGTAGGCAGTTTGCGCAACACTGCCCCGGTTGCATCCTCATCTCCTCCGCTAAGTTCTAGGAGAAACTCCACTCTCGGAATCAATTGGGTATCCATATTGAAGTTAAGAATGGGGGGATGCCTCACAATTAAATCAACCCCACCATAGCGCCTCAAGAAATTAAGGAGCCTTTCAATTTCTTCAAACGGCTTAAGAGACAAAGCCTTCGTTAAATTCACATTGTTGAGAACATGAACAATCTTTTCTCTAGGAATCCCACTGTCAGTCAGCAAATTAACTTTTTCCTCAAATCCAGCTAGGAATCGCGGCTCAGTTGACATAAAGAGACGCTTAAGCTGCATCGGGTCAACCTTTCCATCTAATTGGTCGCGCACGAAGAGTATAAAGGGGTCGATTTCACCTGCTGCCAACACAGAAGGGCATTTCGCAACCAAATGGCAGAGCCCAAGGCCACTGATTCCGACCGATTTCAAAGAGGCGACACGAGCCCGCAACGAACCGATAGACTTCAGCCTCAAATCCGGGTCCCTGGTCAAGAGAGATTCGGTCTCTTTCTCGTTGAGCCCGAGTTCTTAAAATAACATCTCCAACGCCCCTGAAAAGGCAAGACTTTTAACGAGGAGTTCGATCAAATATTTCAAATTGCGTTCAAGGACATCAACCGTTTGATGAATCGTCTCTGAGAGCCACTCACCCGGTTCGAACTCGACATTAGGTGACGAGATGACGCGGCGGCATTGCACGTGAAGCGACGGCGCTCTCGATCCGATTCCGGACGGTTGACTCGAATCCCGCAAAAGGGACGACGTGGGGGAAGAGAAGGTGGCGGAGCGAGGGACGGAAGCAGAAGATGGGGAGCGCTGCGAGTGGAGAAAGAAAGCGGGAGGTCGAGGGCTCCTCAACATCAGCTCGAGCGAGAGAGAGAGAAAGAGAGAGAGAGAGAGAGAGAGAGAGCAGTCGATTACAGCTCTCGGCACAGTGCCTTTCCCGGCAGCAGAATGAAGGAGGGATGGAGCTAATGGCGGGTGCTCTTTTCTTCAGAGCTTTGAGCAGGACCTTCTTCTCCAAAACAACTTGCCCGGATCCGACCATGAACGTGGTCTCATCGTATCGCACCTAAATAAATATAACGATCCTTTTAGGTTCCGTTGGAAAAATGAATATTTTAAAAATATTTTCTTAAAATAATTATATCCCTTTAAATAAATTTTTTTAAAAATATATTCATTATTTATAATAATTTATGTCTATACATTTTCGTGTATTCCTTTTGTATTTTTCAAGAAAATATTTTACAATCATTTATTTTCTACAAAACAAATAAAATCTTAATTTTAATATATTGTACATGATCAATAACTTACCCATGTGAATACTACACTAACTATTTTTATAAATGACTAGCTTCATTCATAGTTAAGATAATGATCTTAATTTTATAATAAATAGCATTTTGCCACCAAGGTAATTGACATAATGTTAAAGAAGACACTTATTTTTTACGAGGTTATAATCGCATTTCTCGTTGTTGGCAAACCTCTAAATGACCGAGATTCATTGACTACTAGTATCTTAGTGAGATTGCAGTAATAGGCTAGTCAACTACAAACTTTCAGCCTAGGTGGTGCAAAATAATTATCCCTCAAAATCGAACACTTCATAATGGATGTGGAAACTATTATAGCAACGTCTAGAGGGAGTCGCTACATTGGTTACTCCTTTTGTCTTGACTGTTTAAGCATAGGAGTGAGGTATCAATAGTTCCTAAACTTTTATAGAATGTCAATCGTTGCATTTACTTGATAATTATAAATGTTAAAATAATGTATCACGAGATAAAAATATTTTTAAGATATCAAGAAAAGCAAATGTTTTGAAACCATATAAACAAAGAGAGATTGGCGAGGGAAAGATGCTGTCATGGCGGATGTGGTGCCTCCGGCACCTAACTGGGTGAGGGGCTGACGATCACAATGCGCCCCAGCCGCCACCTTCTGTCGAACACGAACGCACATAAACTTGACGGCTATCGAATGCCTCTTTTGGAATTCGATATTAATATATCAAAGGCCTAGACGTTAGAAAAGCTCGTGAATATTCTTCTGACCCTAGTTCTATGGATTTTCAACGATGCACCCGTCATTAGAACAGACCACTGCCACCATTCACCACCATGAACAAACCCACTAGCTCCCAACTTTCCAAGCGCCACCGTTATGGCGGCAGCCACACCGAGTTAGCCTAAGGCCGACAAGGGATGCTTGGCCCCTCGCCAGTTCATGTGTGGCGCCACCAGCATCGCCCAGCTTCGCCCTCTACTCGTTTCTCATCTTTCTCTCTCTAGGGTTTCTAAACTTTCATTATAATTTTCTTTCCTTACATCCATACTGAACAAATAATCTAGTTGGCCGTCCAAAAAATATATAGTCATATATGATGCATCAGCTATGCAATTTGTACCGTCGTATTTCTTTCCATGTAAGACTAACTTCAACAAAAATCATATAATTCAAGGATCAAATTTGGAAAAAAAAAAAAATTGGGACTTGACTGAACATTGAACGAAGGCGCATTTATCCCTTCAAACATGAACCACAATCCTATTTAAATCAACCACCAGCTCAAGTATGTGCCTGTAGTTTCTCAATACAATCTGGAATTAATTTTCAAGGAATGTGAACATCGAAATGCAACGTAGAAAACATACTTACTGATTAAAATTACAACCTTGTGGACATGAGAATCGCTTGTCTTTGCTAGTCTATCTGAAGGGACTTGGTGAATAATAATACGAAGAAAGAGATAACTCAATACAACTATCTATACATTTAATGTGAAGAGGAGATTATTTCTTTGTTTACATTTCTGCAGTTGACATATTTCCCATTGAATGCATTATATTGGAATTTGCCCTAAGCAAACTGACATGGATTTCGATATGCTTTTTTCTACAGAAAAAGTTTGAGCATGAAACTAAATATGAGATTAAATTCTCTATAGCATATATTTGTAATTTTTATTTTTGTGGGAAAACTTCAAATATAGGTCTAAAGTGTAAATATTTTCTTTAAAAAAAGGATATGGATTGAACCTTATTTTAAATAAAGTCATGAAGTAACCAATTTAATCTCAAATAATGATTTGAACTCATTGTCTTGTTAAAAGTTGGCATGGCAACTGTTTCCAAAGACTAAAAAAGGGGCAATTTTATATATATATATTAAAAAAATTCAATTTACTCTAGATCGTCATCTAAAAGAACTGTTGCTAAACAAATTTCGTCCAAAATTTTCCCGTCCTCAGGTCTGTCCCGCCCATAACGAATCTCTTCTGACCACTTTCAAGTTCTTCCTCGGAAGCTCCATCCTCCTCAGCTGGATGAAGGAGCGTTCGATTACATCCAAGGAGCTTAAAGAGGCTAGGATTCTTCGACTCTACTTCTGATTCTTCGGGTTTGCTCGATTCACTCGATTGGAAATGGAGGGTCGACAGTGTAGGTGTGGAAGTAGGGCAATTTGTTGGCGAGGTAGTTTTCACACATGTCCAAAAACCGGCGCAAGTTTTCTGATTTGTTAGAATTTCGTGCGCCTTCTTTCTTTGTTGATTGTGGATCCCCTGTGGGAATGATGGCTTCTCTCAAAGAACTCACGCTTAATGATACTGGAACAGAGGACCTACCCGATTCGGTGCGGTCATTGAGGAAACTTGAATTGTTGAGTACTATGAAGTGCGTCTCCCTGACTGAACTTCCAATATTTGTTGGTGACTTAGAATTTCGAGGTGCGTCTCACTACCATGGTCCACTATGATATCGCAGAGCTTCCAGAATCAATAGGAAAATTGGAAAACATCCTTGTCGTGAGGGTTAACAAATTTAAGGAGCTCGAGTCTCTTCTGCCTCTTCCATCGAGTTTGGTAGAGGTTAATATTGCATACTGCATGGCAACAGAGACGGTCTTTGATCTGTCTGAATTGGAGAACTTGGAGAAGATGAACATGGTGAATTGCGAGAAAGCGGGGGATGTTCCAGGACTTCAGTGCTCGAAATCCTTGAGAAGGCTATACCTGACTGGATGCCACGTGTGTTCTTCAGTAATTAAGAAGATAATTTCTAAGGTTCTCTATCTCTCTCTTAAAAAGAGAAAAAAAGAATGCATCCACAAGTCCGAGAACTCTGGAAAAGGAAAATTTTATGCACAAAACCTCATTGCACGAAAGTGGTCAATCATGCCATGCGGGTATAGCAGTCACTTGTAATCCACGTTTATATAGTAGTCATGACAATTTGATATTTTGCAGGTTTCTTTGAGGAATTATGCGTTCTCATTCTCAGTAAGCGAGGGAGTGAAATTTCAGATTCGCTAAATGAAGAGGAAGTGAGCTATGCGGTCCATGAAAACCCTGTTCGCATAGGTGAAGTCATCTTCATCGCCAGTGACTTTCCCAAAATATTTGAGAGATTATATTTCCACAGTTGTGGATAATCCAGGCAAAGGTACCTAAAATGAACATGCCTATCTCCAGCACCGCTTTGCCCTTGAAGGGAGTTCCGAAATTGGATCAAGATCAGGTTCAATTAAGCCGGTTCTAGGATTTTACCCGTTGATTTCCAAGCTGAAAGAAGGGCACAAAATTCAGGTGGCAAAGCAGAGCCCACTCTTCATTCCCCGAATTCAGCTGAAGAAATGCGGGGCACGTCTCATTTTCGAGAAAGACAATGCCTTTAATGGAGATGAGCAGCAACGAGATGATGGCTGCCAGTCTTTATCCAAAAAGCTTGCCTGGTTTTTAACTCTGCGTAGTTGTTGCTTCAGTTCGGCTCATAGTAAGCCTCTGGAAAATAGAAGCAGAAAGGATTGAAGAGAAGGGAACAGGCTCGTGCCTATCAATTGGAATTTCATTCTTGAAATGGAATCTGAATATACCAGAAGCTCCCTTGTAAACTTGTAATGAAGATGAACTAGAGGATCCTTATCTCTTGTTCAGTTGTTTTGAACTCTTTTCTTTTACCTAGAGTGCTCCATTTTATACATATCCACCTTTCTTCTATTGCCAAGTACGAGCAGGTCTTTCTCAAATAGCTTTTATACTAATGGATGTGTAGAACTCACTCTTTCTCAGTGGTTCTATCGATTATTCCCCTTAATAAAAGCTCAGAAAGAACTCCGGAGAGGAGAAATCAAAACTCTGGCATAATTTGTTAACTGAACATGTGATGAAGAGAAGAAGAGCCAAACGATGATCGAAAATTCTAACAACAGTATAACTAATGGCTTTCCAACAATTCTAACAGCAAGCATTAGTATGTGAAACCTCCATTGATCACAGCAAGCGTTTGGCCAAGTAACTGTTAATAACCATCATCACCAACTCATCATTAAAACAGCAAGTATTTGGCCAAGCAACCATCATCAACTTATCGTTAAACACTTGAATATTTTTATTAGAAAAAAAAATGAGCTTACAAAAAATTAAATCGCCCACTGATCACATCCATTACTCACTACTGCAGTTTTCGAATGAGTAGTTACCGAAACTAGGATTACCAATCATGATTTCCACTACTGTAGTTGTATGCCAAACACCCAAAGCAGCTCGAACAGTGCGAAGCCCTTTAAAGGGCTCCACTTCCTTGGGCATTGATACACTTTTTCGATCTCCATGGCCCAGAACACCAAAGATTCCACGAAAGCAAGTAACTGACCAGCAGAAGTGACAACTACAGTGTGCCAAAGTCAACAGGAGAGGGATGTGGCATATACCTTCCCAAGGGTTCATTCACTCTTTTTGGTACCCAGTGGCTCACTTCATTCCGATGCCCGAGAAGACCAAAACTATAACCTCCATCACCCCCAAGTGTATAAATCACTAGAAAGACTTACCGCGCATGTATGATACTCGCTGCATATATGTGTTGCTGGGAGCATCTATTAGCTTTGGATGCAAAACATAAGAGTCCAGCCATGCCCAAGTCTCTCACCCCATCTCCCCTGGGAAAAGATCTCTCCTTGCTTGGTCATTTCGTTTTCGATTAAATAAATCGGGTCTTTCGTCGATGCATCTATGGTACTATTCTCTGAGCTAATCACTCATGAGATAACTAGACTATATGGGGAAACTGTTAAGAGATTTTAACGTAATAGACTTGAGAATTCGACCACGAATCGACTGCTCGACCATGCTAGTCTGCAAGGATTATTATAACACTGTCAAAATCGATCAGAGATCAGAGATAAGTCGACTCAACTGAGATATGTGATCAAAGTGTGGGTGATTCCACCTGATTACAAAATTCTCATCGATCGGCACTAAAATTGATTTTTCTGTCATTTTGGGTACCATGTGTCTGTAATTGAAACCTTGAGATTTTCACGACAACCAAGAGTCGCCAATGTGTCGAAGATGTACATTGTGACTCGAGATAAATCGATCACAGGTCAATTGCACTAAAAATTCCCAAAAGCTATCCAGTAGATTAGGTCACGCTAAAATCGCGTCGGATTGAAATTAACCACGAATTTGAATCCGATTTCAGAAATTGAAAATTCGGTCGTGTCATGATTCATTTTAGGAACATCAACTCATCCTCCGAAGAATTTTCAGAGAGTTCAGGATTTTTACGGAAATCGATTCGGACGTTGTGCAAAATTAACGGAAATTCGGATGGGCTAAATTGAAGGAAATTTGGACTTCCAAGCTGAGCCTTTGGGTGTTGGGGACTTGCATAAAATTGTACGGAATTTTTCTTCAACGAAATTGGACGTCGAATTGGAGAATTTCGAGAAGATATTGAACCTAAAGTGGGGAAATTCGGACTTTAGGATGGGGGTGTGCAACATTGGTATCAATTTGGATAATTGTGGATTTATACTTCAAAAAAATAATTGGGGGACAATAAGGGATAAACATGAAGACTTTAGAGGCCAAATTACGATGATTTAGATATCTTCTATTGGACTTTTTGTGTCCATTTCTCTCTCCCCTTCGCACGCCTCATCCATTCCCTCTTCTTCGTGCGACTTCTCTTTCATTTTCCTGCAACTTCATTTCTTCAATTTTCTCCACCATTGATTCCCTCCATCTCCACTCACCAATCAGCCCCACTCACGCGCATCCCATATTCCACCGAAATCTTCAGTTGAAACCACACGGTCAACACCTCATCCTCCAAGAAGCCCTCCACCGTTCAAGCAAAGCCCACCGAAGTCAGCCCCTTTGATCCCATCTCCACCGTTTGTGCCTTCTTCGGTCAAAATTTCTCCAGCTGAAGATCACCGAATCTTCGCGTTTGCTGCCACGTTCGGTCAACCAGTGGAGCCTCTCCACCGGTTTGTTGACCTCAGCAAAGTCCACCGATCCTTATTCAAGCTGCTCGAAGACTCACACCTCCACCAAAATTTTCAACCCAGCGAAGCCAGCAATTCGTTCGTCCATTTCTCTCGCCTCAACCCACGCTCGGCCCACCTCCAATTTCCCAGCTTGCTGTCGTCCGTGTCTTCTCCCCAGCTGCCAGCATCGTCGCCCTTGGTCAACACCACAGCAACATCCTCAACGCCAGCCTTCGATTGTTGACTCCTCACGTGGGCTCATCTCCACGTAGCAGCTCCTTCTCGAGTTCTTGTTCGGCCCAGCTTCTTCAACGCAAGTTCAGCAGCCCATCTCGAAGCCACTTGCAAGCCAAACGGCCCATCTTCAATCAGCAGCCCAGTTCGTGTAATTCCAGCCCATCCGAAGACAAGTCCACGTGAAGTTCAGCCCAACTTCGGCCCAAGAAATCAGCAGTCCAAGCCTGTGAATTTCAGCAATCCAGTCCGCAATTTCAGCCTTGGGTCCAGCCCATTAGAAGCCCAATTCCGAGCCCAAGCCCACGAAGCCAAGACCAACCGCAAGTTCAGCCCAAGCCTAGCAATTTGCTGTGGCTTGCAAGGCCTATTGGGCCTGGCCCAAGTGTCCGTCGACGCCATCGAAAATTTAAGTTTCGACTGCCGTCGCGCCGCCGTCGCGGTGAATCGATCTTCGTTTTACACCGGTGAGTTTATGCACTAAAATCTTATTAGTAGGCTAATGACGTTTAAGGGGTGTTTAGTTTAATTTAATTAGAAATCAGGTGGTTAGTTAGATTAAATTAGTGATTTAATTAGTTAATTATGCATGTTAGGTGGTTAGAACGGCTTAGCTAGGAACTCGATAAATTGTATTATTTATCTAGATTGATTCGGTAATTTTCGGGCCCGTCTCGGTATTTAATTAGGCATTTCTGGCCTAAGTTAGTATTTTTAGATTTAAATTGATTTATTTAAATTAATTTTGGTAATTATTTAATTATTAATATTTTTCGGAAATTAGGCCGGGATAGCCGGTGACCGGAATTTCGTGCTGATTGCAATGATGTGGTTAATTTTTGCAATTGAGTATTAGTTTATGCCAATTGAGCGGAAATTATAATTTTGGATATTTATCCTAAAATTATGTAATTTCATTAATTAATTATAAAATTACCGGGCGTCGGTTTACAACGCCAAAAATGTTTTCATAGACTATATAAATAGTGGGATTTTCTAAAGGAAAGATATTGCATTTTTGGCTCAGGCCGACCGTGTACCCACACACGATTATTTTTATTATGTCTTTTTAACACGAATAAATTAGGCAAAGACATTATTTTAAATTGAGGAATTTAAGTGCGAAATACAATGTCCTTGGCCGCAAATGAATAATTGTGTGTTGGTTTATAGTCAAGGCATGTTGATTAGTCAAAGTTGAGGTGATAGGTGTCGAGTTGAGAAAACCCAATAGGTTGTGAGCAGGTAAAGAACTAAGTACTACACGGGTAGAAGACTTCGTGTGAGTCACCTTTAGTGTCTTATACCATTATTCATTGTAGTCAAGGGCTAAGTGTTACATAGCGACCTGAGTCGCATAGGAATTACCTTTAGTGCCTTACAGTATTGTCATGCATAGTGAAGGGCTAAGTACTACACGAGGATGAAATTTCGTGTGAGTCACCTCTAGTGCCTTATACTATTGCCTAGTGCAATAAAGGACTACTATACGATAGCAAGATTTCGTGTGAGTCACCTCTAGTGCCTTATACTATTGCTTTCTGTAGTGAATGGTTAAATGCTACACGATAGCGAGACTTCATGTAAGTTACCTCTAGTGCCTTATACTATGGACTAAGTACCGCACGATGACAAGATTTCATATAGGGTCACCTCTAGATTCTTGAGTCTAGTATTGAGTTGGAATGTGGAGTTTGATTTTGAGTGGGAATGTTGAATTGGAATGTTGAGAGTAAATATCGGGTGTATGTCGCGACCAATTTTTTCTAGTGTGAACCACCTAAAGTTTGACTAATAGATTGTTAAGCCTAGACTTAACTCAAGCTCTCCCAAGCTCATACCAATTAGCGACTTAGGTTCAAGTTTTTTTTAATATGTAGATAGATTTTATCTAGGAGTCGTCACTAATCTATTTTTGGTGGGTCGATTAGAAACCCAAGTAAAGTAACGGGAGATTTACTTTACTCCTACGAATCAGAGATTTATGGATTCGGGGATTTGATTACGCTAGATTTCTCAAACGCCATTTCGGTACATTTCTTTTTATTTTGAAAAAATGTTTTTGCAAGCAGTTTCGGATTGATTTTAAATTTATTTCCATAACATGTGAGGTGATTATGCGGGTGCACAAACCACCAATTTAACACCCAGATAAATAATGAATAAGTTGCAAAAACTTACCTAAAAGCAACGAAAACATCTACAATGTTAGATTAAAATTCACATTATCAACTCTAGATATGATTTCTAATTAACACACATTTTTTTGTTTTCTCTTCATTAATGAAAATCTTGCAATATGCAATGCAGTATTAACTAAATAACCTAATTCTAATGACATGCAATTTCCAATTAAATAGACCTAATAACAATCTTTAAATGACGTACATTTCATGAATCTAATCCTATATGACATTTTTTTTTTCAAAAAAATGCAATCTATCCTAGAGAATGAAACTAATTTATTCTAAGACATTTTTTGTATTTTTCATGAAATTCAGAATTAGGAAAAATGTGAAAATTATCTAACTAGATTAAGATTCAATTTAATTTGCATTAGGAATTAGGTTAAGCCAAATCCTAATTTAAACTAAAATATTATCTTAACCCAAATAATCCTAAAATGCAATCTATCTAATATCTAAAATGAAATATGCAATTTTACTCTAACGTGCAATGACGTACAAAGGATGCCCTAATCTTACATGGCATATGCATGATATTTTTGTTTTCCTTTTAATTAATTTCGAAATTAAAAAAATGTCAAATAATTAAATATGCAATTCAAATTAATGAATTGAAAATCTAACACCCTAAATTCATGTTTTTGGTATTTTTATTTCTAAAATTCAGAATAAATAAAATGCTTAGTCTAAATATGCAAATTACCCTAAAGCATGCGATAATCTAATTCAAACACATTTCAAGATAAATAAAGCAATCATGACAAAATAGATCATCCAAAATCATCAAAAATATCACACATCGTTTAGATAAATGGGTAATATTTCGCTGATAAAATCGATAAATTGATTTTAAGTCTGAAAGATCAAAATATCAATTTTATTCCCCCTTGATTAATTATTTCATCTAAAGCCTTATAGATGAAATAAAAAAACCCAGGCGCGGTTGCGAATCAGGTAATATGTTGGAATTTCCAATCATATATTAAGGACTAATTATACTAAAAAAAGATAAAGTAAAATAAAATTAAAATAAAAACAAATAAAATAAACTAAACTAAAAAAAAACTACCTAATGTGTTTTCTTTCTTCAAAATTGGGCTTGGCAACCGTGGGGGCTGCTCCGATGAGGGGAGTCATCGGCGAGGGGGTGTCACGGGGGAAACAGCGGTGTCGGAGCAGACGTGGAGCGGACGTCGGCGCTAGTGCAGTCGCCGGTGAGGGGGATTCCGGCGCAGTGGCGAGCAACGTTGTGTGGAGCTCGCGGACGACGACGACGGGGGGCGCAGCAGCGAGCGAGGGTGTTGGGGCGTCGGGCTAGTGGAGCGGCTCGGCAGCAACGGCGGCTTCGCGAGTGGAGCAGAGGTGTGGAGCGACGATGCGAGATCTCGCAGGTTGCAGGCGGGTCGTCCGTCGCGGGTCAGGCGTCGTGGGAGCAGCTAGGGTTGCTGTGATGCGGTCGCTCGGAGGGGGCTGGTGCTCGGACAATGGGCGGAGGGGCAAGTCGCGGGTTGAGCCGTCGCTTCGTCGGCGAAGGGGAAGCTCCGGTGGCAATGGGCGGCGGGCGTTTTGGCGTCGGGTTGCAGGCGGGGCGCAACCGTGAAGTTGCAGACGTCGGCTCGGTGCAACGATGGGTGAGCGGGGCGCAGCAGGGGCCGGTGACGCGGTGGGCAACAGCAGAACGGCGTGCGACTTCGCAGAGAAGGAACCCACGAAGAAGAAGCACAGTGCACATCTTTTTCTTTTCTCTTTTTTTATCTGTCCACTCTCTCACATCCCTCTCTCTCTCTGCTGTATTTTCTGCTGTGTTGACCTCCTGCTGACCTTTTTTTGGCTTTTCTCTCTGCTTGCCAAAGAGGAAGAGACAAGATTGCTCTCGGACGAAAAAAGGGGGAGGAGGTTTTCCTCTCTTTTTTTCACGAAGTTTTTTTACTGTCTCACGAATTTTCTTTTCCGCACGAACTTTCTTTCTCAATTCGCCCCCCCTTTTGTCATGAAAAATGAGCTTCTCTTTTATAGTGATTCGAAACGGTCTCTTTACATGGCATTTCCCAAGTTACCATTTCTTGTCACGTTAAATCAAATCTGTATGATTTGGCAATCAGCTCAATTCTTGCCCATTTTTCTCTTGATTTCAAAATTATTGCTACATTTAACAAAATCCGGACATCCATCAGAATTCCATATTTCCTTGCATAATTCAATCAAATCAATTTCCCCCATTTTCATTTTTTTTCTTTTTATTTGTTCAAAATGCAATTTTATTTTTCCAAAATTAGGTGTCAACAGTGTAGATGGAACCCCCGATATGATTTACTGTGCCTGATTATGGGATGAAATTGTGTGACACGGAATATGAAGTGTCATAACGATTTGGCCTTATAATCGAGATTCTAGTAGATTGTTTGATTGAATGTTGGATTAATGATGTTGACTCAATTGATTGACTAAGATTGAATGAGATATTCCAAAGGCTCAAGTGTTGTTACTACACGTATGTGATATATGAATTGTGCTAACATGCAGGAGGGAACTGAGGCGAGGTAAATCCTCTGTTCTAATTGTGTGATTGTGTGGTTATGATACTTCTAGGCGTATTTCCCTCCTAATCAGGGTTTAGAGTGTGAACTCGCTGAGATTTATATCTCACCCCGTCGTGGGCTCAATTTTTAGGGACGTAGAGCGGAGGGCCTAGAGCCGATCTGAGGTGACCAGAAGTGTAGGTCAAATAGGGCAGCCCCCTTTTGAAAGTCAGTCTTTTGTAGACCTTTGGTTGTTGACCTGTGTATATAATTCAGTGTGTATATAAACGCATGTTTTATTTGTGAATCTCTTTCCTGCTTTTCTATCCCAAGCTATTGATGTTAGGGAATTAATAATTCGCTTCCGCATGTGCAATAAAATGAAAGGGTCGACGACTCATCCTGGGAAGTTGAAAAATTTTATTGACCAAAGAGAGATGGGCACGCGCTTGAGGATCGGGGCGTGACAATTAAAGCGGCACGTCATCCACCACAAGCAATATTCTGGCCATCAAGTACAACTGCAGATTCTATGGCCTTAGAAAGCGAGGAACCCATGCCTACTCCAACATTAGTTCGCAGTCCATGAAGTCCACCACCAAGAACACCATCACCCGTGCCCTCATCCCAAAGAGAAGCGTCCACATAGCATCACCTTCATCATGATTCATGACCAGAACGAACTCCGGAAACTCAACTCATTCACGACCCCGCACCATCGCCCTCCCTCCGCACCTACGCTGTCGACCCTCCATTCCAATCGAGTGAACCCGAGCAAACCAGAAAAACCAGAGGTAGAATCGAAGAATCCTAGCCTCTCTAAACTCCTTGGATGTAATCGACGCTCCTGCTCCTCCAGCTGGGGAAGGATCTCGGGAGGAAGAACTTGAAAGGTGTAAGGAGCGATTTGTTGTGGGCGGACAGAGCTGAGGTAACGGGAAAATTTGGGACGAAAACTGTTCAGCAATTGTTCTTCAAGTCAACGATCCTCTAGTTCATACAGTTGTTCGGCATAAATATAGCGGTAAAATCAGAAAATTTTGGACGAAATTATCCGCCAATTGGAAATTTGGCCGTCCGCCAATTGGAAATTTGGCCGGACAACGGTTCACTCATCTAAAATTATGTCGGCTACTCCGGGCTCTAATCTAAAACGAACTTCATTCTAGGCATTTTTAAAAAATTGCCCCCACTTTAGGTCCGTAATTAAAAAATTTCTTAATTTTTTTGGCAGGTAGGGGGTTGCCACTCCTTCTCCCCCTTCCCTCCATGGCCGATATCCGGTATATAAGTCAAGTTGATGAATTTTCATTAAAGTGCCTTGAAATTCTAAAAACCCGTTAATTGAAGTTACTATAGTGGATGATATAAGAGAAAATTGTAATCTTTCGATATTATTACTCATTGACAATTTCATGTCAACTTTAAAGCGGATTATAAGTTCTTTCATATATAAACTTCATCGAATTGTTCATTTGAAATCATTTTTTTTCCATTTTGATAAAAATTGTTTCTAGCATAGATAGATGTGTCCACTTCGTAAAACGTATACATATATGTTTTCTTTGATGATGAATTCATAAGTCGAAATCAGTTGTTTTTTATATCGAGAAATCATATGGTGGCAGTGGCGCACATAGGAGCGAGATCACGGGTTATCATTAGTTTTTTCATTAGCATTATCCAAAATCACGTAACAAGGTAGGACAATTCACAATAGCAGTCACCTTCCTCTATTTTTGTACTTGCTTTCGGACCAACTCTTTGTCCTTTTAAAGATGCAAGAGAGTAAAACTATATGAAGTACAATAACACAGCATTAATATAAGAGCCACAAGAAGGCAATCTCAAAGTAATTAGGGTCGAGATAAACTAGCTCAAGTCCCCCCCAACTAGTATTAGATTGTGGGCAAATATACAAAGCTTTTCCAATCAAATAGTGCATGGTTCTCTAAACAACATCACTAGCACTAAAAGGAAAATTAGATGAAACTATGGAAGCATTCGATGAAGTTGAGAGTGTTTCTAGTTCCATCTCAGATTTGTCCTTGTTAACTAACACATCCAGTGGGTAAATAAGCAGTTTTGGAAGCATATATAGTTTACCGATATCTCCTTCCAGCATTTCTAGGACTTTGTTCATTAGAGGGCAATGGTCAGGGTTTAATTGTATGTACGAAAGTGCAACTATTATCATTTTTTTATCACCTTCCTTTCCTCTTCTACAACTTCTTCCATTTCAACACTTGTACCTTCACTGACTTAGTCATACACCCATAATGGAAAATAAATTTGGCTTGAGTGTCTTGGATTTACATTTATATTCTTCCTTCTACTTGCCATTTCCATGAGCAACATTCCAAAGCTATAGACATCAACTTTATAAGATACACCACCTATGTTTTTGTAGAACAACTTAGGCGCCATGTATCCCAAGGTTCCTCTTGCAATAGTTAATGAAACTATGCTATATATCCGTGGGATAAAGTTTCGCGAGTCCAAAGTCAGAAATTTCTGGAGTGAAATTCTTGTCTAAAAGAATGTTATGAGACTTGATATCAAAGTGTGGTAGTTGCATGTCACACCCCCAATGTAAGTATCCAATCCCCCTCACCACCCCAAGAGCGATCTCATATATTTTTATGTAATCAAGAAACTTATCACCTTCCTGAGCAAAAAAAGTGCTTATCCAAAGATCCATGTGTTATAAGATCATACACAAGAGCTTGATTCGAGACTTCAAAGTAAAAACCAATGAGTTGCACTACATTATCACGGTGAATCCTTCCAATAGTAGCCACTTCACCGATAAAATCTTAGCTTTTGGCCTTGGACTACTTTAAAATCTTGATGGCCACTTCATTGTTGCTTCTAAGTACTCCTTTGTACACAAAACCATACCCCTTCACCTAGATTGTGTTTAAATTTTTTTGGTGATCTTCTTAATATTAGAGTAAGAGTAGCTTATACGCAAAAATTTGTTGTGAGCTTGCAAAAATTCTTCAATATGCTTATCCATTGCTAGGTGCCTTCTTCTATACTTGCAGATTATAAATATCGTGACAAATGGCATCCCGATTACAAATTTCGCTATCCAAAAAAGCATTGAAGAAATTGTTATTGGCTTAGAATAAGTTATTTTTATAAGGAAATGAATTTATAAGTCAAAATCAGTTGTTTATTATATCAAGAAGTCATATGCAGGTAGTAGCACGTTAAGGAGCAAGATCACGAGTTATTGTTGGGAATATCCAAAATCACACAAATGAGGAATTAAAATTCACAATGTCCATCACCTTCCTCCTCTGTTTTGATTCTTGCTATCTAACCAATTCTTTTTATTATTAAGGAGGATGCAAGAGAGTAAAAGTATAGGAAATACAGTAACGCAACATTAAGCTAAGGGCCACAAGAAGACGATATCGAAAATAATTAGTGTCGAGCTAAACTAGCTCAAGTCCCTCCCAACATAATACTAGAATGTGGACAAATACACAAAACTTTTACAATCAAACTATGCATGGTTTCTCTAAACATCATTACTATCTCTAAAAAGGAAACCAGCTGAAATTACCGAAGAGCTCGATGACATTGAGAATGTTTCTAGTTCCATCTCGGTTTTGTCATTATTATTCGGCACATCGGGTGGGTAAATAAGCGGTTTTGGAGGCATTTGAAGTTCACTAATATCTCCTTCGAGCATTTCTAGGACTTTACTCATTGGTGGCCGATGGTCAGGATTTAATTGTATGCACCAAAGTGCTACTATTATCATCTTTTTATGACCTTCCTTTCCTCTTCTACAAATTCTTCCATTTCAACATTGGTACCTTTAGTGACTTGGTCATACACCCATAAGGGAAAATAAATTTGGCTTGAGTGTTCTGCATTTGCCTTTATATTCTTCCTTCTGCTTGCCATTTCCATGAGCAACATCCCGAAGCCGTAAACATCCACTTTATATGACACCCCACCAATGTTTTTGTAGAACAATTCAGGCGCCATATATCCTAGTGTTCCTCTTGCAACAGTCAATGAAATTATGCTATGATCCGAAGGATAGAGTCTCGCAAGTCCAAAATCAGAAATTTTCGGAGTGAAATTCTTGTCTAAAAGAATATTATGGGGCTTGATATCAAAGTGTAGTATTTGCATGTCACACCCCGATGTAAATATTCAATCCCCTTGCCACCCCAAGAGTGATCTCATACAATTTCATGTAATCAAGAAACTTATTACCTTCCTCAGGAAAAATGTGCTTATCCAAAGATCCATTTATCATGAGATCATACACAAGAGCTTGTTTTGAGCCTTCAAAGCAAAAACCGATGAGTTGCACTACATTAACATGGTGAATTCTTCCAATTGTAGCCACTTCACTAATAAAATCTTCGCCATGGGACTTAGAATTCTTCAAAATCTTGATGGCCACTTCGTTGCCGCTTCGAGCATTCCTTTGTACACGAACCATACCCCCTTCACCTAGTTTGTATTTGAAGTTTCCAGAGATCTTCTTAATATTCAAGTAAGAGTACCTTATGGGCAAAAAGTTATTATGAGCTTGTAAAAATTCTTCAACGTTCTTGTCCATTGCTAAATGTCTCCTTTTGCACATGTAGATTAGAAATATCGCAACAAATGGCATCCCGATTATGAATTTCGCTGCACAGAAAAACACTAAAGAAAATTTTGATAGATTAACATAATTTTTTTTCAATTATTGTAAGAATAAATCATTGCGGCTTACCTAGTAGTACTATAAAATCTGCAGTTGTCCATATTGCAATATCATCGTGGACATCTGTGGAAGGAATGAATGGTGTGAAAAGGAATTGAAGGAAAAGAAGTTTGGAACATAAAACTCATGAGGAAACAGAATGGTAGTAACCTACTTTGTCCAGGATAATATAAGAAGTGGGATGTGTGCATTTGCAAATCGATGAAACTAATAAGTTTCGTTTCACATAAATGATGGACGATAGAAGAAACTCCTTTCGCCTTGTTAGTGGTCAACAAGTATAAAGAAACAATGATTTAATTAATATTTGTTTCTCCTATGGATGCATGAATACAATTTTTTAAGGAATGTTAACGAGTGTCTCTCGTATTATTAGTTAAGTGACTAATTCAGAAAAAAAAAAAAAAACGAAAACTCTAGGACAGCAAAAAAATAGTCATTGAATTGCTGGCACAATAATCATTTTTTTTTTAATTCGAGTTCCGACCACCTTTTGTGAAAGGAATTATAATCTAGACGCATGTACATGTGCAGCCGATGTGGGTCTGTTTGGGGGCGGCTTTCTACTATCACTTCTTCATTTTCCTTGTTTCTTTCCACAAATCCTGCAACTCCTTTAATTTGATATTAATAAGTAATACCAACTTCCCAAAACCTTTCAATTACACAACGTTGATGTACACTACCTTGTATGTTTTGTCATAATTTTCTTGGATAATAAATATTCCTTTCATTTTCTGTTTTGAAGAGAAAGTGGCAAGCGAAAATGTACAGAATCATGCAATATTATGGTAAAATTCTTTGGCAACTGGTGCTTACCGTGGAAGTAAAGCTTGGATCCGCAAACCTGACCTCCGTATAAGCTGTAAATACGAAATTTATCGGAATGAAAGTAGTTATCAAGGTGAAAGTAGCCATAGAAATCAAAGTAGCAATAGGAAGTTTTCTTCGGTATACGACCAAAGGAGAGAGTGAATCCATCGGTCATGATGTTATGGATTAGCTTGTAGTTGTAAGAGCTCACATTAATCTGCTTGTAAGGCTCAAAGTCATGCGATACCCACGTCCAACTGCTAATGATGCAAAAATCCCTAACATCCAAAGCTTTTGGATTGACCAAAACATACAAGTTCCAATTCGATGATGTGCTGAATGAGTATGACCCCTTAATGCACGAACCGGTACCAATGTAAAATGGAGAACTAACCGGCTTTGAGCAATTCACCATGACCAATGCAGCACCATCAATAATGTAGTATGACCCGCCTTTAATCATGCGGAACGAGATCTGACCAGAGTTTATGATATCCCACACAAATGAATGACGGGGGAGAGATGAGTTGTTATCCTTTTGTAGCCCGTCATCCAATAATCTGATTTCACTAACGGAATAATTGATAGACTGCACATAGTATCGGCCATCAAGGATGTATAGAAAAGTGCGATTATCTTCACAAGTCAGCTCGTAATTCGAGTTGCCACATCCCTTTGGATCGCTCTTCAGTCGAAACGGATAGTTTATATTGCGAATATCACCACAAGATGAAGTGCACCGTCGATTGCTTGGCCTAGCATTGCTCGTCATCACTTGCAGTAGAAGAAGAATAAGTAGCGAGACTTGATAGATATTCATGGAGATGAGAACATTATTCATGTTTCTGTTTTTCTTTGGGCAAAGAGGATTTGGTAAAGAATTGCTTGGTGTATGTGGAGAGGCACCCTATGAGAAGAATGAAAAGAGTTTGGATGAACCTTGTTTGATTGAAGACTTGGAGTCACCTTGTCCTATAGAAAAGCTCAAGTCAGTCAACAGAATAATTGCAATCAGGTGAAGAAATCAAAGAGGTTGACTCAACCCAAAGTTTGGGCATGGCCCGACCCAAAGTTTGGGCTTGGCCCGGCAGCCAACCTTGATGGAGACCCCCTAACCACCCAGGACGAAGTTCCATTTGATCTTTCTTCCTCCACATAATTGTTGGGTCCACATCTCTTCAACAAACAAGTCAACTAGAAAAAGGCAGCACAAGTATCATACGATGTTCACTTGAGAATTATAACTTTTTCTGATCACTTAAGTGTCATAAAACTTTTTAATCATTTACTTGAGTCCCATAACTTTTAAAAAACGTTAACCACAAGTGCTTTGGATTTTTAGCACTTTGGTGAACTTTTTTTTTTTAAATGATCATTAATGATCTATTAAAAGTTATGGCACTCAAATAAATAATTTTTAAAAATTATAATACTTAAGTGATCGAAAAAAAAAATTACCACCCTTAAATGAGCGCCGTACAAAATTTCTAAACACTTGTGTTGTTTCTCCTCCCCCACCCCCAGGTAATTTCTTCTTTTGTTTGTTATCTCCCCTTATTCTTCCCCGACTCCCTTCTTCACCACGCGAGTCACGATCATGGGAAAATTGAGGCGTTGTTTTGAGGAACAAGGTCAAAACAAAACTAGCTTGCCTCATAACAACTTGTCCCCATGCCACGGTATAGTACATCAATTTTGACACAATAACTTGAAACCATGTTATATAAGTCCGCTCATCTATTCTTTTGAGGACAACGAAAAGTCCATTGCTTGTTAGATAAGTCCAACGATCTGTTCTTGTCTACAATGATTTATTATGTTTTTTCAACACTTATATAGACTAGAATGACAATGTGATAATATGCAGAAACATAACCATCACAGACTGAAATGCAATGATAATTCATATACAATTAGATTGGAAAATAGGCTATAATAAGGACTCACTAAATGGGCATCAGAGGATTCCCGCCCCATCTGTTGTTGGGAAATATCAAGAAAGTTATACGGTTAATTTGACACTTTTACGCATGTGCAGGGCATACTACGTCAATACTTTGTTTGGGAGAGGAAGAAGAGAGGAAAAAGGAAGTAGGTGAAGAAAATTTTTCTTTTTTCCTCTTATTCACTCTCATGGAATATTCAAAATTAGTTTTTTATGTCACGACAATAATTTTCATTTTTAATTATTTCTATTTTTTATAGCACATTGATATGGCATAATACGATGAAACCATCTTAGCATACATCGAAATATTTTATTCTTATCTCTTCTCCAATGACATTTATTTATAGAATGTAGAAATGCGATGCAGGATTCCCAAACTTAAGATAATACTTAAACAAGAGGTCGTACACTATGAATATCTGTTTGGATACATGTGCGAGTTGTATTAGAGAAAAACTCATAGGAAAATTTGTATAGTGTAAAGCAATTAATATATTCTAGTTGGCTCATAATTCATTAGCTTAAACTTTTAAAGGAAGATGGATCCAATTGGATATGCTAGCTTGCTCGAATTTGAGCTCCCTCTTATCTATCTCCCTAAGTGAAAGGTATTGAATCTTTACTGCATACCCTCGACAATATCAATGTCTAGAGGATAATTGATCCTCGGTTTTGTTGACAATGAATATATCCTAAGAGCTGACAACTGACAATGTGCATGGGATAGATGTCCATTATTGAAGACATTTGGCAGTCCGACGGTATGTAGTGATCTACAATGATAAAATTGATATGAGGAATACATGCTAGACTTTTCAGTTAGTGGAGGCATAGCTGTGGCTATCAATTAAACGAGGTTTAAATAATGTCTAATTTAGATTTGATACCGTCAACATTAGGTATGTTCAGCTTCGCAAGGGTTTGATCAATGGGTGTAAATTTTCAAGATGCGCTATATAAGTAGGTGAAGTTTGGGTCCACCCATTGAAAATTTAAATTTAAAGGTGGACTCAAACCTCACCTACTAAATTTGATTTTTTTAACCTCACCTACTAAATTTGAGTTTTTGATCCAAACTTCACCTACTTACGTAAATTTGAATTTTCAATGGGTGGACCCAAACTTCACCTACTTATACAGCGCATCTTGAAAATTTGAAAATTTACACCCATTGAAAATTCAAAAAAATTTGTTTCATATGAAATCTTTCTCCTCTTTCACCAATTCCTTCTGCTCTCTCCCCACGATTGTTGGTTCCACATCCCATCACCAAATAAATCCGTCTTGCTTCCACTCTCCCCATCACTTCCTTCTCATACACTATCCTTTTTTCTTATTTTCTTCTTCGTTTTTTATTTTCCTCCTCCCTTCTTCTTCTACATCTGCTTTCTTCACTACACGAGTCACGATCATAGCATAATTGATGTATAGTTTGGAGGAACGAGATCAAAAATAATAAACCAGCTTGCCTCAGAATTTCTTATTCTCCATGTCATGACATAGTATATCGGTTTTGACGCAATAAGCATGAAATCATATTATATGCCTCCAGTCATCTGTTCTTTTGAATGCAACAATAATTTTGTTGCTTGTTAGACAAGTCCAACGATCTATTCTGGTCTGCAATAATTTTGTATGTTCTTTTTTTTTCTTTTCTTTTTTTTTTTTTTTTTTTTTTGGCTTCTGTAAGACTAAATCTAAATAAAGAATGATGATCATGATTTATAAATTCATACAAAATTTGGGGTTGATTTTTGAAATATAAAGATCGACTGTCACACCCCAATCCTTTGAGTGTGTGCCCATCCTTCTACGATCGATTAAATAGCGACGTCCATGCGGAAGTGAATAATTAATCCCCAGACAACAACAAGATGAGATAGAAAAGTATGACCATAATTTTTTTTTTAAACTGAAAATCACAACGCACTTATATACATAACCAACTGTGTCATTTACAATAACGGTCTATAAAAACAAGGTATGCAAAACAAGGGGTTTCATAAGACTACGAGATCCTCTTCCTCCACCTCTTCATCCTCATTGGAGCCTTTAGCTGAATGCACCGGGGTTCCTAGATTTGAAAGATCCGGGTCTACCACCGAACCACCGGAAGGATCTATTGTGCCTTTCCCAAAAGCAACCTCCAGCATGTACAAAGGTACCTTAAATTCCGGTCTGGGACCCTCTCTCTGTCCATGCCGCTCACGACGGTACCATGATCTATATTGATGAGGTACTTTATGGGGTAGAGCTTCATCAACCCAAACCACGGACTTCACGAGCTCATAGACCAAACTTCTTGGGTGCCCATGAATCGGAATATAGGCTACCTGCTCTGTAACCTTCTTCAGTTGACCAAAACGCTCGGGAGGAGCTGCCATTTAGAGACTAAAAAATGTTATCACACAACGAGGTGAGACGACGTCTCAGCAAGTTCACCCCTAAGACCCGACTAGGAAGAAAATTCGCCCCAAGGGCTGCCTAAGCACAAACACGAGTCAAATGACTCACCTTGCCTCAGTTCCTTCCTGCAAGTTAGTACAATTTATAAATTTAATCAACCACTTCAGCACACTAAAACATCAATTCAGATCGAATCATCGATCAATCGACTTAGTCGATTCCATGTCATCAAGACTATCTCTTGGTCTACTCATTCAATACTATCTATAAAGTTTGATCACACCAAGGACTGCTCACCCTAAGCTGAAGATAGATAGAAATGCTCACCAAAAGCTGACAACTACGTATACTGCTCACTCTAAGCTTATATATCAAGCCCTCTGGCTGATATAGTATACGGTTAATGCTCACCAAAGTTGTGCGATACTTAATTGTTCACCAAAGCTGTGCAATATTTAGTTGCTCACCGAAGCTGTGCGATACTTAGGGTATACTGCTCACTCTAAGCTAATGTATCAAGCCCTCAGGCGATACGGTATACCATTTTACTCAACCAACAATTGTGCCATTTTTATCATACTCGATAAAAATAATCAAAATGTGTAGGTACACGATTGGCTTCTGCAAAATAATATAATATCTTTACTTTATTAAATCCCACTAATTATATAATCGATAAAAACATTTTTGGTGCTGTAAACCGACGCTCGGTGATTTTCTAATTAAATACTGAAATTAATAAATTTTGGGATAAATAACCCAAAATTACAAATTACACTCAATTTGCGCAAATTGGCACTCAATTAAATAAACAAATCACACCACTGCGATCAACATAAAATTCCGGTCACCGGCTATCCCGGTCTAATTTTCGGAAAATAATAATTAATTAAATAAACCACCCGCCGCGGTGGCTCCGCTGGATAAGGCTCCATTGATCCTTGCCCTCAAGATGAGAGGTTCGAAACCTAGTGGAGGCGCTTGGTGCCTTAAACGCTTGCATGGGGTGGTGGTTCCCTCATGCAGCCCAAGGTTTGCACTTTTTTGTCGGCTGCCAGCTGTACGGATTTCCCTGGGTCATCAAAAAAAAAAAAAATTAAAAAAAATAATAATAATAATAATAATAATAATTACGAGCTATCTCTCTCTCTCTCGTAAAGACGAGTTCTCGAAATAACACAGAACGCCCCCGAAAAGGAAAGACTTTAACAAGGAGTTCAATCAAATATTCAAATTGCATTCAAGGACACGAACTGTTTGACAATTTGTCTCTGTGAGTCACTCACCCGATTCGAACTAGACATTAGATGATGAGTTGACGATTAGATGATGAGTTGACGCGGCGGCACTGTACGTGAAGTAACGGTGCTCTCAATCCGACTCTGGACGGTTGACTCGAATTCAGCAAAAGGGACGACCTGGGGGAATAGGATGTTGCGGAGCGAGGGACTGAAGCAGAAGATGGCGAGCGCTGCGAGTGGAGAAAGAAAGCGGGAGGTCGAGGGCTCACTCCATTCCCCCCCTAGGAAAAGATCTCTCCTTGCTTGGTCATTAAAGCAGGCATGTCATCCACCACAAGTAATATTCTGGACATCAAGTCCAACTGCAGACTCCAAGTCCTTAGAAAGCGAGGAACCCATTCCTACTCCAACTTTAGTTCGCAGTCCATGAAGCCCACCACCAAGAACACCATCACCTGTGCCTTCTTCCCCCCAAAACAAACACGTCCCCATAGCATCACCTTCATCATGACCAAAACAAACACCGGAAACTAAACTCATTCACGATCCCACACCATCACCCTCGCTCCACACCTATGCTGTCGACCCTCCATTCCAATGGAGTGAATTGAACGGGCCAGAAGAAGCAGAAGTAGAATCGAAGAATCCTAGCCGCTTCAGACTCCTTAGATGTAATCGACGCTCCTGCTCCTCCAGCTGGGGATGGAGCTCGCGAGGAAGAACTTGAAAGGAGTAAGGAGCGATTTGTTGGGGGCAGACAGGCTTGAGGTAACGGGGAAATTTTGGACGAAAATTGTTCAGCGATTGTTCTTCAAGGTAACGATCCTCTAGTTCATACAGTTGTTCAGCATAAATCTGGAGGTAAAATCATAAATTTTGGATGAAATTATCCACTGATTGAAAATTTGGCCAGACAACAGTTCACTCATTTGAAACTGTGTTGGTTACTCCGAATTCCTATTTAAAACAAACTTCATTCCAATTTTTTTTTTTTTTTAAATGCGTCTACTTCAGGTTTGTAATTGAGATTTTTCTTAACTTTTTTTGGTGGACAGGGGTTGCACCTCCTTCTCCCCCTTTTCTCCGTGGCCGATATCGAGTATATAAGCCAGGTTGATGATTTTTCATTAAAGTGCTTTGAAATTCTAAAAATCCGTTAATTGAAATCACCGTAACCGAGTGATATAAGAGAAAATTATAGTCTTTTGTTATTATTACTTATAGATAATTTCATGTCAAATTTAAAACAAATTATGAGTTCTTTCAAATATAAACTTCATTGAATTATTTCATTTAAGATCTTTTTTTTTTTTTTTTCCATTTTGATAAAATTGTTTCTAGCATAGATAGATCGTGTCCACTTTGTAAAACATATACATATATAAGCCAAAATCAGTTGTTTTTTATATCGAGAAATCATATGGTGGCAATGGCACGTGTAGGAGCAAGATCACCAGTTATTGTTAGTTTTCACGTTGTCATTATCCAAATCACGTAATAAGAGAGGACAATTCATAAGTTGAAATCAGTGGTTCTTGATATTGACAAATCATAAGTCGATAGTAACCCGTTAAGCAGCAAGATCACATGTTATTATTAACTTTTCAATTGAAATTGCCCTAATCACATAATGGGAGGAAAATTCTCGATGTCTATCACCTTCCATCACCGTTTTTGTCCTTGCTCTCTTACCAATTTATTTATCCTGTTCGAGGATGCAAGAGAGAAAAACCACAAGATATACAAGGACACAGCATCAACCTAAGAGCTAGAAGAAGACAACCTCGAAAATAAGTCCCTCCCAACATGATACTAGGTTGCAGGTACAAACAACGAGTACATAAAAATCTTTTCCGATCAAACTGAGGATGGTTCTCTAAACCTCATTGCTACCTCCAAATAGAAAATTAGTGAAAATTGTTGAAGCACTTAATGGAGTTGAGAATGTTTATAGAACCATCTCGGCTTTGTCATTGTTCGCTGGTTCATCTGGTGGGTAAATAAGCGTTTTTGGAGGCATTTGAAGTTTACTAATATCTCCTTCAAGCATTTCTAGGACTTTGTTCATTGAGGGCCAATGGTCAAGGTTAATTGAATATACCAAAGTGCAACTATTGTCATCTTTTTTATCACCCTCCTTTCCTGTTTTGCAACTTCTTCCATTTCAACACTTTTTCCTTCATTGACTGGTCCAACACCCACGACGAATTTGGCTTGAGTGTTCCACAATGGCATTTACATTTTTCCATGAACCTTCCATTTCCATGAGCAGCATCCCAAAGTTATAGACATTTGATTTATAAAATACACGGCCAATGTTTTTGTGGAACAACGTGAGCACCATCTATCCCAAGATTCCTCTTGCAACAGTCAATGCTACTATGCTATTAGAAGTGGAGTAAAGTTTTGCAAGTCCAAAGTCAGAGACTTTTAGAGCGAATTCTTGTCTAAAAGAATATTGTGAGGCTTGATATAAAAGTGTGGTATTTGTATGTCACACCCTTGACGTGGGTATTTAATCCCCCTTACCACCCCAAGCCTAAGAGCAATCTCATATATTTTCATGTAATCAATAAATCTCACATATTTCATGTTATCAAGAAACTTATCACCTTCCTTAGTGAAGATTCATTTGACATGAGATCATACACAAGAACCTATTTCGAGCCTTCATTCACTACATTAACAGGGTGCATTCTTCCAACAGTAGCCACTTCACTAATAAAATCTTGACCATGGGCCTTGGACTATTTTATAATCTTGATGGCGATTTCGTTGCCACTTCCAAGCATTCCTTTGTACATAGAACTATACCTCCCTTCACCTAGTTTGTCCTCAAAATTTCTAGTGATCTTCATGAATTTGAGTAAGAGTACCTTAAGGGCAAAAAGTTGTTATGAATGTGCAGAAATTCTACAATGTTTTTGGTCATTGCTAAGTGCCTTCTTCTGTTGTTGAAGATTAGAAATATCACAACAAATGATGTCTTGATTACAAACTTCGCTACATAAAAAAATATTGAGGAAAATTTTGATAGCTTGGAATAGCATTTTCTTTTTAGTTATTCTTAGAACAAATCATTTCTGCATACCTACCATAAATATAAAATCTGAAATTGTCCAAAATGCAATATCATATAGGTAGGACACCTGCGGAAGGGATGAAAGATGTGAAAAAATAAAATAAAATAAAATTGAACAAAACGAAATATGGAAAACAAAACTCACAAGGAAACGAAGTAGCAAAAAACTACTTTGTACAAGTTTTGTCCAAAAGAATATGAGTGCATGCGTGCATTTGCAAATAAATGGAAATAATTAACTCGTTTACATAGATGATAGACAATATAAGAAACTCCCTTTGCTTTGTCAGCAGTCAACAAATGTAGAGAAACGTTGGGAGTTAAGATTTTGCCATTTCCGGATTCGCGGGTTACTGTTCATATTCTCTCTCAACTGGGCGATTTCTTCACTGTAGCTCAGTTTCTGGTTCTTGAGCTACTGCGATCCATCCGACCATCCTTTGGACGCAATTTTCGGAGGGAAGAATCGTCTCTACCCTCCTCAAATCCTGTCCGAAGCGATTCATCCGGTTTGGCCCTAATCATCGGATCTCATTGTTCGTGGTTAGGGTTCTGGTGCGACTTTGTTCCGCTTCTGGTGTCTGAGCTGGTTCGAACTCCTCAGCCGGCCATTGATAGCGATTCTTGGAGGTAAGCCTTCGCCTCTTCCCTCCTTGAAATCCCCCAAAACTTTGCTCCTGCTATGGCATGTATATTGAGCTTTCGTTGAGCAGTTCCGGTGCTTGTGCGAGTGCTCTGTTTCGATCGGCATTGAATCTATGGCCTCGTCTAGTAATCCAATGGGGCGGGGGAAAGACAGAATGCAGGCTACCACTAGGCGTAGTCGTAGCCGTGCTAGGTATGCCTCTCGAGGCCGTGAGGGAAGGCGTTTGAATGACTTGAACAGGGATCGGTCCAAAGCCCTCGGACCCGTTCATGGGTAAATGTTGCTAGTTTGTACGCAAGGGCTATGAATTAGGCTTTGCACCCCCCGTGGACGTGGGAAAGAAGTCGTCGTGCGGTTATCGGATAATGCAAGGTATGCAGGGGATCCCAAATGGAACAATTGTCTGGTCGGTTACTTTGTGGGAAAAAATGTGCCGCTTAAAATCACTGAAACAGCCTTGAAACAAGCTTGGGGCTCTCATCTTTCAGAAGTCTTAGCAAATGATGATGGATTTTACTTCTTTATCATCCCGGACAACGAATTTAGGAGGAAAATTCTGGATGAAGGCCGCCTAACAGTGGCTAGAGTCCCTCTGGTTCTGAAGCAGTGGCACAAGGATATGGAATTGAAGAAAGATCTCCAATCGTCGGTCCCGGTCTGGATATGCTTGAAAAATATTCCATTTGCATATTGGTCGGCCCCAGGCATTAGTGAGATTGCTAGTGCAGTGGGGATGCCTCTTTATGTTGATCCTTTGACCAAAAAAATGAAGCGCCTATCATTTGCCAGAGTTTGTGTAGAGATCTCGGCAAAGCTGGAAAGGTGCGAGGAAGTTGAAGTATGGGTGGATGAGAAGGTTTTTCTGTTCGGGTCCTTTATGAATGGAGACCAAATTCGTGTATGAAGTGTTGTGCATTTGGCCATAAGCTGCGTGGATAAGGTGAGCCCCAAGCAAACCCCCGTAACCGCGGAACCCTCTTTTGTTCTGCGGGGCTGTTATACCTCCTGTGAATGAGAATTTGGATGATCAACTTAATGGTTGGAAACAAGTAACGAACGGGGAAGAAGAAACATCAGCCGGGACAAAAGGTGGACTCCACTCCTCCAATCTCGGCTCGAAAGCTAAGTTATCTCGATCTTCCCCATCCTCCTCGGCAAATGATGATCGAATGAGCAAAACGGGTTGGATGCGGCAAATGCAGCTCCGTCAATGGCCCTAGTGGTGCCGATTCTCGTAGATGCCACGGCAATAATTCCATCTTCTGAGGAAGATTCGGAGGAGGAAGTGAATGCGGTTAGTAGTAGCAGCGATGAGGAAGAAGACCTGAATCCTGCTGAGCCGAGTCAAGACTCTAACTTGAATGCTCCCTCTAGCCAGCAAAATGTCCCTAAATCTGCAGTGGTTACTCCCTCAAATGTTGGCCAAAAAGGAACCGCAATGGGCACGCCTTCTAACGCCTCTCGCAAAGGGACGAATAGGAGGAAGCCACCCAGACGTCGGTAACGTTCCTGTCTGTCTGCTGTTTTTTGTTTCTATGTTTATTGGTATATGGAATATTAGGGGCCTAGGGAACCCCATTTAACAAGCGGAAATCAGGAATTTTGTTAGGACTAACAATCTCTCGCCGTGTGGGAATTGTTGAGACGAAGATCTCCCATCTTTGCTTTTAACTCGTTACTTCGGTTCTTCTTCCGGGTTGGAGTTGGTCTAACAACTATAATCACTCTCATAAGGGGAGAATCTGGGTGGGTTGGAACCCCCGAGAGGTTACTTTTTTGGTTAATGCCTCATCGGTTCAAGCTATTCATGGTAGCCTTATATGGCTTGCCTCTAGAAAATCCTTATTTCTTTCGGTTATCTATGCGGAACACAGCTTTGTGTTGAGACGGCTATTATGGGAGGATCTTGTCCATACCGGTGGCCTTCTTTCTTCTTCGCCGTGGATCATTGCTGGTGACTTCAATGCTATTCGGGATCCCTCGGATAGGATCGGTAGTTCTAATGCTTGGATCCCCCTTTTGATGAGTTTAGAGATTGCCTTGTTCAGCTGGTTTGGATGATCTTCGGTACATTGGTTATAGGTATACTTGGGCTACTTCTTCGGTGGTCCAACCGAAAGCAAAGGAAAATTGATAAGGTATTGGTTAATGCCCAATGGAATGCTGAATTCTCCTTCTCGGAAGCCTCTTTTTAGCTCGGGCATTTCGGACCACACTCCGATGGTTGTTAAAATTATGCCCTGTCCCAAGTCTTCTAAGCCATTTAAGTTCTTTAACTCTTGGATGACTCATCCGGATTTTACCAGGCTGATTTCGGAAGTGTGGGCCTCTTCTTTCTATGGATCGCCAATGTTTATTCTTTGTGCTAAGCTCCGCCTCCTCAAAAGCAGACTCAAGCAGCTTAATAGGGAATCGTTTTCGGAGATATCTTTGAGAACTGCGGAGGCTAGACGAGCTCTTCAAGTTACTCAAGATGCTATTCAAGCCAATCCTATGAATCCTTTCCTTGTTGAGACGGAAAAGCAACAGATTCAAGCCTTTTCAGTTTTAAGGCTCCAAGAGGAATCGTTTTATAGACAAAAGTCTAGAGTTCGTTGGTTGAAAGACGGGGACCTAAATACTAAATTTTTTCACCAAGTCGTGAACAGGAGGCACCTCTAAAATAGAATCATCTCCTTAACCAATGGGGATGTCACCACCTCGAACCCTGCGGAAGTTCAAAAGATGTTCGTCGATCACTTTTGTGATCTTTTGGCTGCTTCCCCTTCTTCGTCTTGTCCAATGAAGGAGGAGATTCAGGCTGTTCTTAATCATTCCCTGGATGCGGAACATGTTTGTTTTCTATCTAGGCCTATTACGAATATGGAAATCAAGGAAACTCTTTTCTCTCTTGCGGTAGGAAAAGCTTCTGGTCCTGATGGATTTAATGTTGAATTTTTCAAGCATTCTTGGGATACTGTTGGTGCTTCGGTAATATCGGCAGTTAGAGATTTCTTTGAAACGGGTGAGCTATTGAAACAAATTAATGCTACCATTCTTGCTTTAGTGCCCAAAATCCCTAATGCTTCAACTGTCCATGACTTTCGGCCAATTGCTTGTTGCAACACTATATATAAATGCATCACTAAGCTCATTGCAAACCGGATGACTCATGTGCTGCCTAGCATCATTAGTTTGCCCCAAAACGCTTTCGTCAAGGGGAGGCACATTAGTGATAATATTTTGCTAGCCCAAGAGCTTTTTAGTGGCTTCCACCATGACCCCTATCAGGCCAAATGTGCTATTAAAGTGGACTTTCGGAAAGCGTATGACACGATGAGATGGGACTTCATTGAAGTTTGCATGCAGGCTTTCGGTTTCCCTCAGAGTTTTATTGATTGAATTATGGCTTGCATAAGATCCCCTAAATTTTCCATATCCTTGAATGGTGACCTTCATGGATTTTTCGCAAGTGGGAGAGGTATTCGTCAAGGAGATCCAATGTCGCCTTATATATTTACTTTAGTAATGGAAGTTTTTACCGGTTGCTAGATATCCAAACCAGCCACCCCTCGTTTCGGTTCTTTTGGCGGTGTAAATCTTCCAAGCTTTCCCATCTATTTTTTGCCGATGATGTGCTCTTATTCTCGGAAGCAAGCATTGCCTCTGTGGATCTTTTGAAGGCTGGGATTGACTCCTTTTCTAATTGGAGCGGTTTGGCGCCGAACAAGAGCAAGAGTGAGGTATATCTATCCGGTGGATCGCCTACTTTGCGCAATGACATCTTGAACAAGCTAGGCTTCCAGGTTGGTACCCTTCCCTTTCGGTATCTTGGAATCCCTGTTATTTCCTCGAGATTAGCAAAGGCGGATTGTGTGGCTTTGGTAAATGCAATTACAGCTTGAGTCCAATCTTGGACGCACAGATTTTTGTCGTTTGCCGGTAGAATCCAGCTTATAAAATCGGTTCTCCACTCTATTCAAGTATATTGGGCGAGTGTATTCTTTTTGCCGTGTCTTTGTGCTAGATCGTATTGAAAGAATTTTTCGCCAATTTCTTTGGAAAGGACCAATAATGGGTCAGGGGGGCCAAAGTCTCTGGAGTGATGTATGTTTGCCGAGGAAGGAAGGTGGGCTTGGAATTCGGTCGTTAAAGGAGAACAACATGGCCTCGATGCTTAAACACATTTGGATTCTCTTATCAGATAAAGAATCACTTTGGTGCAAGTGGATTCACTCCACTTTCTTAAACCGCAAGAACTTTTGGGTGGTCCTTATTCCGACTCATTGTTCTTGGGCCTGGAAAAAGCTCCTCCGTCTTCGGGACTTGTATCAACAACATTTTAGATGGAAAATTGGCAATGGTCGAACTGCTTTGTTCTAGTTTGATCCGTGGCACATCAATGGTCCGCTTTATAAGGTATTTTCCAACCAGGATATATATCGTTCGGGCATATCTCGGGTTGCTTCCGTAGCTGACGCCTTCTCATCTCCGATGGACTGGTATGTCATTAACATCTTGGCTGGTTGGTGGGATCCCCTTCCTATCTTCAACCAGAGTGAAGACCGAATCCAGTGGATTCATCATCCCTCGGGCCACTTCTCTACAGCCTCTGCTTGTGATCTTTTGAGACCTAGAGGCAACGTTGTTCCCTGGTCTTCTTTCGTTTGGAGTTCTACTATGCCGCCTAGATACCAAACACATTTGTGGCTTATCACCCGCAACAGGTTGCCGACCCAGGTTCTGCTTGCTTTGGTTGGTAGGCTCTCTTCAATTACTTGTCCCTTGTTCATGCGGGCCGGATTGGTAGATCATTTATTTTTTGCTTGTCATGTCCACAGCAATCTCGCCGCCTATTGGGCGGCTAAATTTAATATATCTTGGCGCAACAAATCGTGGCTTGAGAACTTGGGTGGGTGGCTAGACGCTTCTCGGACAAAAACTTCTATCTTGTGTTGGCCCGGTTTAGTTATGGAGCTCTTTGTTATATTATTTGGAAGGAGCGTAACAATATCATCTTCCGAAATCAGACTCTTTTCATCCGGGCGATGAAGATGCATCTCCAGAAGGCCGTTAAGGATAAATCGTCGACCCTGAAGAATGTTGTGGATAATCCTAAGAACAGAAGGCTGCAACGGAGCTGGGGCTTGAGTCCGTCTATCTTTCATTGATGGAGGGTTTTTAGTTTGGCTTGGTCTTTTGTTTCTTAGGTTTGTTTGTCTTTTGGTCCTTGGCACCCTTACACTCTCCCGCGACTTAGGTCCTTTTGAGTGTTCGTTTTGTTGGTGCCAAGCTTTTCTTGTATTTTGTGCAAAATCTTTTCAATACAAATCTTACCTTTACCAAAAAAAAAAAAAACAAATATAGAGAAACAGTAATTTTCATTATGAATTAATAATTCCATTCCTCTTGTCGTGACCCTCCAACAAAGTCTCGGTAATTTGGCATGACGACTCGGTGGCGGCGTCCGTGAGGGCAACCAGCATGTTACACCTCGGCAGTAACGATAGTTCAGCAATAGCAGCGATCATGCATGATAAGGATCGAATGAAGGCGGTGAGAAGGGGATGACTACATCTTCAAGGTGATGTAGCTAGAAGAAGTACCTAGAGGGGGGTGAATAGGTGCAAAAATAATTTTTCGAGATACCACTGAAATACTAAGCAGATAATAGATAGGAGATACTCTTTTGTTTAACCAAAATGAATTACGATCAAAGTAAAGTAAAGAGTAGGGAAGAGAAAATTGAACACAAGGTTTATAATGGTTCGGCTTATCCTAAGCCTACGTCCACTCTTCACCGACAGCGGCCTATCGGGATTCCACTATGAACAAAAGAGATGTTACAAAGCACAGTTCTTCCTTGATTCCACAGTGTGGATGTTTTATCACACTTCCTCAAGGTTTCTCACAAGTATAAACACTCTTTTGAGTACAAGTTTTTCGCTCAAATGAATTGACTAAACAACAGGAAGCTTCAGACTTTTGGAATTCTTCTATCGCGCACTCTCGAACAACTGCAACGTCTTCCTTTTATAATCCTTCATGCCATCATACCCGTTGGCACTTTCCAAAGGAATTCCTCTAATCTACCCATTGGACGGAATCAATCAAGAAGATTATTCGAGCTATTAAAGGAACGTGTCGATAGCCCATCAATCATGTTCGCCCATACAATCAGGATCTCGGTTTCCATAAGTAGAACCTTCCACAAATATCTCGCCAATCATCGGATCCTTGATCATCACGATCAATTCAAATAGATGAATCCGTTATCTTATATCCAGCCAATAGATTTTTCCAGAGGATAAGACCAAATCCTCAACCAAACACTTTGGCTCTAGATCGCCTTCGTCGCTGGATTAGAAACTGTCAATGAGAATAGTCTTGAGTCTTGAGTCTTGAGTCGGCTGTCCGGATGTCTTCGGACTTTAAATAGCGAGTCCGCAAACCTTGAGACTAGGCGATGGAAACGTTTTGTCGGCTTCAAAACACTTCAAGAAGATTTCTCCAACAATCTCCCCTTTTTATGATGACAAAACTTTCCCTGTAGATTTGAACAACTTTGACCTACAAAACATTACTCAAGCAATATGGATATCTCATAAAGATTAACAACTCAACTAGACTCGCATCCACAGAAAATAGGTTAGTCTTTCATGAGTAAGGCCATACAATAACACTTGATATAAATGCTTGAGTCAATTTCAAATCCACACCCAAGTCATACTCAAAACAAATATCCAAACATATCCAAACAAACTAAATTTTAAAGTAAAAATTTAAAGTAAAAGATCAAGTCAAAGTTCAAATATTGCAATTCTCTCCCTTTTTGTCATCATTAAAAAGGTGAGAAAGAAAGTCAAGTCTGTTTGGGAATACGCACAAGCTGGAAATCTCCCATCGACTGTACGATGCCTTCCGGCCTCTTCAAGTCTTCCTTCAGTTGTGCAACCTCCTCACCCTTTGCATTGGCCTGAATTTGAACGAGAGAGGGCTTGGATCGATCTTTCAATGGCGAGGAAACTTGACTCGCATTCGTGCAAGCTTTGAACCTCGCATCCGAGCATAGATTTGACCACGCATTTCCAAGAGAATTTCCATAATTCTGCGAAAATCTGCTGAGCTGTCTGTCTGCGTACTAGCTTCAACACGTTCTGCCGTTGATGGCATATCAGAATAATCTCGCAGATTTGGCGATGAAGCATCATGTTCTTCTTCAGGAAAATGAGAGGCATGAATGTCTTCTAGGTCTGCTGGAGAGCGGCTGACTCCCTCATTATCTCCCCCGTCTTTGTGCCTTCAGGTGGAGAAGAGTGATGGTCATGCTCGTCAGCGTCTTGATTGCCTTTCTCTTCGGCTTCATCTGCAAACTTTTCTTTCACTGCATCTTCTTCTTCTTCAACTTCCTTCTCCTCTTCTTCTTTTTCTTTCTCTTCTTTCTCCTCTGCTTCTCTGTTCTCTTCTTTTCCCTCTTCTTCACTCTGTTTTTTTTCCTCTGCTTCTTTTCCTTTCTCCTGTCGTTCCGTTGATTCGGGTTCAGAACGACTGAGCATTTTCAATGCCAAGGCAGAGATAGTGAGTTCGTCCTCTTCATCTTCATCCTCTAAGATAAGAGTTCTTTTCTTTTTGGATGGAGCACCCATGGGCTCCTTCCCTTTCCTTTTGATGCGAGAAGATACTAGATGAGATTTGACTGGAGTTTTCACTTTGAACTTCTCCATTGCCTTATCAAGCTCTTTCGGACGCATTTTGTCGGCATTTTCAAACCCACCACCATTTTGTCGCATGGTCGAACACAAAGAGTTTGTTGAGGTTCAATGTTCAAGTGTGTCGAAGATCTTGGTCACAAGACCCGAGTAAGGCAAGCGGCCCTTGTCCTTCACCATCGCTCTGTACATATGGAAGAGAATGGTGTGAGGGAGAGAGAACTTTTCCCTGTATTGATCGCGTACATCAATTTCGCCTCGAGTTAGACACGTCGGTCTTGGATGTTGATTTTGGCTCGAGACAGTTGATCACAATTTTGTGAAGCAAGATGTTGATGGCACGCATTCTTGTGTAGGTAATTCTCCCTTCGTATTCCTGTCTTTAACGAGCTCCAGTGTGGTACGAGCAATTGAAACCTTGACCGGTTGATATTGTCCTCTTTCAACCCCAATTATATCTGCCAACATGTCCACATCTACCACATAGTCTTGGTCTCGAACACTGAAGGATATTCTATTTGCATCTAAAAAGCTTAGATTTGAATGGAAATATGCTGTCAATTGTGCATAGCCGTCTGTGGTGTCGAAGCAAAATTGCTCGAGTTGAAGCAGGTTGAACTTCTCCCTCAAGTTCACATTGATGGCATCCAGAAAGTCAAAATCAACGCTCCTGGGGTTTATCACCCCACGTTTCAACAGTTTGAAGAACAGATCCTCATGTTCCTTCGATTTGAACAACTCCATTCTTTTTCCCTTAACCTTCGCTGCAACACCCATCCTGGGTTGGAATTCACTAAACAGTTTATCATCATCGTTCCCGTCAGTCGGATTCAATCCCCCTACACGAGGGTCACTTGGAATGTTTGCAAGTGCTTCCTCAGCCTTTCCTTTGGGAGCAATTTTCAAATCCTCCATTCGTCTCAAAAAGACATACTCATTTCCATAACCCTTGTCTTTAAGGAAATCATCTACATAGTTCAGCGGAGTACCGATGCTCTTCAAAGCACAATAGAACTTGTAAATAAAAGAGGGTTTTTGGATTCTTACAGGGTCTACTTCCTCGATTATTTCTTCCTCCGGTTGTTGACCCACACCCTGTGGGGTAGATGGTGGAGAGTGACGTGGCTGAGAGTGAATCGGACTCGTCGCTGTCTCGGTAACTCTTCTTCCTCGGTGAGATCGAAATGGGTAGGTCCCTCCCTCATTCTCTCGTGGTCCCTTGCTTGCGATTCTTGAAGACTTTCTCAAAGAAGACATCGTTCCTTGTCGTTGAAAGATTCCTTGACTCGCTTTCCCAAGAAAAGATGACAACTTTCTCGAAGATGAACACGAAGCGGGACAGGATTGGGAGGATAATGCTTTTTAGGGTTTTGGAGTTAAGCGAAGAAAACAAGCGGCGTATATATATAACCCAATTTAAAAAGGAAAAAAACCAATCGACATAAAGGAAAGTGAACAGTCGTCTCTTTTTAAAAACAATAACTGCCATTTTAAATAGAAGTTATCTTTTTGAAAAGGCAAGATTCCATTTTTCACGGAAATTAAAGATAATATAAATCAATTATAATCGAACGAATGATCGTACCTTTTCGAGATTGAATATTAAAACAACTTACAGTCTATAGCCATGAATGTTTGAGTCTGAGGGTCTGAGAGTCTCTAGACTTTAACTTCTTCAAGCTTCAAAATGTTGAGTCTGGAACGGATAATATCGAATTGATTCTTCTCCAAAGGCTTTGTGAATATATCCGCTAGTTTGCTCTTTGAATCAACAAATTGAATCGAGATTTCTCCACTTTGAACATGATTTCTAATGAAGTGATGTCGAATATCTATATGCTTTGCTCTTGAGTGAAGGATTGGATTTTTAGTGAGATTGATTCTTATTTGGTGTTGTCACATCTAATCTCCGTGCATGAGTCTTCAATTCCAAAGTCTTGTAGCTGTTGTTTTATCCACGAACTTGCGAACAACAACTTCCAAGAGCTACATACTTTGCTTACTCGTTGTAGAGAGAGCCACGGTATTTTGTTTCCTTGAAAACCAAGACACTGTCCCGCTTCCAAGCAAGCGGCAAGTTCGAGGTGCTCTTTCTATCAACTCGCAAGCGGCTAGATCTGCGTCACGAGTATCCAAGAAGAGTGAAGTCTCCTTTTTGGGATACCACGGACCGATACTTGGAGTTGAAGCAATGTACTTGATAATACGCTTCGCAAAGACTTTGAGATGAGATTCTTTAGGGTCTCGCTTGAAATCTAGCACAAATGCAAACACTAAACAAAATGTCGAGTCTAGAAGACGTAAGATAGAGAAGTGAACCGATAATACTCTGTACATGCTTTTGATCAACTTTCTTCCCTTCTTCATCTTTATCTATCTTCAAAGAACTTGACATCGGTATGTCGGTCTTTTTGCACTTTTCCAGTCCAAACCTTTTGACAAGATCATTAGCATATTTTTCTTGATTAATAAAAGTTCATTCCTTCAATTGTTTTACTTGGAGTCCAAGAAAGAAGGTTAACTCTCCCATCATACTCATTTCAAACTCATCGCATAGACTTAGAGAATTTCTTGCCTGAGACTTTCATTAGAGGATCCAAAATAATATCATCCACATATATTTGAACAAGTAAAAAGCTTTTGTTTTCCTTTTTGATAAATAGAGTAGTATCTACTTTACCTTTGACAAAGCCATTACGTATTAAGAACTTACTTAGTCCGTAGTACCAAGCTCGAGGTGCTTGCTTTAAACCATATAAGGCTTTTTTGAGTCTGAAGACTGAGTCTGGTTTCCTTGGGTCTTCAAACCCAGGTGGTTGTTCCACATAAACTTTCTCATGGATAAATCCATTTAGGAATGCACTTTTGACGTCCATTTGAAATAACCTGAAATTTTTATGACAAGCAAATGCAAGTAATAAACGAATTGCTTCTAACCTTGCTACTGGTGCGTAAGTCTCGTCATAGTCTATCCCTTCTTCTTGCGTGTATCCCTTGGCCACGAGTCTTGCTTTGTTTCTTGCGACCTTGCCTTTTCGTCCATCTTGTTTCGAAAACCCATTTAGCTCCAATAATGATTTACCTTTAGGTTTAGGAGTCAATTCCCGGACGTCATTGATACCGAATTGCCCGAGTTCTTCTTGCATGACTTCAATCCAGCTTTCATCAGATAAAGCTTATTCTATGCTTTTGGGTTCTATTTCAGAGATAAGAGCTACAGCACTAGACTCTTCGCGCCTTTTGGATCTTGTGCGAATTCCTTCATTGATGTCACCAATGATAAGATCTTTGGATGACTGGACTTATGTTTCCGATTCTGGTTAATTTATCGATTGATGGTCACTTCCTTTACTTGAATCTTCAACAATCACTTGTTCTTTGGTCCTTCAAAGTCTCGAGCTGCTTCTTGAGTTTTAGACTTTGTAGAGTCTCGGAGTGTTCGATCTCTTCAAAATGAGTCTCGAATAGATTCATTTTGTGTAGAATCTTGGAATTTGACATTCATTGATTCTTCCTTTGTTTGAGTCTTCTTGTTTTAGACTCTATACGCTTTGCTTGTGGTTGAATATCCAAGGAAGATGCCTTCATCTGACTTTTCTTCAAACTTACAAACTCGATCATTTGCATTTTTCAGTATAAAACATTTACATCCGAATACATGAAAATATGAAACAATGGGCTTCTTTTCTTTGAAAAGTTCATAGGGGGTTTTCTCTAGAATAGGTCTTAAAAAGACTCTATTGATGATATAGCTTATTTGTTGAAACTTGACTTCAGCCCAAAATCGTGAAGAAATCTTACTTTCAATTAAAAGTGTTCTAGCCATTTCTTGAAGAGATCTATTCTTTCTTTCCACAACTCCATTTTGCTGTGGAGTATATGGAGAGGAGAACACATGCTTAAAGCGAGATTCATCACAGAATTTTATAAAATCTTGATTTTCAAATTCGCCTACATGGTCTGTTCTTATACTAGAGATAGCATATCCTTTTTCATTTTGAATTCTTTTAGCAAGCTTTTCAAAATAAGAGAAAGTTTCAGACTTACTTGCCAGGAAATACACCCAAGTAAATCGTGAGTAATCATCCACAAGTACTAGGCAATATTTCTTACCTCCAATGCTTTGAGTTCTGGTTGGTCCAAAGAGATCCATATGCGAAAGCTGCAATACACGGTTAGTGGAAACTTGATTTATTGGTTTAAAAGAATTTCTTACCTGTTTTCCCAATATGCATGGTGTACATAAGTCAGCCTTTTGGTATGATAAATTGGGTAGACCACGAACAAGCTTCTTTGCTGAGATTTTGGCTATCTGCTTCATGTTAATATGCCCAAGCTTTTTGTGCCATAAGCTCGCTTCGTCTTGGATTGAGATTAGACATTGCGATTTATCTGGTTTCACATCCAGGAGGTAGATATTTCCATGCCTTCGACCCATAAATGACTGAGTAGAGTCTTTACACTAAGCAGATTGTAGTTGAGTCCTTCAACTAAAGAAACATTATTTATTGTAAGGTTTCCAATTTTCACAGTTCCAAGTCCCACTATTCTTCCTTTGCTATTTCCTCCAAAGGAAACTTTTTCACCATGCATTTGCACGAGCTTTATGAAACAATTTGAATATCCTGTTATGTGTCTTGAGCATCCACTATCCAAGTACCATTTCACCTTTTTCTTGATAGTGACCTGTATTCAACAAAAGAGACTCAAGCTTTCTTTGGTACCCATATTTTCTTGGGTCCATTGATGTTAGTAATATAAACAGTATTAGCCCATGCTTTCTTAACAGGTTTCCTGACCATAGGACACTCTTTTTCAAAGTGATCCAGGCTTTTGCACTTTGAACACCTGAGGGCATTTCGACCTACAGACTTTACAAAAACCTTCTTGAAATGATTTTTGTAAGCCTCTCTCGAGGGTCTTTGCTTAATTCTTTCTTTTACTTTAGGAAAATCAATCAAGGGAATAGTTTCATTTGTCATACCTAGACCGGACTTATTGAAGTAAGGTCTTTGAGCTGAAAGAATTTTTCAAGTTTCTCGGATCCTAATGAAAATCTTTTTGAAACATTTGATAAGTCATTTTTTAAGAATGCATTTTCTTTCAAAAGATTGACTTCATTTTCCTTAAGAGATGAAACATTCACATCTAAACATTTTACCTTTTCTTTCAAAACATTTTCTTGTTGTTTTAAGGCAGAATTTTCCTTTTTGAGTTCGGAAATCCTTTTAAGAGAAGTCTTAAGACTAAAACACAACTCATCAATATACTTAGAAACCTTGACAGGAATTTTAAAATTACTTACCTCAAATTCACCATGTCCGAGTCGATCCAGTTTGAGTCTCGAGTCCGATTGCGCCATCGACATAAGTTGGCATATTCATCGTCACTTTCTTCACACTCAGTATCACTCCCAGGTTTCGGCTTTGAGAGCCTTTCGAGACTTTTCAGCTTTTCCTTTCTTCTTTCTCAGAAGAGGACAGTTGGGTCTGATGTGTCCCTTTTTTCTTACATTCAAAGCAAACTACATCCTTGTTTGATTCATCATCAACAAACTTGGTCTGATGCCTTTGAAAACTTTGTTTCCTTGGATTGAATCTTCTCCCTTTTCTGTTCAGCTTTCTGAATCTTCTTATCATGAGAGCAAGCTCCTCATCGTTCATATCGTCTTCGGAATTTGTAGCATCAGAATCATCATTAGATTTTAATGCAATGGATTTCTTACCTTTAGGATCTTCATCTTCATTGATTCGCTCCACTTCATAAGACTGAAGAGTTTCAACCAGCTCGTCGACAGATAGTGGCATGATTCTTTGCGTCTCTCTTATTGAAGTCTTTATATGGTTCCAATCCTTGGAGAGTTCTCGCAGACTTGTTTACCTTCATGGGATCAGAAATTGGTTGACCTTGATTTTCAAGACCATTCACGATATCTCGTAAAAACGACTAAACATGTCGGTTATAGATTCTCCCGATATCATTTTAAAGGCTTCATATTGACCGAGGAGAATGTTGATTCTAGTCTTCTTCACTCGATCTGTTCCTTCATAAGTGATATGTAATCTATCCTTCTTTTCTTTGTATCACAAAAAGATATTCGTTATATTGAGAGGTGACAAAGACAATATAAAGAATAAATTGCTTTTGCATCGAGTGCTTGTCTCTTGATTATCTCTTCCTGAGTCATTTCTCTTGACTCAACAGTTTCTTTTCCTCTCTCTGAGACAGATGCAGCTTTAGGAATAATTCCTTTTTCTACAACGTCCCATTCCAGAGGATCCTTTGATCGTAGGAACGCTTTCATCTTGTTTTTCCAGATGTTGTAATCCTTTCCATCAAAGTAAGGTGGTCTGGTATTGCTTTGCCCTTCCACCGGCCCTGGTGCTAGCATACTAGCCATGGATCTTTAACTCTGAAGTAAAACACTTCAAACAAAGTGAGTACACAAGCTCTTATACCAATTGATGTAGCTAGAAGAAGTACCTAGAGTGGGGTGAATAGGTGCAAAAACAATTTTTCGAGATACCACTGAAATACTAAGCAGATAATAGATAGGAGATACTCTTTTGTTTAACCAAAATGAATTACGATCAAAGTAAAGTAAAGAGTAGGGAAGAGAAAATTGAACACAAGGTTTATAGTGGTTCGGCTTATCCTAAGCCTACGTCCACTCTTCCGCACCGACAACCTCATCGGCTGGATTCCACTATGAACAAAAGAGATGTTACTAAAGACAGTTCTTCCTTGATTCCACAAAGTGTGGATGTTTTATCACACTTCCTCAAGGTTTCTCACAAGTATAAACACTCTTTTGAGTACAAGTTTTTCGCTCAAATGAATTGACTAAACAACAGGAAGCTTCAGACTTTTGGAATTCTTCTATTGCGCACTCTCGAACAACTGGAACGTCTTCCTTTTATAATCCTTCATGCCATCATACCCGTTGACACTTTCCAAAGGAATTCCTCCAATCTACCCGTTGGACGGAATCAATCAAGAAGATTATTCGAGCTATTAAAGGAACGTGTCGATAGCCCATCAATCATGTTCACCCATACAATCAGGATCTCGGTTTCCATAAGTAGAACCTTCCACAAATATCTCGCCAATCATCGGATCCTTGATCATCACGATCAATTCAAATAGATGAATCCGTTATCTTATATCCAGCCAATAGATTTTTCCAGAGGATAAGACCAAATCCTCAACCAAACACTTTGGCTCTAGATCGCCTTCGTCGCTGGATTAGAAATTATCAATGAGAATAGTCTTGAGTCTTGAGTCTTGAGTCTGGCTGTCCGAAGGTCTTCAGACTTTAAATAGCAGAGTCTGCAAACCTTCAGACTAGATTGATGGAAACGTTTTGTCAGATTCAAAATACTTCAAGAAAATTTCTCCAACACAAGGGGGCAAGCAAACATCGACAGAAGCATGAATGCCACCGTAGCTCTTATCTAATGTGGAATAGACAAACTGAATCCATCTTCTGTTGAACTGTACAACTAGAGAAACAAACTACTTAAACCCTTGGGGACATCACCACATGACATGCTTGCTCTCTTGTAAATCAACGACTTACAAACTCGGCAAACCTATGAGCTCAAGCGGCCACCCGCCAGACAAATTCTACTTGCTCAGACCAAGGGCAGTTAGCTTGAAAAAAGATCACTTCAACCAACTAGAATTGGCTCCAAGAATCTATTTCCACAGAAGTCCAGAACGATCAAGATGCTCATCTCCATCGTTTGCTCCAGCAAAATACCGATGAAGTTATTGCTTCTTAAATTTCAAAGCTTCAAGTCCCCATGAGAGATTACTGATACTTGCAGGAACTAAACTGGAGAAAAGACTACCTCCAAGAGACAAAAAAATTTTCAAACCTCTGAATTCACCTGAAAATTAAGAAACCTTCCTGGTAATTCCATTCACTTCGAGATAAAGCATTTGCAAAGCACTGCAGTTTCGCATCTCAGCAGAAATGGGCTCCACTAAAAAATTTATTCCTCATACTCAGGTCCTTCAGTCCGTGTCTGCTCCGAGCGAAGCTATTCCTCCGAGGCATATCATCAAACAGTCACCGTGCAGTACCCATTTGGCCTCATTGGATCAATAGCTAAGAAAGCTTCCTCATACCTCATGACAGAGAGAACAAGGACAATGTCTTCCCCTGAAGGAGGCATATAGATTCCTATTAGTCGCAGTAGATAGACGTGCCCTGGTGCAATCAATAGAGCTGTACCAGTTTCGAATGTCCACAGCCGCTTCATTTGCCACTATAATAACTTCCGCCTGAAGGTTTGATAAGAATGGATAAATCATGCGATGGTAAGGATCATGGAGTTGTGAAGATCCAACCGTTCAGGTTACTTAATCATTTCTCGCCAACGCCAGAAGGCTGAACCCGCTGGCACAGAGTCGGGATGCCACGTCGCGCAGCATCAGGCGCGTAAGAGGCGAAGGAGAAGAAGGATATCGGCGGCTGGAACGCGAGAACGCCTGAGCGTGCGATGAGCGTGAGCCGTGGATTGTCAAATTCCTACCATTGAGCTCGAGAGCTTCGTCTATGGAGGCTGAGCTTGCTGAGGAGAAGATGACTTCATTAAAAAAAGGAAACTTTCAGTCCTGTAACTGACTTCCGGCGATGGAGAGGGAGCTTGAGTTGGCGATGGTGGATGGTCGTCCTTGTCTAGGCTGGAGCTACTGTGCTTGATGGGCTTAACGGAATTGGATCTCACCATTTGCGTTAAAGCCCAAATGGAATGAATGTGGCCGGCCTCCATAAATGAATCGTTCCTTGAAAATGTATATTCGATTAGTTAGTAAAAATTCAGGTATCAATACCTACTATAGTTACAGAAATACTATTTTTCAAGGAAATTGTCAAAAGAGTGTCTCGTGAATTATTAGTTAAGTGACTAAGTTAAGGAACATATTAAGACAAAAGGAAAATCTAAACTCTATGTCAACATGAAAGTAGTGGTGATTGCAACCGCTGATGAAAAACGTTGCTCGGAAAAATGACAGTTACAGTGCGCATTCTAGTCCACTACCTTCGGATTATATCCAGCCGTTTGCTGAGTAAAAACTGGTGACGAAGACCTATTGCTTTCCCTGCTCTGACAAGTGCAATGCCGTATGAGGAGAAGCCTTGCAGAGGAAAAATATGGAGCTAAGATGTACAGCAGGAACGATGCCCCATTTGACAGAAAACATTTTCCTCACCAAAAAGTCGATGCAATACTTGCGAATGCTTGATCATTGCATGAACGCCTCAAGGATCATGCCTCTTGGTTTCAAACCTTTGTTTGCTCACGAAAGCTGCTCTTGTTTCTTCTCAATCACCAATTTCCTAAATTTATCCACTTTGCAACAGCCTGGGAAATGTTGAAGCTACATATGGCATGAACTCACATGGTTGAACTTGACGATGTAAAAGCACAAGAAATTGCTACATCTAAAAATGTAGACTAACTATAAGTCGGAGGCATTACAAGCAAAATTTCCAAAACAAAAAACCATACAGAATATTCAGTTAATGAATGAATTATGGGGCATCAGGACTGCATGTCGGGAACACTCAGGATAGAACAAAAGATACATATCTAGCGTCTGAAAACTGCACATTCCAGGAAAATCCAAAGGCGAAGCATGACTGTTTTCAATTTCATGAATCATATTGCTGAGATATTGCGAGCTTCATTTGAGGTCTTCTGCTTGGTATTCCGACAGTAGGAGTACCAAATCTATATTCATTTCAGGACATGATATTTACATTGTTGGGCTTGCTAGGGAATTGATAGAATCCTGGTTCAAGTAACATAGGAACAAAGGAGAAAATCTAAAATGGAGATTCAATTTACACAATGAATGAGACAATTTAAGAAGCATCGTCTTCAGTGGTCATTGCATGAGCATGTTTAGTCCCTAAAATGGTGGAACTGGTTTGCATCCCTTACGACCATACATCTTCTGGTTCCATGGAGACATAATTGATCGCAGAATGACAATCTCCGCAAATGCGGAGATTCTTAAATACCCTGATAGATTTTGGACTGGAGTGCTTATAAGGCTTAAAACAACAGCAATTTTTTCACTGTCCTGGAGCAAATATTGTTCCTTTTGTCCCTTCTCCACATCATGAAGAACAAATTCAGTAGTCAGAACATAACCCAGTTTCTTTATTCGACTAGCCAATCGGTCTTGTCATAAATCTCCTGTGCCTTCGGGCACGAAGCGTCACCGGCATATGTTACTTGTGAACATTATTTTTCACTTGAATCCAACTACAACTGGCTTCTTTTGTAAGATATTTCAGTTTCATCTTCTTTCTGATTGCTGCCGCTTCTTCCCAAGACCAGCCGAGGCATAAATATTTGATAGCAAAACATAAGCAGCAGGGTAGTCCCATTCCTACTAAAATATCATTGCTGCAGCTTGTTTTGCAAGTTCAACATTGCCGTGAACTCGGCAAGCTCCAAAAAATGTACATCAGACCTGACTAGTGTATCTGCCCTGAAAGGCATTGAATTTATAATCTCATGGGAAGGATTCCGATCCACCCAATAAGTCCACCATGCATGCATAGTGGTCAATTCTCTCATCTCACAGAAAACTCGAAAAGCAGCTTCTAGGTTTCCCCACCTTGAATGCGCAGTGATCAAAGCATTGGAAATGCACTGATTTGAGTCCAGCCCTGATTTTACCATCTCCCATTGATTTGCTCGCCTTCAACAATAGCGCAGATACAGGCAGCTCCACCTAAAAAGGCTGGCAAATGTAGAAGCACCCAATCTGATTCCTCTCTCCTCAATTTCATGTGGCAGTTCAAAGGCTTCATTGGACTCCAAGCTCTTGGCATAGGCATCCACAAGGGCATTATGAGAAATTAAATTCTTTTCAAATAGTGTATCAAAAGCTCTCTGAGTGTCTTCCGTGTGGTGCGACTGAGAATATGTGCTAATAAGAGAATAACCCACGCAAGTATCACCAACAAAGCCCAATCTTGTAGCTAGCGTGTATATTTGTATCCCCATATCTACATCACAATTGCTTCCACATGCCTTGAGAACACTAGCAAATGTGAAATGGTTTGGCCTCATGGGACCTTTTATCATTTCCAAAAAGAGTTTGATACTTCCCGTGATTATCACTGTCCAAGACATCACGTTATGATCTTGCACCCGATCAGACACCTTTCTCCAATCATTAAGCAATCCACTAGCTACACACTTCACGTACATGTCCACCAAGCTGCATCTAACACAGACATCCGAAGCCAATCCAGACCGTATAACCCAGCATTGCAACTGCAATCCCAGCGATTGCAACTCCAACTCCGAACTTGCTGACAAAACAGCTTCGAGTGTAGATCTACCTGCCACAGTCCCACTCACAAGCATATCGAGAAACAAATCAACAGCTTTCTTGGACAACCCACCAGAGTACATCTTGTCATCATCAAAGTCCAAGCAACCACACTCCTCTTGGGCCTTTTCTCGAACACCTTACGAGCTGAAACAAATTCAGCACTACCCTTCGCAAACATGTCAATTAAAATGCACACCCAACGCACACATCATAATTTACGTAGCGGCTTTTGATTATAAACCCGAAAATTGTATCACCAAATGCATTCTCCGGAACTGAACAAGCCCGAATAACCGCCGCGAAACAATAATCATTAGGGAAAAATAACCATCTTCAAGCATATGAAGGAAAGTTTCAACCGCTTCAAACTCCAAGAAACCAAGCCCCTTTTCTGACCCATGTCCATAAATATCCTCTCGGCCTCGGTCCAGTCATTGCATTTTGAGTAGAGACTGATGAGCGAGTTGAGAATCCCCGAGTGGGCCTCGAGCTCGTACCGAGCCAGCGCGCGATGGACCCGCCTCCGAGAGCGAACAGACTTGAGGAGGAGAGAGAAGGTGAGGAGGTCGGGATGGGACCCATCACGGGACATGAGGTCGGGGTGGGAGATTGCTCCAGGGAGGTCGCCGCCACGGTGGTGGGGGTGATGAGTCGACGGTCGAGGGGCGAGAGGGGCGAGAGGGGGAGAGGTTTTGGCGGGAAGGAGAGAGCTTTGATATTGAAAGGTGGAGGGAAGAGAGAAACAGATGCATTGCTCCATATCAAGAGTGCACACTCGGAACACGAGAAATGTAAAGAGATAGCCACGAAGGCAATTCTTCTGCAAAATGCCGGAATTAAAAAACGCTAAAATCAATCCGCTTATTTTGCTTTTCATTCGTACGTGGAGAAAAAGAAAATCAATCAATGCATGATTTCGTCATGGGTAGGTGATGGTAATGTTTTGTCATTCTTTTGTTTTATTGATTCCACAAATTTAGTTCTCAAAAAAATCAAGAGGAATTGCTTTTTCCCGTCAAAAATATGACTACTAAGGTGTGTTTGTTTCACGGACAACATAACGTTTTTTGAAAATGTTTTTCGGGAAACCATTTTTCAGGAAAACGGTTAGTTTTCCTTTGTTTGGTGATACGTGACTGAAAATATTTTCTGGCGTTTTGATTGTATTTGAAAAATGATTGAAGGTGTAGAAGACGCCAACAAAGAGGAAGAGGAGGGAGCGAAGCCAACGGGAGCGCAAGAGGGGCTAGGGTTGGAGGAGGCAGCGGTGACGAAAAGGAGGGGGCGAAGGAGAAGGAGAGAGGGGAGGAGGAGTTAGAGTTTATGTTCACAGGCAAAAAAAGAAAAGAAAAATAAGAAGAAAAAAAGAAAGAAGAAAGAAAAGAAAAGATATAATAATAACAAATTCAAAATTTTTAATTGGAAATTCTTTTTAATAATAAATTTTTCATCAAGCAAGGACCTTAAAATATTTTGGAAAACGTTTTCCGATTTTTTCAAAAGGGAAATTGTTTTCCTAAATTTAAGCTTTGGAAGTAGGGGTGAGCACGGTTCTCGGGTAGAACCAGGAACTGGAGAAACGACCGGAGGGTCCGATTCGAGTCCCGGTTCTAAAGAGATCGGTTCCGGTTCCCGGTTCCTTTTTTTCTCGGAACCGGTCAAAGTTTTAAAAAAAAAAGGGATATGTTCGGCGAAATCCTAAAACTTGTCCGGAAAGTGCAATTGAGTCCTAAAACTTACAAAAAGTTCAATCAAGTCCTAAAACTTGTCAAGTTGGTTCAATTGAGTCCTAAAATTAACACCGTCAAGAAAGTTAACGAAAATTGCTGACGTGGCGCTGACGTCATATTTTAAATAATTTTTATATTTTAAATGGCTTTTTAAATTATTTTTATTCAAAATCTTTAAAAATTAGATTAAAAACTAAAAAGGAAAATCTAAATTTATTTAAAAAACAAAACTGTTCAAAAAAAAAAAAAAGGGCACCGGTGGACTTCCGCCGCCGCTCGCTCGCGCCTCTCGGCGACGGTCGCGACCTCGCCGGCCCTCACGGGGCCGGCGACCATCGCCCCCCCGGGCGAGGCCTCGTCGCCCTCGCCGGGCCCCGAGCGAGGGCCAAGGAGGCCTCGCCTGGGCGGGCGACGATCGCCGTCCCTCGCCCGGGGCCGAGCGCGGCCGTCGCCCGCCCGGGCGAGGCCTCGTCGGCCCTCGCTCGGGCCGAGCGACCGTTGCCCGCCTTGGGCGAGGCCTCGTTGACCCTCGCTCGGGGCCGGCGAGGCTCGCCAAATCTCGGCGAGCCTCGCCGGGCGGGCGACGGTCGTCGGCCCTCGCCCGGGGCCGGCGAGGGCCGGCCACCCCGCCGGGGCCGACAACCGTGGCTCGGCCCCTCCGGCGATGGGCGGCGGCGGCAGGGGAGAAGAGCCCTGATTTTTTTTAAAACAATTTTAAAAATAACTTTTATAACTTTTCTTTTTAATTTTTGGTGAAAATAAGATAAAATGAATAAATCTAATTTTTTAGTTTTTAAATCTTTTTTTTTTAAATGAATAAAAAATCATTAAAAAATCCACGTGGAAAATAAAAAATAATTTAAAATGACACGTCAGCATTTTTAACGGAAAAAGCTAACGGTATTAACTTTAGGACTCAATTGAACTAACTTAACAAGTTTTAGGACTTGATTGAACTTTTTGTAAGTTTTAGGACTCAATTGTACTTTCTGAACAAGTTTTAGGACTTCTACCGAACATATCCCAAAAAAAAAACCCTACGTTACTTCCCCCCTCGCGTGATTTCCCCACCTTCCGCCGATTCTTCCCCCTTTCGCCTTTCTTTTTCTCACTCTCTCTCTCTCTCTCTCTCTCTCTCTCTTTTCTCCACTTTTTCCTCCTCATGTCACTTCCTGCCCGCCAACTTTTTCTTTTCTTCTCTCTCTCTCTTTCTCTTCTCTTTCCCCCTCTCTCGGCCCGGCCGAAACCCCTCCTCTTCTCTTCTTCTTCTTCTTCCTTCCTCTTGCTAGCTGCTGGTTCACCCACCACCACATCGCCGCCCCACGCCCTACTCACCACCACCTCTTGGCCATCGAACCACCACCACCCACCGCTCGTCCGACGAGCCGTCTCGCCGTTGAGCCCGACGAGCTGTCGCGCGCCGTCCGCGCCGCCCCTTGCAGCCGTGAGCCACCGCCGCTGTCCCCAAGCCACCGTCACCACCTCTTGCCGCCGCTCGCTCGGCCGTCCGGGCTGTCGTTGCTCCGAATCGCCACCACCTCCGCCAGAACCAAGCTCTCCCCCCTTGGCCGTGGGTGGGCCACATGAGCAACCGCTGCACTAGTCGCATCGGCCACCGGTGGCCGTTCATCGTCGCCGGGGCCCGTCGATCACCTTCGCCGTGCCGATCATTGGCCACTCCGCCGACATCAGGTGGTTGCTCGGGGACAGGGAGGCGCCACCAAGCCGCGGGCAGTGGGTGCCTTCGTCTTCGGGTTTTGGATCCTCAACGTCGCGAACAACATGACTCAGGGTCCTTGCAGCTCGCTCGCCGACCTCATCGGTAATTTCAGCTCGTCTTGTTTCGATAGTCTAGTCTTCGACGATTGTGAGCCTCTTTTGCTTCTTCGAAACTCTAGATGAGCACCTGTTCCTGGGTAGAGTGCCTGGTCGTATACGAGTCCTAATTTCTGACTTCAATGAGCCATCTTTTGGCCGGACAAAAAACAAACGAGACAATTGTGGTTGTGTAGTATTTAATCCTTAATTTGGCTCTTACCTCTTCAGATTTTGGTGCACATAGTTGGGCTCGACAAACTCTACCGATGACATCTTTTCACTTGTTTTTATTTTCATTTTCTGGACCACTCTATTAAGTGATTGCACATTAGATGCATTTGTTATGTTGCATCAGTAGGTGTACCATATTTATAGATTTCTTGTGTGCTGGCAGTATATTTTGTTTTCTGACTCTGTAAGTAATTACATTTGCAGATAATCTCGGGGTCATTGTGAATCCAAAAGGAGAAATGAAAGGTATAGTTCTCTTCACAACGTGCAAAGGTTTTCATGAATTTACATGCTTTGATTCAATGAACTGAAGTGGAGAGTTATTGAGCGGTATTGACATATCCATAGAAAGGAAAGCAGTGATACTTTCACAGGACTAGGCGTCCTGATACAAATAGTGTGGTTTTAGAGGCAAGACGAATTTGATTGATGAAAGCTTTTGGCCTGACATTTAAATCAGAGTTGCAATTGTGGACGGTGTTTCTCCATGATCCTTGTATCTCATCCTCTTCTAATAATTTTCAGGTTTTGCCATTACTGGTCCGATCGGGAAAGAGTGTGCAGACCTGTGGCCGAGAATTGCCAGTGCAGCCAATGCCGTCGTTTGAGAGTTGCACTTATCTTTTTTGTTCATGTTATTTGTTTTCATACTGTGGTTTGACGTTGCTAGTGAAAGTAAACCTCGGATTGTCTCTTTTTGAAGTGTTGTCATGGTTTTAGAAGATTTAAGTATATCCATTTTAGACCTTGGGTTCTTTTCTCGGAGTCTTTCGGCCTGCAGCCCTGTTTATTTCCCTCACGGCTAAAGATTGATTGGTTTCTGGTCGAGTACAAAAGGTTGATGAAGTATTCTGATGCAATTGATGCAGATGGTGACCATGGTCTTGATCTCAATCTCGGGATATCAGCTTCTTCCAGGGGAATGGTGGAAACCTTAGAGCCCTCAGGCGACATGCATCACGGAAGTAGTTTGAGGGTAATACTAGGGAATATTATATTGATTTCCTTTTTCTTCCGTTTATACTTCCGTATCCACTAAAAATGCTTCTCGGGTAGGAAACTCTGCTGCATCCTGGGGTGATCCATCTGTTCAAGGTTTATCAATGACATCTGGACAACCTCTTCCTTGGACTGGTGCTTGAACTGATGTTTCTGTGATTTTATGCATCAATCTAAAGTTCTGGTTATGATATGGAGATATTCATGTACAAATATGCCAAGATTTTGTGCATGTTATTCCCTGTTTTATGTGTTGCTTCATGAATGAAGCTTCAATTAATTCATAACCTTGTGGGTATCAACCTAGAGTTTTCTTAACACTGCTTGATGATGCATGTTGTTGCACTGTTCTAATCCCGTGAGCCTAACTGTCAATTGTTTGAAAAGAGCTTTTCAAATCTGAAAATTAAAAAAAGAAAAAAGAAACAAAAAAAGAACCTGTTGGAATCTGGAACCGACCCTGGAACCTGTAACAGGGTAGGTTCTAGGTTCTTGGTTCTGACGGGTAGGTTCCGGGTTCCAAAAATGAGGAACTCCGTGCGAGGGTAGGTTCCGGGTTCCGGACGGAACCGAACCGGAACCTGGAACCGCTCACCCCTATTTGGAAGGAAAACATTTTCCATTGACTAGGAAAACATTTTCTGTTGACTCATTTTCCTAAATGAACCAAACGCTGAAAAATGAGGAAAATGTTTTCCCAGAAATTGTTTTTCGCAAAACAAACACACCCTGTGTTCTCAATTAAAATGCAATCAACTCTTAATATCTTTAAATGGAACAAATCAATCCTTAAAATTATTGAAGTCGTATGTACATGTGGGCACTACATAATATGACAAACCAAAACTAAAAAGAAACTAAAAAAGACAATCCAAAAAAAAAATTTTGAAGAAGAAAAAAAGTGAAAAATTAAAATGAAAAAGAAAAATGGAACACGGAGATGGTTGGAGAAGTCTTGAAGAAGCGCTGAGCCTCGGAAAAGACTCGTACTCAACCAAAGGTCTCAGTCGTTGGTCATCACCACGCAGGCGCTCAGATCCATGAGGGTCGGCCAACCCTAGAAGGGTGGTCGCAAGGGCCAATCAACCCTCACACGATGGTAACGAGAGATGAGGTTTTTATACTTTTCTTAGTCCGGCGCATGTAGCTTCTCCAATGTACCAAACCATTTTCAAGCCTATCCAACTAATCGTATGCCATCAGCGGGTTCCACAAGTCGGTCGATTTGGGTGCCATGCCACCAGTGGCGCTCACGGGCTTGCATTCCAATTCTCTGACTCCCTCTGATGCAACCCAAACAGAAGAAGATAGGTTTGCCTTCCCCAAGATCCATGTATTACGAGAACACCACCCCAAGATACATTATGTGTGATTCACCTGTTGCATTTTTATTTTTATTTTCAAAACCAACGTGTCATCGGTGTCACATTGATTAAATGGGAAGGATCATCCTTAATTAAACTCAATCTCATCGTCACATTGGGATGAAGAAGAAATTAGTGGAACACCAGATAAAGTTGACCAATTTTCCAATTCAATCAAGGTTTCACCTTTGTCATACGCAGCACATGATGGCTTGGGTATTGAAGTGGCTAGGGAGGCATTCGCAGCTTAACGGAAGGATCATGCACACCAAGTTACAAATTTTGAGACTTAGATGAATAAAATGAAAGTTTTAAAACTCAAATGTATTATGTTGACAAGTTGCGAGACTTTTCTAAGTAATTGTCCCATTTTCTCTTGATCATTTAAAATTTAGAGCTAATGTGACCTTCAAGACCATATGATCGCCCCATCGCTATTTTCTCAAGAATTTGATCAATTTTCAATCCAAGTAAATGAATTGTGAAGAAAATAAAATTTTATTGCAATTGGTGAATAAAGAATTTGAATTTGGGTGAGCCAATTGCTGTGCGACTTCTCAATGCAATAACCACAAATAAAAACTACTCTGCGACCTGAGCAATCGAGGAAAAAAGAATGATTTGCACCGAGTCAAAGAGGACACGGGTCACTGGCAAGTATATGTAAGATGGCACGTTTTGCAGCCCTCTTTGATGAATATTCTACAGAAAACGGGTGATTTGGCTTTTAGATGATTAACTGAATTAGCTAGAATTCACATTGGATGAACATTTAGAATAAACTTCCTAAACACGGTTACATCCCATTTTAGAGATTGTATGGACCACACATGGTGAAACTATACATGAAGTACAATAACACTCCGACCTGACAAAAAAAGTACAATATTACAACAGTAAGCTAAGAACTAGAAGAAGACGAAATGTAATCACCAGGAAACTAAACTAGCTCACCTCCCTCCCAAAATAATACTACGTTGTGGGGAACAAAGCTTTTCTAATCAAACTATGCATGGTTTTCTAAACATCATTACTATCTCAAATGGAAAACTAGCAGAAATTATGGGAAGAGCTTGATGAAGTTGAAAATGTTTCTAATTCCATCTCGGTTTTGTCATCGCCAATTGGCTCATTTCGGGTGGGTAAATAAGTGGTTTTGGAGGCATTTGAATATTACCAATATCTCTTTCAAGCATTTCTAAGACTTTGTTCATTGGAGGCCGATGGTGAGAATTTAATTGTATACACCAAAGTGCAACTATTATCATCTTTTTTATCACCTCCTTTCCTCTTCTACAAATTTCATCCATTTCAACACTTTGGTCCTTCATTGAATTGGTCATATATCCATAAGTGGAAAATAAATTTGGCTTGAGTGTTCTTCATTTGCATTTAAATTTTCCTTCTACTTGCCATTTCCATGAGCAACATCCCAAAGCTATAGACATCCACTTTATAAGACACACCACCAATGTTTTGTAGAACAACTCGGGTGCCATATATCCCAAAGTTCCTCTTGCAACGGTCAATGAAACTATGCTATGATCAATGGGATAAAGTCTTGCAAGTCCAAAATCAGAAATTTTGGCGTGAAATTCTTATCTAAAAGAATGTTGTGAGGCTTGATATCAAAGTGAGTATTTGCATGTCACACCCCGATGTAAATATTCAATCCCCTCGCCACCCCAAGAGCAATCTCATATATTTTCTTATAATCAAGAAAGTTATCACCTTCCTTTGTGAAAATGTGCTTATCTAAAGATCCATTTGACATGAAGTCATAAACAAGAGCTTGTTTTGAGCCTTCAAAGCAAAAACCAATGAGTTGCACTATATTAACATGGTGAATTCTTCCAATAGTAGCTACTTCACTAATAAAATCTTGGCCATGGGCCTTAGAATTCTTCAAAATCTTGATGGCTACCTCGTTGCCGCTTCCGAGTGTTCCTTTGTATACAGAACCATAACCCCTTCACCTAGTTTGTATTTAAAATTTCTAGTGATCTTCTTAATATTCAAGTAAGAGTACCTTATGGGCAAAAAGTTATTATGAGCTTGCAAAAATTCTTCAATGTTCTTGTCCATTGCTAAATGCCTCCTTTTGTACTTGTAGATTAGAAATATCGCAACAAATGGCATTCCGATTATGAATTTTGCTGCACAGAAAAACACTAAAGAAAATTTTGATAGATTAAATAATTTTTTTTTTCATAATTATTGTAAGAATAAATCATTGTGGCTTACCTAATAGTATTATAAAATCTGCTGTTGTCCAAAATGCAATATCATCTAGGACATCTGTGGAAGGAATGAATGATGTGAAAAATAATTGAAGGAAAAGAAGTTTGGAAAAAAAAGTTTGGAAAAGAATAAAAACCTACTTTGTCCAGGAGAATACAAAGTAGCATTTGCAAAAGAAACTAATAAGTTTGTTTATAATGATAGACGATAGAAGAAACTCCTTTCGCTTTGTTAGTGTCAACAAATATAAAAAACAAAGCTTTTCATTTTTAATTAATAATTTTGTTCCTCCTATCGATACATGAATACAATTTTTAAGGAATTGTTAACGAATCTCTCTTTATTATTAAGTGACTAGTTAAATAAAAAGTAAACTCTATTAAGCAAAAAAAAATAAAATAAAAATCTAAATTCTGCGTGTAAATAAAAACCAGTCTTTGTGAAAGGTTAGACAGATGTACATGTGCAGCAGAGGGTCCTTTTTTCTTTTCTTTTTTCGTTTTTTTACAAATCCTGCATTTACTCCTTTTAATTTGATATTAAAGAAATAATAACTTCCAAAACCTTTCAGATACATAACGTTGATGTACACTATCTTGTATATTTTGTCATAATTTTCTTGGATAATAAATATTCTTTTCATTTTCCGTTTTCAAAGAGAAAGTAGTAAGTGAAAGAATGTGCAAAATCATGAAAAATTATGGTGAAATTTCTTTGGCAATTGGTACTTACCACCATAAGTAAAGCTTGGATCCACAAACCTGACCTCCGTATAAGCTGTAAATATGAAATCTATCGGAATGAAAGTAGTTATGGAGATGAAAGTAGCCGATAGAAATCAAAGTAGCAAAAGAAAGTTTTCTTCGGTGAAAATATAAAAAGGAGAGAATGAATCCATCGGCCATGATGTTATGGATTTGCTTGTAGTTGAGGAGCTAACATTAATCTGCTTGTAAGGCTCAAAGTCATGTGACACCCATGTCCAACCGCTAATGATGCAAAAATCCTAACATCCAAAGCTTTTGGATCGATCAAAATATACAAGTTCCAATTCGATGACGTGTTGGATGAGTATGACCCCTTAATGCATGAACTGGTACCAATGTACAATGGAGAACTAACCGGCTTTGAGCAATTCACCATGACCAATGCAGCACCATTGATAACATAGTATGAGGGTGTTTAGATAGGAAAGATCTGAATGTTTAAAGTCATACCATGACAAATGAATGATGGGGGAGAGATGAGCTGTTATCCTTTTGTAGCCCATCATCGACCAATCTAATTTCTGTAACGGAATAATTGATAGACTGCACATAGTATCGGCCATCAAGGACGTATAGAAAAGTGCGATTATCTTCGCAAGTCAGCTCGTAGTTTGAGTCGCCACATCCCTTTGGATCGCTCTTCAGTCGAAACGGATAGTTTATATTGCGAATATCACCACAAGATGAAGTGCACCATCGATTACTTGGCCTAGCATTGCTAGTCATCACTAGAAATAAGAAAGGATGAGTAGCAACACTTGACATATATTCATGGAGCTGAGAGCAATAATCATCCTCTGTTTTTCTTTGGGCAAAGAGAAATTGGTAAGGAATTGTATTGAGGGTGAGAAGAATGGAGTTTGGATGATCTTTGTTTGATTGAAGACTTGGATTCACCTTGTCTTTATAGAAAAGCCAACTCAATCAACAGAACAAATTGCAATCAGGTCAAGAAATCAAAGAGGTTGACCAAACTAAAGTTACATTCTTGCGGGTACTTGAATAGCGGTCGTTGATTGAGACCCCTGTAACCACCCAAGACTGAAGGCATGCCACCAAGACGAAGTTCCATTTGATCTTCCTTCCTCCACATAATGGATGGAAGGACCCCTTCAACAAACAAGTCAACTAGAAAATGGCAGCACAAGTATCAAAATTTCATATGATGTTAACTTGATGAATTATAACTTTTTTGATCACTTAAGTGTCATAAACTTTTTAATCATTCACTTGAGTGTCATAACTTTTAAAAAATGTTAACCACAAGTGCTTCAGATTTTTAGCACTTTGGTGAACTATTTTAAAAAAATGGTCATTAATGATCTATTAAAAGTTATGGCACTCAAATAAGTATTTTTTAAAAATTATAATACTTAAGTGATCGAAAAAAATTTCATTAAATGAGGGAACCTATTCAAAATATTCTTATTTGCATTTGATCTTTCCTCCCCTCCCCCAGGTAATTTTTCTTTGTTCACTTTCTCCACGTGATTCTTCCCCACTTCTTCTCCACCTTCTTAGAAAAATTTTGTTTGGAGGAACAAGTTCCATCAAAACTAGGCTTGATCATTAGATGTGTATTCCATGGTATTTGCTCAATTTTGTCACAAAACTTTTGAAACCACGTTATATTCTCATCTATTCTTTTGAGGACAACAATAAGTCCATTTTGTTAGAAATAAATTATCTCTATAAAATTGATTTGAGGAATACATGCTAGACTTTTCAATTAGCGGAGGCATAGCTGTGGCTATCAATTATATCTCAGGTTTAAATAATGATAATTTAGATTTGATACCATCAACATTAGGTATGTTCAGACTGCATAGTTTGATCATCAAAATTTAAAAAAATTTTCAATGGGTGTGAAGCCAAAATGTATAAATTATAGTAGTTACATACAATACCCTCTCTTATACATAATAGTATATATCCATGCTATAATAGTATTCTTGCAATGCACATGGCAAGAATGACAATAAATGGACCCACGTAGGGACAATTTGAAGCAATAGTGGGTGGTAATGACTTTTTTCATCACACAGACTTTACATCTTCTTTATTGAAAATTTTATCACTTAATGATGGACGTGGCAGATAAGGGGGATATAATTGTTAGCCATGCTTCAAGAATTATTGAAGACAAAAACAACCCAGTAACCTTTGAATGTGCATTGGACATTAGTGCGTGCAATTGGTACAATCATTTCAAACTAGTGATAATCTCTTTTGATCTCCACTTCTATTCAACTCTGGTTGATTGATACAATGAACAAAATCAGCTTTGTGGATCCGGAAGAAAACTTTGGTTTGACTATTAAATAAGAATTGATAAGCGGTGAGAGGGTGAGTTATTTTATTAAACTTTGTGCAAAAAAATGAGTTTTTTTTTTTTGGTTCAAAAGTAATAAAGTGAAAGAATCGACTGACTTGCTTTTTAAAAGCCCACGAGCATCATGCTTTCTCTCTTTTAATTATAATTAGATAGAAAACTTTTATCTTGTCGTATGTAGCCGTTACTTTTGAGCTAAAAAAAGGGTGTAATATTTGATAGAATCAATCGATGATGACAAACTGAAGGCTTGTTTCTCCATTGGATAGAATCACGCTCTGTTAAGAATATTGAAAATAACGATTATACTTTATATATAAAATGAAAGCTGTAAATTGAACAGAAAATAGGAATTATATATTCCTATCAGCATGTAACCAAACTTTTACCTTAATCAAACCAATTGTTTTCTAATTCTCGATAGGTAATCAGTAAATCCGAATCAATCTATTTTGAGAAACTTATTAACAACATTGTTACATGAGACTATACTAATATACTGACTATTCACCGAAATGGTATATTTTTACCCAAAAGAACGAATCAGTGGGTTTATTCGACAAGTAAATCCTTGCTTCATTCAATTTTTCACCTTCAATAACTAGCGATTAGCAAAGAAACATGCGATTCCATGAAAGAAATAATGGTAGACATCCTTTGATTCGACAAGACCACAACACGGAGAAGAGTGGGCGTCAGCTGTACGCGAATTGTTTTATAGCGAACGGATTTTTCTCATGTCCAGGGATCTCTTGTTCTATTACCATTAGAATGGTACCTGTTCTTTTCGAGAGCCAATGCGTGACTGACAAGATGATGGTGTTCCCGTGAATCTTCACCACCACCGATCACACCCTCTTAAGTGAACACCTAAATGGAATTAGTCTCCTAAATCACTAGAAATGCTTTAAAACAGAGGTATTATGTATAAATATCATCAACAAAGCCTAAATTAAGTCACAAACTTTAGACATAGTTCCAATTTCTTACATGGTTAAATCATTTCATGAAATAAATAATTGCTTTAAGAAAAGTATCTCATATGACAATGATGTCATATCGCATGGGGTCATCGTCAATCTAGCCATGAAATGACTACGTGTTTTGTCATGCAAATCTGAAAAAAAATCCTTATTTAAATCTAAAACATATAAATTTTGCAATAGTTTACGTACAAAGTAGTTACATAAAACGTCTTCTCCTATACTTCGTTAAAAAGCAAAATCATGTACTATAATTGTATTCTTGCAATGCAGTTGGCAAGAATAACTATAGTGCTTTAGTTTAAATTTAAGCTAGTATAGCTATAAAAAGATGGGATTTATGTAGGGACAATTTGAAGTGACGGTGGGTCCTAATGACTTTCTTTATTGAAAATTTTATCTCCCTGATTGACGGGGCATGATACTTTCAGTTGCCTTGTCCTATAGAAAAACTCAAGTCAAGCACGTAACAAATGCATGCAAGTCAAGAAATTAAAGGAGGTGGACCCAAACTGAAGCTCCATGCCATTATTAGTGGTTATGTCCAACCCTTCGCAATTGATGACCCCCTTTATTGACCATACACATGCAACACGTCTCGGAAGTTTCCACCCCTTGAAAATTCAAAAGATTTTGCTTCACATGAGATCTTTCTTTCCCCACGTTTCTTCCACTCTCTCCACATAAAAACGTCGGTTCCACGTTCTGTCAATCCCATCACTTCCTTCTGATACGCTCTCTTTCTTCTTGTTCTCTTCTTCATTTTTTTTTCCTCCTCCCTTCTTCATCTCCATCTTTTTTCTTCGCCCCATGAGTCACGATCATTGAAAAATTGATTTATAGTTTCAAGGAACAATATCATGAATAAAAACTAGCTATCCTCAAAACTACTATTTCTCCATGTCACAACACAGGACATCAATTTTGACACAGTACCATGAAACCATGTTATATAGGTCCATTGATCCTTCTTTCAGATTGAACAATAATTCCGTTGATTTGTTGACAAGTCCAAGGATTTGTTCTTGTGTGCAATGATTTCTTATATTTTTTGAACACTCACGATAAAATAATTGCAAAAAAAATACTATCATAGAATGAAATAAAACAAGAATTCATATATAGTTAGAGCAGAAAATAGGCTAGCATAAGGACTCACTAAATGGGCATAAAGGGTTTCGTGCCCCAACTGTTATTTGAAAAAATATCAAGAACATTATACGGTTAATTAAGAACTTCTACACATGAGCGGGGCATGATCTTTCCTTACTATTTTAATGTTTTGTTTTGGGAGAGGGAGGAAAGAGGAAAAAAAAGGGGGGTGAAGAAAATTTTCCTTTTTCCTCAGATTCACTCTCGCAGAAAATTTAGACTTTTCAAAATTAGTTATTCTTCATTTCACTATATAGCACATCAGATTTGACATGATACCATAAAACCATGTCAGCATGCATCCAAATAATTTGTTTTAATTTCTGCTCCAAAGACATTTATTTATAGAATGTGGAAATTCCTTGTAGGATTACCAAATATAGGATAATAATTTTAAGAAACGCAATAGAATGAGGCCACATACTAAGAATATCAATGTTCAAACTTGAATATGATGAGTTTGCATAACTCAATGATCGCTGCAATCTCGCATATTAAGAATTCATATCTTGCCATGGTTATATTCCACAGTCAAAGCAGTACGGCTACTTCATCTTAAGGTGTATTGTAATTCGACATTCCAAAGCATAACCTGTGTCAAGTCACATAGGAGAAAGAATAAAGTTGCCAATGGCACCTATTATGAGTTGATGCCCCCTCTTTGCATATCACTTGAGGATAATGGATCCTCGGTTTTATTGATTATGAATATGTCCGGAGGTGACAACGATCAATGTGCATGGACAAATGTCCAAAACTGAAAACATTAGACACTCTGACAATATGTAGTGATCTACAATGGTCTTACAATCTACAGTGGGAAAACCAATCTGAGTATCAATGCACACTGGACCATTTAGTTAATGAAGGCACCTCTTTAGCTGTCAATTAGACGAGATTTAAGTGATGTCTAATCTAAGATTTAATTTCGATAGGTATGTTCAACTTCCCCATGGCTTGATCATCAAGTTGGTCTGGTTGCTTTAACACGTGGGATCTTTTGATAAGTCATTCAAAAACCCCTTGATGAGCTTACCCAAAGAAATGACGACCATCCAAGTGATGGGATAAGGAAGCAACCTGAATACACAACCCTCATTTTAAAGACTAGACCATAAAGATTGAGGGATGTAATCGTAGATTCCGTGCTCTTTTATCAGTTGCAGGACATATATTAGCCCCCTTGGAAGCACAACTCTGTAGAGGATTCCCGTCCCACTTTATTTTTGGGTGCTTTTCTTCCCTCAACTTATGACTCTTAAGGGTACGCCTTAAAGAAAAACCTCAAAAAAATTTGAGAAGTCAGCGCGTTTGCTTTAACCTTCCCATCAAAAGTTAAAGTACTACTCGAATAATTTAAGAAAAATCATGAAATGATTATATATGAAATTACGTGTCAATGTTTGTATGCCATGAAAATTTAAGGTATTTAGAGTTTGAAAAATTAAATCTAAGCGTACCGTAGAATTAGATTAAGTAATGTTATAGATATTTAGATATCTTGTAAAATGTAAAAGGTGTAAAGTTAATCTCCCTACTGCAATTATCTTATGGCCAAACCAAAGAAGCACAAGCCAGATATTTTCTTCTACGATACGGGTTGAGTAGTTAACGAAAAAACCGCTGGCCATCGCGTTAGGGAGTTGCTTGTTCGGTGCAAGCATACAATCATGACATGCCTATGTCGTCATGGGTGATGGTGCCAGATTCCTCAATAACCGATGAGTTTTCATCCATCACAGCCCATGAATACCCATTCATTTTAGATATCTTAGACGATACGTCCGAGGAGTATGCTCCTTCGATATATAAAGGAGAAAGCAACGGGTCTTCAGCACTTCACAAAGACCATTGAATTTACCAGAAACATGAAACTCTCGTAACTAAAGTTCGAGTTCGTTAATGAATAACTAGGGAGGGAAGAGCAATTGGCCCTTTGCCATCCCACGTCGAACATGTGGATATCACCAAAATTGATGGTGTCATTATTTTTATATATGGATGTGAAAAAGTAGTTCGTATGATTATTTTCACGCGCTAACTCAAGTCTTGAGTCGCCACAACCTTTCACATCACTCTTCGTTTGAAAGGGACATGTCATCTTGGAAACTTCATTGCAGGAGAGGCTGAACAGGGTCGTTCATTTGGGGCATTAGTGTCCCCAGTAGCACGGCAAGAAAGACCAATGACACAAGGCACATGGGTCTGGAATTGCGAGGAAAAGTCTTGAGTCGCCACAACCTTTCATATCACTCTTCATTTGAAAGGGACAGGTCATCTTGAAAACTTCACTGCAGGAGAGGCTGAACAGGGTCGTTCATTCGGGGCATTAGTGTCCCTAGTAGCACAGCAAGAAAGACCAATGACACGAGGCACAAGGGTCTGGAATTACGAGGAAAAGTCTTGAGTCGCCACAACCTTTCATATCACTTTTCTTTTGAAAGGGACAGGTCTTCTTGGAAATTTCACTGCAGGAGAGGCTGAGTAGGGTCGTTCATTCGGGGCATTAGTGTCCCCAGTAGCACGGCAAGAAAGACCAATGACACGTGGCACACGGGTCTGGAATTGCGAGGAAAAGTCGTGTCGTTCTCAGCTTGTGACCGATGGAAATTCGGGGCTTGATATGTGGTGGAGGATCAACAAAGATAAAAAGACGTCCATGTAATAATGGCGAATGAGAGAGACCGTAAATATGAAGACTGGGGATCTTCTATTAAAAAGTCCATGTCAACCAATAAAACAAAGTCAATCAAGTTGAGAATACTACAGGAGTAGCGAATAGGACCCAACACCATCGCCATTTCTTTGTGGCAAGAAACCATCGTATTGACAACCCATAAATGTAGCCGTCCAACAATATTATTCATGTTTTAGAGATTTTTGTTAGATAATTAAGTAATTTTAAATTGCCAAAGATATTTAGGATGTCAATGAGTTTCCTTATTTCTAATATGACAAGAAAGTCGTCTTAAGATTCCATTGCAGACTTTGAATTGAAGTCAACCCAAATGAGTTAAGAATCGAGTGCATCCTGATAATTAAGGATTGCATTTCAATTCAAAGGAAAAAGAATGTTAAGAAATAAAAAGAATTATCCACTCTATTCTATTTTTATTGAAGAAAATTCTCCATAAGTTGTTAAAGTAACTTTATAGTTCCCTTGCTATCTTTAAGGAGAAAATTTACCAAACACGTTTCTATTCTATTTTTATTTCAGGGAACAAAAAAACAGAAATAAGTGTTCCTCGGAACGTTACCAAACAGCCCCTTAGAAGACTTGAAAGTCACCAATAACAAAAGGTATTAGGGTTCTTTGGCAAATCAAAGTTCAACTTATTTTTACTCGAGAATTGTGTATAAAGCAACACTATATAAAGTGTATATGTTCATTAACAAGTTCAAGAAAATGCAAGTTCAATTCGAAATTTTGTAGGTTTTGTTCTTAATTCTTTATGATAACCTAAATCAGTATCGGGACAAGAGAATACTTGATGACGGTTGAAATTATGTCAAATCTTAAGTTTTTTCTTTTAGCTAGAACTTTTCCACTATAATTAAAGTTGGCTTCATCCATATTATATTTTTCTAAAAGATATAACTAAACAATGTATATTTTGCATACAAGGCGCATATGTAGTGTTAATTAGAAATCACAATTTCTTACACAAAAAATAATACGATGAAGGAAATAATACAATGTCAATACATAAAAGCTGAGATGAGATTATGTCATCAGTGGACATCTTTGCCCACCGAATCAATCTGACAAAAGAACACTTCAAGTGTCAAAAGTTGGCATAGATGAACACTTAAGTGTCGGAACTTATGAAAGTGACACTTAAATGCTACTTATTATGAAAAATGGGACAATTTAGTGCCACATCCGGCGAACTCCGCCGAAATCCTACGTTGCATTTTTTTTTATTAATTTTCTCATTTATGTGGCTCGTTGGAAGACTGACTCAAAGCAAAACACACACAAAAATGACATTGTTTTGGTATAATTTGAATTTTAATATAAAAATTAATTTAATTAAATTTAAAACATAATAATAATAATAATAATAATAATAATAATAATAATATAATTAAAAATAAAAGGTGGAGGGAGGCGGGCGAGGGTTGAGGCCTCGCCGCCGCCTTCGGGAAGGGCCGGCGAAGGAGGGGAGAGGGTCGGCCGAGGTCACTAGGCTCGGCCAAGGGCTAGGGACCTCGGCCACCGGAGCGAGGGCCCGCGAGCCCTCGCCCCAACTGGGGCGAGGGTCATGGCCCTTGCCCAAATCCAACAAACGTTGCAGCCCTCGCCTAAATCCGACAAGGGTCATGGCCCTCACCCAGATTCGACGAGGGTCGTAGCCCTTGCCACTGGTCAGCCAGGGTTGCCAGCCCCTAGCCAAGGCCCGACAACCCCGACCGACCCTCCCCTCCATCGATGGCCCTTCTCGGCAACGGCAAGGACTCAACCCTCAGCCGCCTCCCTCCCTTTTTTAAAATTTTTTAAAATGTTTTTATTTTTAAATGTTTTAAATAAATTTAGTTTTAAATTTAACTTAATTGAATTTTATATTAATTTTTTTATCACTTCAGCACCAAAACGACATCATTTTTGCATTGTTTAGCCATGTTAGCGTGCAAAACGACGCCGTTTGCACTTACTTTGTCGGAAAATCACCACGTCGCATTTTGGCGGATTTTTGACCGGATTGGCACTTAAGTGATCCATTTTACTCGATTTCAGACTTTAGTGTGGCCACTTTCGTAACTTTAAGACTTAAATATCCCTTCGTGCCAACTTTTGGCACTCCAGGGGTTTGGGTGTCGAATACAACAATAGTGATCTACCTTAAGCAAACTTATAGGGGTTTTGATAGAAATTTCTGGAAAAAAAAAAGTTTGAGCATCAAAATGAAGATGACATTAATAACAATTTCTTACATGGAAAAGTCGCGTCACTCTCAGCCAACAAGCAGTGGAAATTTGGGGCTTGATATGTGGTGGAGGATCAACAAGGATAAAATATATATGTAATAATGGCGAATGAGAGAGAAACTTAAAAATGAAGACCAGGGGTCGTCTATTGAAATGCTCCTATCAACCGATAAAACATAGTCAATCAAGTCGAGATTGTTACAGGAGTAAACATGACAATTGACAACCCATACATTTAGCTGTCCAATGACACCATTTCATTGTAGGACCCAACATCATCCCCAATTTTTCTTGCGAGAAAACGTCTCAGTTAACAACCCATATATTTAGCTGTGCAATGATACAATTTCATAGTTTTGGAGATTTTTCTTAGATAAGTTATTTCAAATTCCTTGAGATATTTATGCTATTAATGAGTTTTCTATTTTCTAATATGACAAGAAAGTCATCTTAAGATTAGATAGTAGACTTTGATTTGATTTGGTGGGTGGAATAATTGATAATCAACCATCACATAAATATAGAACTATGCAATTATCTTCACAAGCCAGCTCATTCTTCTGCTCACCACACCCCTTCGATTCATTCTTCAAATGAAATAAGTAACTTATATTGCGAATGTCACCACAGTATGAAGCGACGTACTGCGAATTACTTGGAGTGGCATTGCTAGTCATCACATGCAACAAAACAAGGAGGAGCGGCAACACTGCATAGACATCAGTGAAGCTAAGAGTATTAATCAAGTCTTTGTTTGTCTTTGGGCAAAGCGAAATTATTAAAGAACTGCTTGGGGTATGTGGAGATGGCACCATATGAAAAGATTGAAAAGAAATTGGATGAATCTTGTTCGATTGGGGACTTGGGAGTCACCTTGTTCAATAAAAAAGACCAAGTCAATCAATGGATCAGGTCAAAAAATTAAAGCCGAAGTTAATATTATTGGTGGAGTAATAGGCACGGCCCAGCGGCCAACCTTGATTGAGGCCCCCAATTACTTTCTAAGCAATAGTCTTTACATTTTCTATAAAATAATAATAATAATAATAATAATAATAATAATAATAATAATAATAATTAATTAATTAATTAACCTAATGATTGACGGGCACGATATGGAATATGTCTTTCTTAGCTAGAATTAAAAGGGACCCATACTTTTAGAATTATTGACGACAAAAGCAACCATAATCGTGTTTGATGTGGATTGGAGATTTGTGCGTGCAATTGGTGCAATCACTTCAAACTATTGATATCTCTTTTGGTCTCCACTTCCATTTAACTATGGTGGATTGATGTAATGAACCAATTTTGTTTCAAAAAGCTATATATATGCAGAATAAAAAAACCCAAGTTTGGCTATTAAAAAAATTTGATAATAAATCGCACATTCATCTAACAACTTAAATTTTTAGAACAGTTAGCAGTGATCTCACAAAATCTTACTTGGGTATCAGAGCTGAAAGTCCTAAGTTCAAATCTTACCAGGCCGGGCCCTTATAATTCCATACTTAGTACTACGCAAAAGACCAGACTAAGCGTGAGAAAGAGTGTTAGAATATTTAAGTAATAAATCATGCATTCATCTAAATAACTTAAATTTTTAGAACAGATAGCAGTAGTCCCACAAAATCTCACTTTTGTTCGTTTTCATCTCCCTTCTTCTCCAACTCCCTCCTTTAACGCCTGAATCATGATCATAAGAAATTTTACACCCATTGAAAATTCAAAAGTTTCTTCCAACTCTCTTCACGCGATTGTTGGCTCCACATCCGTCAACAAACAAATCTGTCTCTCTCCCCCATCACTTCCTTTTTATACACAATTTTTATTTCTTATAGCATGTTCCCTCACCATCTTTGAAGAGAATCTTATAGCATGTTCAACGGTTTGGTATAATTAGAAGCCTTCTATTTTATTAAAGTGAGGCTATATAGAGTGTACATCAGTCATTAATAAGCTCGAGAAACTACAAGTTCTAATTCAATAATGCATTGGAAGATTACAACCCCTCAATACATGAACCGGTGGCGATGTAGAATGGAGAACTAATCGGCTTCAAGCAATTCACAATGACCAATGGACCATCACGGTCCATTTTGTATGGGTTGTTTGGGTCAATATGGTGTTTGAAGTTATACACTGCCCATGAATGAAAAGGATGAGACAAGCAGTTATCATTTCGCAACCCATCGTCGACTAATTTGATTTGGTGGGTGGAATAATTGATAGACTGCACGAAGTATCGACCATCACACAAATATAGAACTATGCAATTGTCTTCACAAGCCAGCTCATTCTTCTACTCACCACACCCCTTCGATTCATTCTTCAATCGAAATGAGTAACTTATACTGCGAATGTCACCATAGTATGAAACGACGTATTGCGAATTACTTGGATTGGCATTGCTAGTCATCGCATGCAACAAAACAAGGAGGAGCGGCAACACTGCATAGACATCAGTGGAGCTAAGAGTATTAATCAAGTCTTTGTTTGTCTTTAGGCAAAGCGAAATTGTTAAAGAACTGCTTAGGGTATGTGGAGATGGCACCATATGAAAAGATTGAAAAGAAATTGGATGAATCTCATTCGATCGGGGACTTTGGAGTCACCTTGTTCAATAAAAAAAGACCAAGTCAGTCAACGGATCAGGTCAAAAAATTAAAGCCGAAGTTAATATTACTAGTGGAGTAATGGGCATGGCCCGGCAGCCAACCCTGATTGAGAACCCCCCCAATTACTTTCTAAGCAATAGTCTTTACATTTTCTATAAAAAAAATAATAAATAATAATAATCATAATTAATTAACCTAATGATTGACGCGCACGATACTGAATATGTCTTTCTTAGCTAGAATCAAAAGGGACCCATACTTTTAGAATTATTGACGACAAAAGCAACCATAATCGTGTTTAATGTGGATTGGAGATTTGTACGTGCAATTGGTGCAATCACTTCAAACTATTGATATCTCTTTTGGTCTCCACTTCCATTTAACTATGGTGGATTGATATAATGTACCAATTTTGTTTCAAAAAGCTATATAGATGCAGAATAAAAAAAACCCAGGTTTGGCTATTAAATAAAATTTGATAGGGATAATTTACTTTTGCGCAAAAAAGTGGTTCAAAGGTAAGAAAACAAGAAGAATTGATGGACTTGCTTTTTGGAAGCTCGCGCAAATCATGCTTTCTCACATTTAGATATAAGTAGTCACAAGACTGTTGCCGTGTCTTATGTTGCATTACCTAAAGATGACATTAAAAGAATCATATAAGTGCATTCTTGACACTCGCTAGAAATGTTGAAAAAGCAACTATACTTTATGTACAAATTACATGTTGTAAATTGATCAAAAAATGGGACGTATATATGTCCCTATTAGCACATAACCAAACTATTACCTTATTCCGGGCTCATACAATTAATAAATCCTAATCGATACATTCTGAGAAACTTTTAACATTTACCATATGAAATTATACTAATCCATTGGCTATTCACTAAAATAGTAGTTGGAGACTCTTTTGAGTTTTGAGTATCTTTTTTGTTAGAGTTATTTAGGAAAATTAGGATGGTTTTTGTATCTTTCAAGATTATGTAAATATCCTCTATGATTTTACGTATATTAACTTATATGCCATCTTATTTAGTCTTTCATAAAACCTACAAAAATGCTGATAATCCTCATTATGAATATATCAAAATATATAGAAAATTCCTTATTTCTCTCTTTTGCATTTTTCTTAACTTTTTTTTATGCTTTGAGGCACGGTGGCCTGAGTGGCAAATCTGTTTCGAATGTGATAAGTTTGTTCTTGTTGGCATTAATTGATTTGCTGAATTTCATCACGAATTATGGGTGTTCATGCGATAGACCATTTGCATCTCTAATTACAGTGGCTAAAGCGCTTTAGCAGAATATGGCGAAGGAGCTGCAGACTGAAACGGCTGCTTGCGTCGACGCTGATACGATGGCAAAAAGCGCTGTTGAGGAATTCAGCCAGTCGGCTCGTTTTCAGGAACTCTTGTGTGAGATTTTTCTGACAAAGCCATAGACCAGATGGTTGCAATGACGGTGAAGATGTGCTTTTTGTTATCTTCTTTTTCTGTTTTTCTTTTCTTTTTAAAATACATCATCTGTATTACCCTTTATTCTTTTCTTTTTCAAATTGGGTGTTATGGATGGCTGATAGTTTGGAAATTAGAATACTTCCTTATAAAGTGCTGGAGTTGAGCCAGCGCAGAATTTCATAGATACATAAAAAGAAAAAAATTACTAGATTGAAGAGAGTTATCCTTTTGAGTGAAACAAACTTGGGGGTCCTCGGGTGGTTCATGAAATTTAATGGTTGGCTCTATTTTATGAAAAGTAGTTTTGGAAGGATAAAAAATGCGACGAAATCGTACTTTTTTTACATATATAAGTTGATATTTTATAAATTCTTGGGTCGGATCAATATAGCATTATTGCCCCCATCATTGCTCTCCCCGGTCGATTGTAGTAGGGGTGCAATCCCAACAATTTACGAAGAGAACCCATCCGAAAAGACGATTTCCATCGGAGCTGATGCTAATGCAAATTCTATCCCCCTCGGTTTCCTGCTCTCCTTAGGCAGCAATAGAAAAGGGGAATTATTACGAGACTCATTTCAGATAATCCTTAACAAGTTCCAAGAACATGAGTATCATCTCAAGATTGTGTTTCCACAAAACGGCACCAAAACTTTGATGCAAGACTTAAGAATCACCGAATCAACCAAAACTCTGCTGCATAAATCAATTTGCATCACGGAATTCAGGTTAAGGCCGGATCGCCCACCGGTACTCAAATTAGTTCCCGCAAGAGGGAATTGAGGATCTTAATTGCACAAGAAGAGCAAGATTAGATAGTGAGGAGGGTTTCATCTTATATAGGCGCTCCCCTTAGTGAGTTGTCAAGTCGTGGTTGATAGATTGCAGCTTTGCGTGATGAATGGCAATGTAGACGCACAAACATCCATTAGTAAAGACACTTGGTACTCCAACAATATATAGTGTTCTCCGGTGGTAAAACTAATTTAAGGATTGATGCATGCTAGACTTTTAGTAAGTGGAGGCACAACTGTGTCTGTTGACTAGACAAGATTTAAGTATGTTTAATCTAAAGACACTTGGTATTCCGAGAATATAGTATTGCGGCACCACTATGTCTATTTTCCATTTTTTTAAATTTTTTTTATCTTCTTTCTCTCTCTTTTTTTTCCTTCCCTTCTTCTTATAGCTAGTCGCCAAGCCTCAACGACCAATTAAAGGCGAGGGTCAACAAGGTCGACTAGCGAGGCTGACTAGCAAGGCCGACCTCACCTAGCCAAATAAGCTCGCCTAGCAACAACAAGGTGGAGCCAAGCCAAGAGCAAGCAAGGCTCACTTCACCAGTGGCTAGCAAAGGTGAGCTTCAGACGGAAAGGTTGATCTCACCAATTGTGACATCCTGAAATTCGACCCCGTTTCGATAAAGTGAAATGGGCATTTCGGCGTGCCTATGGCCTTTTTCTCTGAGCTGATCACTCACGAGTTAACTAACCTATTAGGTGAAGCCATTAAGGGATGTATCAGCTGTAAAATTCCTAAAAGCTACCTAATTGGTTGGATTGAGCTCAAATCACGTCCGATCGATTTTTAACCAGAAATCAACTCGATTTCGGGAATCGCCACAAGCGCGTCATAATTCTTATTTTTAGGATCCTGTCTCATCGCTCATGCGAGGCCCGAAATTTCAAATAAAGAAATTATCGGAAGAAAAATTGAAGTCCGAAAAGAAAAAAAAAAAGAGAAAAGAAAAAAGAAAATAAGAATAATGATGTTATTTTTATTTTTTTTTTTTCTCTCTCCCTCTCTCTTTCTTTTCTTTTCTTTCTCTCTCCTCTCTCCTCTCCCCTCCCTCTCGTGCGAATTCCCCACCGCCAATTCTCTCTCTCTCTTTCTTTTTCTCTTGACCGGTCAACCCTTATCCCTCTCTTCTCTCTCTCTCTTCTCTCTCCTCTTTCTTCTTTCTTCCCCCACGCGACCGAACCCCTCTGTTCTTCTTTCTTCTTCGCGGAAACCAGAGACGGAGGAAGGACAGCAGCTCGCCGCGACCGCCGCCCGCTCGCCGCTCGTCCCGCCGCCGCACCGCCGCCCGCACCCGCGCCGTGCCCGCGCGCTCGCCGCCGTCCCGCCGTCCGCGCACGCCCAGGCCGCGCGAGGCAGCCCTGTTTCGCCTCTGTTCCGCACCGACCAGCCACCGTCCGGCCACCTCCGGCCACCGCCTAGCCCCGCCGGACCACCCCCGCGACCCCCTCGCCCTCCGCCGGCTTCCCCTCGCCGCCCTAGCCGCCGGAGCAGCCCCGATCGGCTCCGTCCAGCAGACCCACGGAGTGGGTTTCAGCATCTTCGGGCCCGCTTTTGGGCCGTTTCCCGGCCCCGAACCCGAGCCGTGCTTTGGGAACAATCGTTCCTCGCGTCGCCGCCGTCGGATTGATCCGATTTGCGTGCGATTTGGTGAGTAATCTCACTAATCCAGGATTAGCGGCTAATTATGCTTAAGATTGATTTAGATTTAATTAATTATGTTTAGGTTGTTAGATTAGATTAAATTAGCAATTATTAGTCAATTGTGATGCGAATTAGATAAATTGATTGCGCAATTAGCAAGTAGACGTAGTCTACTAATTATTGGAAGTGCCTCGGGATTTTTCCCAACCCTTAGTGGGCTCCAATTAGGCTTTTCGGGCCTAAGTGGATTTTTAGTATTTAAATATTAATTTTCGGAATTAAATTAAATAATTATTTATTTTCCGAAAATTCAGCTAAGATGGTCTGGAATCGGAAAATTATGCTAATGACTGTGGTGAAGTTCGTTTATTTAATCGGGCTTTATTTTGAGCTAAATTGAATTTTTAATATTAATTATTTAATTTTCGAAATTAATAAATTAATTATTTATTTTTCGGAAATTAAGATTTTGATGGCCGACGACCGAAATCTCGTGCTGATCGTCGTGGCGCAGTCCGTTTATTTATTTGAGCTCCACGTTGTATGGAATTGAATAAATTGTGATATTTTAGGATTTACCCTAAATTGATTGGAATTGATTGAGATTGAATTGTTGATTGGTAAATGGCCAAGTATGTTATTCAGCATTTATAATGCTTTATTGAGTTGATTTAATTATTTGATTGAGAAATTGTTGGGCATTGGTTGTTGGTATTGAAAGTAAATTGGTAACCATTTGAAAGAGGACACGTGGGCTCGGTGAATTGGAATGTCACCTGGAGAATCCACGTGAGTTCAGCGGTTGAATATGTCACCTTGGCGAAAAGGTCGCCTGAGAGAATGCACGTGGCTCGGAGACTCGGTATGTCATCCTGGAGAATGCACGTGGGCTCGGTGACAGAATTTGGCATCTAAAAGGGCACGTGGGCTCGGTGACTTGATGCATCACTTTGGTGAAATGCACCTAAGAGAATGCACGTGGGCCCAGGCATCTAAAAGGGCACGTGGGCTCGGTGACTTGATGCATCACTTTGGTGAAATGCACCTAAGAGAATGCACGTGGACCCAGGCATCTAAAAGGGCACGTGGGCTCGGTGACTTGATGTATCACTTTGGCGAAAAGGTCGCCTTAGAGAATGCACGTGGGCCCAAGGTTCGAGGCACGTGAACTCGGAGACCTGGAATGTCTTCCTGGAAAATGCACGTGGCCTAGCTTTTAAATATCCCACAGTGGGGATTGAATTGTATGACATGTAATCGACTGATTCGATTTGTCTTGAGTAAATGAGTGCCTATTGTGAATTGTCTTGACTTGCGGTGGGATCGAGGCCAAGGTAAGTCCTCTGCCCGTGCGTGTTTAGGCAGCCTTTAGTATAATGGTTTGCTAATCGGGCTTAGTGGGGTAGAACTCGCCGAGACGTAGTCTCATCCAGGTTGGGGAAAACCATTTCAGGACCCCGCTGAAGAGCTGAGGAGGAGGAATCCGAGAAGGAGAACTCGGAGGTGAGATCTGAAGAGAAGGATTTTTGGAAGAAGAAGATAGTCCCGAGTGGAGCCGTGAGTACGGTCTGGATGGGTTGAGATCCTATCTTCTTTTGAGATCTCCGTTTTGATGTGAATTGTTATGAAGTGATTTGTGGTTTGTATAAAAGTTTGGTTATAAATTTCAATGTGAAAAATATGGCCCTCGCTTTTCTATCCCATTGTTTTATTGTCAGGGATTTTAATTGCTTCCGCATGTGCTTAAAAAAATGAAAGGGTCGGCGATACATTGTCCTAGGATATCGCACTATAAAATCGACCAAGAGTTGAAGGATGTGTGCGTGCCCGAGGATCGGGGCGTGACACCAATCCTTGCCTTTGATCAATTGCCAAGACCCGACGACTAACTAGAGGAACAAGGGAGGACAAAGAACAGAACAAAATAAAAAAATAAAAAAATATTATTAAAATTGTTCACGTTAACACTGACCACGTCACTTAAGACGATTGGTGTATATATAATGTTACCTAAAAGTTAGAATTTATTACATGAATAATAATACGAAGAAAGAGATAACTCAATACAACTGTCTATACACTTAAGGTAAAGATGAGATTATGTCTTCGTTTACATCTTTGCAATTGACATCTTTCCCATTGAATGCATTATATTGGAATTTACCTTAAGCAAACTGACATGGATTTTGATATGCTTTTTTTCTAAAGAAAAAGTTTGAGCATGAAACTAAATATGAGATTAAATTCTCTATAGCAGATATTTGTAATTTTTAATTTTGTGGGAAAATTTCAAATATAGATCTAAAATTGTAAATATTTTCTTTTAAAAAAATCTAGATTGAACCTTGTTTTAAATAAAGTCATGAAGTAACCAATTTAATCTCAAATAATGATTTGAACTCACTCTCTTGTTTTATGTTGGCATGGCAATTGTTTCCAAAGACTAAAACAGGGGCAATTTTATATTTATTTAAAAAAAAAAAAATTGACTTTACTCTAGATCGTCATCTTGAGGAACAATTGCTAAACAAATTTCGTCCAAAATTTTCCCGCCCTCAGGTCTGTCCCGCCCATAATGAATCGCTTCTCACCCCTTTCAAGTTCTTCCTCGGAAGCTCCATCCTCCTCAGCTGGATGAAGAAGCGTTTGATTACATCTAAGGAGCTTAAAGAGGCTACGATTCTTCGACTCTACTTCTGATTCTTCGGGTTTGCTCGATTCACTCGATTGGAAATGGAGGGTCGACAGTGTAGGTGTGAAAGTAGGGCAATGTTGTTGGCGAGGTAGCTTTCACACGTCCAAAAACCGGCGCAAGTGTTCTGATTTGTTAGAATTTTGTGCGCTTTCTTTCTTTGTTGATTGTGGATCCCTTGTGGGAATGATGGCTTCTCTCAAAGAACTCACACTTAATGATACTGGAGCAGAGGACCTACCTGATTCGGTGCGGTCATTGAGGAAGGAAACTTGAATTGTTGAGTATTATGAAGTGCGTCTCCCTGACTGAACTTCCTGAATTTGTTGGTGACCTAGAATTTCGAGGTGCCTCTCACTACCATGGTCCATTATGATGTCGCAAAGCTTCCAGAATTGATAGGAAAATTGGAAACATCGTTTTCATGAGGCTTAACAAATTTAAGGGGCTCGAGTCTCTTCTGCCTCTTCCATTGAGTTTGGTAGAGGTTAATAACTTAATATTGCAGACTGCATGGCAACGGAGACGGTCTCTGATCTGTCTGAATTGGAGAACTTGGAGGAGCTGAACACGGTGAATTGCGAGAAAGCAGGGGATGTTCCAGGACTCCAGTGCTTGAAATCCTTGAGAAGGCTATAGCTGACCGGATGCCACTAGCGACTTTCCCAGAATATATGAGAGATCATATTCTCACAACTGTGGATAATCCAGGCAAAGATGCTCCAAATAAACACACCTATCTCCAGCACTGCTTTGCCCTAGAAGGGAGTTTCGAAAATGGACAAAGATCAGGTTCACTCATGCCAGTTCTCGAATTTCTACCCATTGCTTTCCAAGTTGAAAGAGAAGGGCACAAAATTCAGGTGGCAAAGCAGAACCCACCGTTTATTGCTGGAATTGAGCTGAAGTAATGCGGGGCACGTTCAATTTTCCAGAGAAACGATGACTTTGATGGAGATAAGCAGCAACAAGATGATGGCTAACGGTCTTTATCGAAAAAGCTTGCCCAGTTTTTAATTCTGTGCAGTTGTCGCTTCAATTTGGTTTATAATAAGCCCCTGGAAAATAGAAGCAGAAAAGCTTGAAGAGAAGGGAACAGGCTTGTGCCTATCAATTGAAATTTGATTCCTGGAAACGAAATCTGAATATACCAGAAGTTCCCTTGTAAACTTGTAATGAAGATGAACTAGAGGATCCTTATCTCTTATTCAGTTGCTTCGAACTCTGTTATTTTACCCAGAGTGCTCCATTATATACATATCCACCTTTATTCTATTGCAAAGTGTGAGCAGGTCTTTCTCAATTGGCTTTTTATGCTAATGGATGTGTAGAACTCGCTCTTTCTCAATGGTACTATTCAATATTCCCCTTAATACAAGCTCAAAGACAGAACTCCGGGAAAGGAGAAATCAAAACTCAAGGCATAATTTGTTAACTGAACATGTGATAAAAAAGAGAAGAAGAGCCAAAAGATGTTTGAAAATGCTAACAACAGTATAACTAATGGCTTTCCAACAATTCTAACAGCAAGCATTTGCCCGACAAGAGTATATGAACATCTATGATCACAGCAAGCATTTGGCCAAGTGAATGTTAATAATCATCATTACCAACTCATCATAAAACAGCAAGTAATTGGCCGAGCAACCGTCATCAACTTATCATTAAACACTTTGAATTTCATTAAACTTGAATATTTGCATTAATAAAAAAAGGAAATTAGCTTACAAAAAAATTAAACCACCTATCGATCACATCCATTAGTCACTACTGCAGTTTTCGAATGAGCAGTTACCGAAAGTAGGATTACCAACCATGACTTCCACTACTGCAGTTGTATGCCAAACACCACAAGCAGCTCGAACAGTGCGAAGCCCTTTCAAGGGCTTCACTTCCTTGGGTATTGATACACTTTTCCAATCTCCATGGCCCAGAACACCGAAGGCGCCATCAGCGGAAGCAAGTAACTGGCCAGCAGAAGTGACAACTACAGCGTGCCAAATTCAAGAGGAGAGGGATGAGACATATACACCTTCCAAGGGTCCACTCACTCTTTTTGATACCCAGTGGCTCACTTCATTCCCATGCCCAAGAAGACCAAAACTATAAGCTCCATCACCCCCGAATGTATAAATCACCAGAACATTTATGATGCTCGCTTCATATATGTATTGCTGAGAGCATCTATTAGCTTTCGATGCAAGACATAAGAGTCCAGCCATGTCTCCAGTCTCTCACTCCATCTCTCCCCTAGGAAAAGCTATCTCCTTGCTTGGACTTTAAAGCAGCATGTCATCCGCCACAAGCAACATTCTGGACATCAAGTCCAACTGCAGACTCCAAGTCCTTAGAAAGCGAGGAACCCATTTCTACTCCAACATTAGCTCGCAGCCGACCACCAAGAACACCATCACCTGTGCCTTCTTCCCCCCCAAATAGAAACTTCCGCCATAGCAACACCTCCATCCTGACCAGAACAAAAACCGGAAAGTAAACTCATTCACAATCCCGCACCATCGCCCTCCCTCCACGCCTACACTGTCGACCCTCCAATCCAATCGAGTGAATCGAACAAACCAGAAGAAGCAGAAGTAGAATTGAAAAATCCTAGCCTCTTTAAACTCCATAGATGTAATCGACGCTCCTGCTCCTCCAGCTGGGGATGGAGCTCGCGGGTTAAAACTTGAAAGGTATAAGGAGCGATTTGTTTTCAGCGGACAGCCTTGCGTTAACGGTGAAATTCTGGACGAAAATTGTTCAGCGATTGTTCTTCAAGGTAACGATCCTCTAGTTCATACACCAGTTCAGCATAAATCTAGAGGTAAAATCATAAAATTTTCGATGAGATTATCCACCGATTGAAAATTTGGCTGGACATCAGTTCACCCATTTGAAATTATGATGGTTACTCATAGTTCTTATTTAAAACAACTTCATTCCCCTCATTTTTTTTTATTAAAAAAAACATGCCCACTTCAGATTCGTAATTAAAAATTTTGTTAATTTTTTTGGCGGGTAGAGGGTTGCCTCTCCTTCTCCCCCTTCCCTCCATGGCCAATATCGGGTATAGATGAATTTTCATTTATTGAAATCACCATAACTCAGTGATCTAAGAGAAAATTGTAATCTTTAGATATTATTACTCGTTGATAATTTCATGTCAACTTTAAAGAGGATTATAAGTTCTTTCAAAAATAAGCTTCATTGAGTTCTTTCATTTAAGATCATTTCTTTTCCATTTTAATAAAAATTATTTCTAGCATGGATAGATGGTGTCCACTTTGCAAAACATATACATATATGTTTTCTTTGATAATAAATTCATAAGTCAAAATCAGTTATTTTCTATATCAAGAAATCATACGATGGCAATGGAGCATATAAGAGTAAGATCGCAGGTTATCGTTGATTTTTTCATTGGCATTATCCAAAATCACATAATGAGGGAGGACAATTCACAATGGCCGTCACCTTCCTCCTATGTTTTTGTCCTGGCTTTCTGACAAAATTTTTTGTCCTTTTGAAGGTGCAAGAGAGTGAAACTATATGTATAATAACACAACATTAATATAAGAGCCACAAGAAGACAATCTCAAAGTAATTAGGGTCGAGATAAAGTAGCTCAACTCCCTCCTAACATAATACTAGATTGTGGGCAAATGTAACAAAGCTTTTCCAATGAAACAGCACAAGCTTCTCTAAACAACATTGTTATCTCTAAAAGGAGAACTAGTTGAAATTACCGAAGCACTCGGTGAAGTAGAGAGTGTTTCTAGTTCCATCTCGAATTTGTCATTGTTAACTGACACATCTGGTGGGTAAATAAGCGGTTTTGGAGGCATATGAAGTTTACCAATATCTCCTTCCAGCATTTCTAGGACTTTGTTCATTGAAGGGCGATGGTCAAGGTTTAATTGTATGCACCAAAGTGCAACTATTATCATTTCTTTTATCACCTTCCTTTCCTCTTCTACAACTTCTTCCATTTCAACACTTGTACCTTCACTGACTTGGTCATACACCCACAATGGAAAATAAATTTGGCTTGAACATTCTGCATTTGCATTTATATTCTTCCTTCTACTTGCCATTTCCATGAGCAACATCCCAAAGCTATAGACATCCGCTTTATAAGATATGCCGCCAATATTTTTGTAAAACAACTCAGGCGCCATATATCCCAAGGTTCCTCTTGCAGCAGTTAAAGAAACTATGCTATGATCCGTGGAATAAAGTTTTGCGAGTCCAAAATCAGAAACTTTCGGGGTGAAATTCTTGTCTAAAAGAATGTTATGAGGCTTGATATCAAAGTGTAGTATTTGCATGTCACACCCTCGATGTAAGTATCCAATCCCCCTCGCCACCCCAAGAGAGATCTCAAATATTTTCATGTAGTCAAGAAACTTATCAGCTTCCTCTGCAAAAATGTGCTTATCCAAAGACCCATTTGTCATGAGATCATACACGAGAGCTTGTTTCGAGCCTTCAAAGCAAAAACCGATGAGTTGCACTATATTAACATGGTGAATTCTTCCAATAGTAGCCACTTCACTAATAAAATCTTGGCCATGGGCCTTCGACTGCTTCAAAATCTTGATGGCCACTTCGTTGCCGCTTCTAAGCATTCCTTTGTACACATAACCATACCCCCCTTCACCTAGTTTGTGCTTAAAGTTTTTGGTGATCTTCTTAATATTGGAGTAAGAGTACTTTATGGGCAAAAAGTTATTCTGAGCTTGCAAAAATTCTTCAATATTCTTGTCCATTGCTAGGTGCCTTCTTCTATACTTGTAGATCAGAAATATTGTGACAAATGGCATCCCAATTACAAATTTCACTACACAAAAAAGCACTGAAGAGATTTTCATTGGGTTAGAATATGTTATTTTTATAATTATTGAAAGAACAAATCATTGCGGCTTACCTAGTAGTGCTATAAAATCTCCAGTAGTCCAACTTGCAATATCCTCTAGCACACCTGTGGAAGGAATGATTGGTGTGAAAAGGAATTGAAGGAAAAGAAGTTTGGAAAACAAAACTCACAAGGAAATAGAGTAGTAGCCCGTCACTTTGTATAAGTTGACTTTTGTCCAAAAGAATGTGAGTAGTGGCACGCGTGAATTGACAAATAAATTAAAATAATGAGCTTCATACATAGATGGTAGGTAATACAAAAAACTCATTTCACTTTGTTAGATGTTAACAAATCTTGAGAAACAGTGATTTCCATGTTTAATTAATAATTCTGTTCCTCCTAGTAGTGCATGACTACAATTTTTTTAAGGAATGTTAAGGAGCGTCTCCCGGATTATTAGTTAAGTGACTAATAAAGAACTAACTAAGAAATTAAGAAAATGTACATTCTATGCCAACAAAAGCTAGTCATGCGGTTGCTCGCACAAGCATCTTCTTTCTTTTTTACCGTGGGAGTCCTAGCCCTTCTGTGGAAAGGAATTATAATCTAGACACTTGTACATGTGCAGCTGATCTGAGTCTGTTTTGGGGTGGCTTCTACGGTCACTTTTTCATTTTGTTTCGCAAATCTTGCAACTCCTTCAACTTAGAATTTACAAGTAATGCGATCCTCCCAAAAACTTTCGAATACACATAGTTGACATACACTATCTTGTATATTTGTCGTAAGTTTAATGGATAATAGATGTTTCTTTCATTTTCCAGTTTTGAAGAGAAGGTGGGAAGTGAAACATTGTACATAATCATGCAAAACTATGGTAAAATTTCATCGCTGACCAATACTTACCGCCCTCGTAGTACTTGGATCCGCAAACTTGACTGCTGTAGGCGCTATACATGTCCGATCTATAAGAATAAAATAACTTATAGAAATGAAAGTAGTTGTACAGATCAAAGTAGCAAAAGAAATATTTTGCCGTCCTGAATACACCAAAGTAGAGAGTAAATCCATCAGCCATGATGTTATGGATTAGCTCGTAATTGTAGAAGCTACTATTGATCTGCTCATATCTGCTAAAATCGGGTGATGTTGTCCAGCTGCTAATGGTGCAAAAGTCCCTAACGTCCGATGCTGATGGATTGAGCAAAGTATATAAGTTCCAATTTGATGATGTGTTGGAAGAGTACAAACCCTTAATTCATGGACTCATAGCGATGTAGATGGGAGAGTTGATTGCCTTTGAGCAGTTCACAGTGACCAACATACCTCTGTCGAGCATGAAGTATGAATTATTTGGATCGGACAAGTTCCTGAAGTTATAGAACGCCCATGAATGACGAGGGAGAGATGAGCAATTATCCTTTTTCAACCCATCATCAACCAATAGGATTTTGAGGCTGGAATAATTGATAGATTGTACATAAAATCGGCTATCATGGAAGTATAGAACAGTACGATTATTTTCACAGACCAGCTCCTTTTTTGGGTCACCGCATCCCTTTGGATCACTCTTCAGTCGAAACGGGTGATTGATATTGCGAATGTCACCACATGATGAAGCAACGCATCGTGGATTACTCAGCCTGGCTTTGCTAGTCATTGTTTGCAATAGAACAAGAATGAGCAGCAACACTAGAGAGATATTCATGGAGTCGAGAGCATGAAACATGTCTCTGTTTGTCTTTGGATAAAGAGAAATTGGTAAGGAATGGCTTGGTCCGCGTGGAGGAGAGGCGCAATTTGAAAAGATTCGGAAGAGATTGGGTGATCCTAATCTGACTGGAGGCTTGCGGTCGCCTGGCCTATAGAGAAGCCCCAGTTGGTTAACGGAACAAATGCATGCAAGTCAAGAATTTAAAGGAGGTGGACCGAAGCTGAAGCTCATAATTAGTGGAGTCGTGTCCAACTTTTTCACATCTCTCTCTCCCCGTCACTTCCTTCTGACACGTTCTTCTATTTTTGTACTTTGTTTTTTTCCTCCTCCCCTCTTCTCCACCTCTGAATTTTTTTTTTCCGTTCCATCGCGCTTAATCACTTGATATATATTCTATATTTGCTAAATTAAGTCTCGAAGGTTAGTCGTCATTCAATTTGTTACACAGTTGATCATTCTTGAAATAAATAGTCATCATTAAAAAAATTATCTTATATGATAATAAGATATTGCACAACGCCATCATCAACCCAGCCATAAAGAAAGACTTACTAAAAAGTCATAAACATATTGTAATTGTCAATAGGTCGCCCTAAACTTTTTTTTTTTTCAATTTAGTCCATCCGGCCAAAATTGGTGGCTGGGTACTGAGACGTGGACGCCAAATGCCGAGGACAATTTGGCTGATGAACGCTGATGTGGCGATTTTTAAATATTTTTTTCGAATTTTTTAGTTTTTTTAATTTTTTCTTTTTTCCCCTTCTTCTCCTTCCTCTGGCCGGCTGGCCAGAGGCGAGGGCTAGCGAGGTCAACCTCACCAGGGAAAAAAAGAAAAAAAAATTCAAAAATTCAAAAAAAAAATTAAAAAATTCGAAAGAAATATTAAAAAATATTTAAAATTGCCACATCAGCATTCACCGGCTGACTGTCCCCGGCCGGCGTCCACGTCGGCGTTATTTGGCAATTTTGGTAAGATGGACTAAATTGGCATAATTGTAAAAGGTTTTGGACTAAATTGATTAAAAAAAAGTTTAGGACTGAATTGGCATAATTACAATAGATTTATGATTTTTTTGGTAATTCTCCCTTTTGTTATTGTTGACTTTCAAATCTTCTAATTATGCCAAACTGTTGAACACTCTATAAGATTCTCTCCAAAGATAGCAAGGAAACTATAAAGTTACTTTAACAACTTTTGTAGAATTTTCTTCAATAAAAATAGAATAGAGTGGATAATTCTTTTTATTTCTTAACATTCTTTTTCCTTTAAATTGAATTTATGCAATCCTTAATTATCAGGATGCATTCGATTCTTAACTCATTTGGGTTGACTTCAATTTAAAGTTTGTAATGGAATCTTAAGATGGCTTTCTTGTCATATTAGAAAAAAGGAAACTCATTAACATCCTAAATATCTTTGGGAATTTAAAATAACTTACTTATCTAATAAAAATCTCTAAATCATGAAATAATATTGTTGGACGGCTATATTTATGGGTTGTCAACACGATGGTTTCGTGCCAGAAAGAAATGGCGATGGTGTTGGGTCCTACTAGCTACTTCTGTAATATTCTCAACTTGATTGACTTTGTTTTATTGGTTGACATGGGCTTTTTAATAGAAGATCCCCAGTCTTCATATTTAAGGTCTCTCTCATTCGCCATTATTACATGGACGTCGTTTTATCCTTGTTGATCCTCCACCACATATTAAGCCCCGAATTTCCATCGCTCACAGGCCGAGAACGACACAACTTTTCCTCGCAATTTCAGACCTGTGTGCCTCTTGTCATTGGTCTTTCTTGCCTTGCGACTGGGGACACTAATGCCCCGAATGAACGACCCTGTTCAGCCTCTCCTGCAGTGAAGTTTCCAAGATGACCTGTCCCTTTCAAACGAAGAGTGATATGAAAGGTTGTGGCGACTCAAGACTTTTCCTCGCAATTCCAGACCCGTGTGCCTCGTGTTATTGGTCTTTCTTGCCGTGCTACTAGGGACACTAATGCCCCAAATGAACGACCCTGTTCAGCCTCTCCTGCAGTGAAGTTTCCAAGATGACCTGTCCCTTTCAAACGAAGAGTGATGTGAAAGGTTGTGGTGACTCAGGACTTGAGTTAGCGCGTGAAAATAATCATACGAACTACTTTTTCACATCCATCTATAAAATTAATGACACCATCAATTTTGGTGATATCCACATGTTCGACGTGGGATGGCAAAGGGCCAATTGCTCTTCCCTCCCTAGTTATTCATTAACGAACTCGAACTTTAGTTACGAGAGTTTGATGTTTCTGGTAAATTCAATGATCTTTGTGAAGTGCTGAAGACCCGTTGCTTTCTCCTTTATATATCGAAGGAGCATACTCCTCGGACGTATCGTCTAAGATATCTAAAATGAATGGGTATTCATGGGCTGTGATGGATGAAAACTCATCGGTTATTAAGGAATCTGACACCATCACCCATGACGACATGGGCTTGTCATGATTGTATGCTTGCACCGAACAAGCAACTCCCTAACGCGATGGCCAACGGTTTTTTCCTTAACTACTCACAACCCGTATCGCAGAAGAAAATATCTGGCTTGTGCTTCTTTGGTTTGGCCATAAGATAATTGCAGTAGGGAGATTAACTTTACACCTTTTACATTTTACAAGATATCTAAATATCTATAACGGTACTTAATCTAATTCTACGGTGCGCTTAGTTTTAATTTTTTAACTCTAAATACCTTAAATTTTCATGGCATACAAACATTGACACGTAATTTCATATATAATCATTTCATGATTTTTCTTAAATTATTCGAGTAGTACTTTAACTTTTGATGGGAAGGTTAAAGCAAACGCGCTGACTTCTCAAAATTTTTTGAGGTTTTTCTTTAAGGCGTTCCCTTAAGAGTCATAAGTTGAGGGAAGAAAAGCACCCAAAAATAAAGTTGAACGGGAATCCTCTATAGAGTTGTGCTTCCAAGGGGGCTAATATGGGCGCGTTTGGTAGAACAATTACATTAGGGAGTAGATCCCGCTCGAGAAATGATTCTTTTTTATTCCTGGGAACTCGATTCTAAGCATTTTAAGCTCGTTTGATAACTGTCCAAAATTTCGATTCGGAATAGAATTGGTTTGGTATTGTACTCATTAATTATGTTCCAAATCAATTTATTTTAATTTTTAAATAATTTTTTTACTTTTTTCCTTTTTTCTTTTCTTTTTTTCCTTTTTCTCCTATTCTTCTTCTTCTTCTTCTTCTTCTTCTTCTTCTTGTGGCCAGTCGCCGGTCCGGCAACCTCACTGGAGCGTCGTCGGCCCTCGGTGAGGCCGGCTCTCGTCGGGGCTAGGCGAGGCTCACTAGTGGCCGGGCGGGCCTCGCCCGGCCTCGGTGAGGCCCGCCTGGCCACCGGCGAGCTCGCTGGACCTCACTTTGGCCTGACGAGCTCGCCAGACCAGCGGACGACGGCCGGCGGCGGTGGACGACGGCCGACGTGGCGGGGGGTGGTGGACGGCGGTCGCAAGATGGCCGAAGGGAAGAAGAAGAGTTGTTGGTTTTGATTCTCAATTCTGATTCTGGAACAAGAATCAATTTTTTTTATTCTTGATTTCACTCCCAATCTGTTCTCGAGAATAAATTTGTTCCCAGGAACAAAAATTTTACCAAACCCGATCCTGAGTCCAAACTGATTCTAGAAACAAAAAATCAGAATTTGACCATGTTTGGATGGTTACCAAATAGGGCCTATATGTCTTGCAACTAATGAAAGAGCACGGAATCTACAATTACATCGCTCAATATTTATGGTCTAGTCTTTAAAATAAGGGTTGTGTATTCAGGTTGCTTCCTTATCCCATCACTTGGATGGTCGTTATTTCTTTGGGTAAACTCATGAAGGGGTTTTTGAATGACTTATCAAAAGATCCCACGTGTTAAAGCAACTAGACCAACTTGATGATCAAGCCATTGGGAAGTTGAACATACCTGTCGATATGGCTGGCCGGCAATTACCAAAAAGTCCTAAACTTATTGCAATTGTGTCAATTTAGTCCTAAACTTTTTTTTTTTTTTTATAGCCAATTTAGTCCTAAACCTTTTACAATTGTGCCAATTCAATCTATCCGACCAAAATTGGCCGGCCGGCCGGCATGGATGCCCGCCGGGGACAATGGCCGGTGACGCTAATATGACAATTTTTAAATATTTTTTTTAGAATTTCTTATTATTTTTTTGATTTTTTCCCTTCTTCTCCTTCCTTTGGCCGGCCGGCAAGACCGACTAGAGGTGAGGGTTGGCGAGGTCAGCCTTGCCTTTGCTAGTCGCCGGTGGGGGCGAGCCTCACCGGCGGTCGGCGAGGCCGACCTCGCCGACTAGAGGAAGGAGAAGAAGGGGGAAAAAAGAAAGGAAAAATCAAAAATAAAAATAAAAAATAAAAATTCGAAAAAAAAATATTACAAAATTGTCATATCAGCGTTTGCCGCCCAGTTGTCCTTGATCAACATCCATGTCTTCTTTTTTTCTTTTTCCTTTTTTTCCCTTCTTCTCCTTCCTTTGGCCGGCCGGCAAGACCGCCAGAGGCGAGGGTCGGCAAGGTCAGCCTTGCCTTTGCTAGTCACCGGCGGGGGCGAGCCTCACTAGCGGTCGGCGAGGCCGACTTCGCCGGCCAGAGAAAGGAGAAGAAGGGGGAAAAAGAAAAGGAAAAATAAAAAAATAAAAATAAAAAATAAAAAATTCAAAAAAAATATTACAAAATTGTCATATTAGCGTTCGCCGCCCGTTGTCCTCGATCAACATCCATGTTAGCGCCGGTGACCAATTTTGGCCGGATGAACTGAATTGGTATAATTGTAAAAGGTTTAGGACTAATTTGGCCAAAAAAAAAAGTTTATGATTGAATTGGCACAATTGTAATAGATTTAGGACTTTTTTGGTAATTCTCCCCAGCCATGAACGATTACATATTTTATCAAGTGAATCTGAGAAAATCCTTATCTAAAATTAAAATGTATAAATTTGCGATACTTTATGTGTGTATCCTTACATAAAATACCCTCTCCTCTTCTATACTTCGCCCAAAAGCAAAATCATATATATCCACCCTATTATTGTATTCTTGCTATGCGCGTAGCTAGAATTACTATAGTTGCTTAAGTACACATTTTAGCTAGCACAGCTATATAAAGAAGGGATCCTTGTGGGGACAACTCAAGTCCATAGTGGGTCCTCATGACTTTTTATATCATATGGTCTTCACATTTTTTTTTTTATACAAAATTTTGTCCCCCTAATAATTGACGTGGCCCCATATAGGGAATATTATTCTTGGCAAGAATCATAAGGGAGACATCTTTCAAGAATTATTGAAGACAAAAGCAAACTCAATAGCCTGTCATGTGGATTGGAAATTGGTCTATATCAATGGGGCAATCACTTCAAACTAGTGACATCTCTCTTTTCATCTCCACTTCTGATTTACTCTGGTCGACTGATACGGGAAACCAATTTTGTTCAAAAAGCCATATAGATATGGAAGAAGACTTTGGTTTGGCTATTAAAATAAAATTTGATTAGGTCTGTGAGGTTGACGAAGTTACGACGTAAGGAGATTTGTTGTCACGTAGCAAGAGTGCAGAAGTAAGAAAAACATGAGGAATCTACAGACTTGCTTTTTTGAAGCCCACGAGAAACATCCTTTCTCCCGTTCAAATTTAATTAGTTACAATATCATTGTTGCGTTTTATGTAGCCATTACTTTTAAGCTAAGAAAAGGGCGTCACATAAGTGTGTCCTTCGTGACTGTCATGAAGAATGCTAATAAATGGTAACTACACTTTAACAAGATATATATAGTCGAAAGATATGTAATAAATCCTAATCAATACATTCTCATAGACTTCTTAATATTTACCATATGAGATTGCATAGATAAATTGGATATTCGCCTAGACGATAATTAGATGTTATATTACCTTTTTGAGTCTTGAGCATCTCTTTGATGCTTTGAGGCATGGCGCTTCAAGTGGTAAATCCATTTCAAATGTGACAAGGCTGTTATTGTTGTTAGCTTTATATTGATTTTCCAACAATAAAAAGATCAATTTTTGGGTATTTATCACTAGAAGCACTCACGACAGGTAACCCGTCAAAACTTGGCCATTCGACCTGAATACCAGGAACATAATTGATGCGGCTCAATGGGCAATACAAGGTAATCCCAAGTCAATTATTTCAATGCATACAATGAAGCAAGCTCTGGCTTGACAAAGCCATATTGGACCCAACAGATCTTTAGGTTTAAGAACTTGAAAAAGAATATTATAGATTGGGAAGTAGAGACGTTTGAAATTAGGGGAGCTTCCCTCTTTTGTTCTAACTTTTTACTTGTTGAGTTTATTGAGCCCCTTAATCAACAAAAGTTGGCTGACGCCCATTTACTTTGTTAATGATCTCTTCCCTTCACCTTTTTGTTTTTGTGTTTTCTTGCTCTCTCTTTCGTCCATTAGATTTTGCTTTGGCACAAAATAAGGGGTCTCCTATGTTTGATTGCAACGGGAGAAGAAACAACAACAACGACAAAAACTTTTAAGTTGGATTGGATTTCTAGGAGATAACTTTGTGGTGAGTGGCGATGAGGATATGAACACTATGTTGATTTTGTCTCATTGCTATGGTTGGACCCCTAAATTTTTAGCCTATGGGCAGTGCATAACCAAGAAAACATTCCCATCTAGCAAGTTTTGAATCTTCAAATTGAAAAAAGTAATGCAAATTCATGCATTACATTGCTTGCAAATAGAACAAGAAAGACCAGCAATACTAGAGAGATGTTCATGGAGCTGAGAGTATTAATTATGTCTCCAATTGTCTTTGGGAAAAGAGAAATTGGTAAAGAATTGGTTGGTGTGTGTGGACAGAAGGAGGCCCAACATTAAATGAGTGAAAAAGGATTGGACGAACCTCGTTAAATTGAAGACTTAGGAGTTGCTTCGACCGATAGAAATGCCCAAGTCAGTCAACATAACAAAAGCACGTAAGTCAAGAAATTAAAAAGAGGGACCCAAACTAAAGTTCCGTTATTAGTGGAGTCACGTCCAACCCTTGGTAATTTTACACCCATTGAAAATTCAAAAGTTTAAACTCTCTTCACATGATTGTTGGCTCCACATTCCATCAACAAACAAATCCATCTCTCCCCCGTCACTTTCTTCTAATACACAATCTTTATTTCTTATAGCATGTTCCCCCACCGTCTTTGAAGAGAATCTTATAGCGTGTTTAACAGTTTGGCATAATTAGAAGACCTCTATTTTATTAAAGTGACACTATATAGTGTGTACATAGGTCAGTAATAAGTTCCAATTCGATAATGTGTTGGAAGATTACACCCGCTCAATACATGGACCCGTGGTGATGTAGAATGGAGAGCTAATCGGCTTCAAGAAGTTCACAATGACCAATAGACCATCACGGGGTTGTTTGGTCAATACAGTGCTTGAAGTTATACACTACCCATGAATGACAAGGCAGAGACGAATAGTCGACTAATCTAATTTGGTGGATGGAAGAATTGATAGACTAGACGTAGTATCAGTCATCACACAAGTATAAAATTGTGCAATTATCTTCACAAGCCAGTTCATTCTCCTGCTCACTACACCTCTTCGATTCATTCTTCAATCAAAATGAGTACCTTATATTGGGAATGCCACCATAGGATGAAGCGACGTACTATGAATTACTCGGAGCCGCATTGCTAGTCATCACATGCAACCGAACAAGGAAGAGTGACAACACTACAAAGACATCGGCGAAGCTGAAAGCATTAATCAAGTCTCTGTTTGTCTTTGGGCAAAGTGAAATTGTTAAAGAACTACTTAGGGGTGCATGATAACCAAAATTTCTGTTCTGCATCTATTTCGGAAGATAAACCGTTTGATAAACCTATTCAGTTTTTTTATTTCTGAATAGATTTCTATTTCGTAAATAGGTTTGGAAGAAAAATCGAAGTTAAAATTTTCTACTTCTCTATTTCTATAATAGAAATCAAAAATAAAAATTATTCTCATCGTTTATCAATTGGTCATTCATTCGTCGCCGTTGACCACCGTCCATTGATCGCTCACCGCCGCCACCGTCGATCGCCGGTCGCCGCCGCCGCCGCCGCCACCCGCCACCTGGGCGCGCGCCCGTTGCCGCCGCTGGGCCACCGATCACTGCCGCCGTAGAAGTCGCCGCCGGGCCGCCGTCCATCTCGCGATTCGGCCCACCGCCGTCCGAAAGGAAGAAATTTCAGATCGTCATCAAACGAATTTCTATTTTTAAAGTAGAAATTTTGTGTCGTTATCAAACGGTTATTTTTGCTTAGAAACTCTTCTAGAAATAGAATGGTTGTCATGCACCCCCTTAGGGTATGTGGAGATGGCAACATATGAAAAGATTGAAAAGAGATTGGATGAAACTTGTTCAATTGGAGAGTTTGGAGTCGCCTTGTCCTATAGGAAAGACCAAGTTAGTCAACGGATCAGGTCAAGAAATTAAAGCTAAAGTTAACATTATTAGTGGAGTAACAGGCATGGCGCAGCGACCAACCCTGATTGAGACCCCCTGTAATCACCTACGAAAAAATTTATGAACATCGTTTAATACATTTGATTGATTTTTCTTCTCCACGAAATTCTTGGGTCCACATCCCATCAACAAACAAATCTCTCTCTCTCTCTCTCTCTCTCTAGTCTCCATCACTACCATCTTTTTTCTTATTTTCTTCTTCATTTGCTTCCTTCTCCCTTCTTCTCCAACTCCCTCCTTCACCGCTCGAGTCACAATCATAAGAAAATTGACATATAGTTTTGAGGAACAAGATCAAAAACAAAAACTAGCCTACCCTAAAACAACTTCTGACGTAACTCATCAATTTTGATACAGTACCACGAAACCGTGTTACATAGGTCCACTCATTTGTTCTTTCGAGTGCAACAATCACTCCGTTGCTTGTTATATAAGTTCAATGATATGTTCTTGTCTGCAGTGATTTCTTATGTTTTTTCAACACTTGCAATACAATCATCTGCAAAAATATAACTAGGAAAGAGTAAAATAAAATAAGAATTTGTATACAGTTAAAGTAGAAAATAGGTTAGCATAAGGACTCACTGAATGGGCATAAAAGGATTCACACCCCATATGTTATCTGGAAATTTCAAGAAAGTTATCTGATTAATTTGGCACTTCTACACTTTAGCGGGGCATGATCTTTTGATGATATTTTAATGCTTCGTTTGGGAGAGGCAGGAAAGAGGAAAAAGGAGGTGGGTGAAGAAATTTTTTTTTTCCTTTTTCCTCCAATTCACTCTGGCAGAACATTCAAACTTTTCAAAATTAATTTTTCTTCATGTCAATACATAGTATATCAGTTTTGACGCAACACCACGCGACCATGTCAGCATGTATCAGAATATATTTTTTTTCTTATTTCTTCTCCCAGGACATCCAATTCAGGATTACCAAATATAGGATAATTCTTAACAAATGCAGTAGACTAAGGTCACGCACTAAGAATATCAATGTGCAAAACTGCATATGATGAGTTTGCATAACTCAGTTATCGTTGCAATCTCACCGATACTGGATTTCTACCTTGCATGGCTATATTCCACCACCAAGCAATATGGCTACTTCAACTTAAGGCGTCTTTCAATTCGTTAATCCAAAGACTAACCTGTGTTAAAGTCGCATAGGAGAAAGAATGGACTTGCCAATGGTATCTATTATGCATAAATGCCACGCCTTTGAAGATCTCTTGAGGATAATTGATTCTCAGTGTTGTTGATGATGATATGTCCAGAGGTAATCCTGAAATCACAGTCGTAACGTTTATGGAAATAATGTAATTTAATCAAATAACAGATCAGAGAGAACTGTATTAACACTTATATATTGTAGTTTCTATTGGTGAAATGACTCTTGATCATAGATTCCTTTCAATCAAGTTAACTCACTGATTCTGGCCATCCCTGTTCAATAAGTAGGAAGTCTATCCTGAATTGCATAACAAAGGCAACCATGTCTTGACGCCTCATGCACATTGACAAGATTCTCTTCAGTTTCGAATCACATTTTTCAAGATTTCAGGACTAGGAACAGAAAAATGTGAGAACAAGCAAAGAAATATTGCCATCAATTAAAACATGGATTCCATTAAAATCGACAATTACATAAATACAAAGATGAGCCACTTTTCTTGTTGCTTAACATTCAAATTGAGAATACTCAGTCATTTCATTCAACTGGGTATCGACCATTTTCTTCAAACTTCATGATGGCTTTGCAAGTTTAGGGATGAAATAATGACTTTCTATCTTCACCTAAGGAAGTCCCAGCCAGTATTTTACCCTGGGAAAAAATAAAACAGCAAAACCTTGAAATTGTAAAGCTTTATGAAAATTCAGTACAATTTCTATCACTTTGGCCATGAACTTCTGCAGATGATGGTGGGCTCTTTGTTCTTTTTGCTCCCTGTTTAGGCCATTTGGTTTGCTTTTGCCACTGTTTTGGCTTTCCTCTGCTCCTGTGCAGGTGGTCTTGTTTTACCTTGGCACCCTTCGACTCACTCTAACTGTTCTTGTCTTTGTGAGTGTAAGTTTTTGGTGCCGAGTTCTTGTTGTATAGCTTCTTGCTTCTCTTTGGCTTAAGTTAATATAATTCTTACCTTTTACCCAAAAAAAAAAATTCTGCAGATGAAACTTAGCAACCTTTTACTTTCTAGGCTTTGTGCACCAGCTCTTCTAGCTTCTCTGCAAATCTCTCAGACGAAACGCTTAGCAGCTTGTTGAGTGACATTCCTTCACCTATAATCTTCTTCTTCCCCTCATACCTGTGCTTAATTCCACTGTCGAGTTTATGATCAAGGAATGCAGGGAAATGTAATTGCTCGTCAAGGCTGTGTCCAATCCACCCTACCAAATACTGCACTTACTCCTCCAGAGAATCAGGATTGCATTGAAGTATCTGAGGATGCTTCTTACTCATGAGAAGCACGTCTTCATAGGAAAACTCATAACTCTAGAAGAGCTCAATCACCTTCTGCATATTCTCACAACTTATCTTAGTCACAGTGCCATGAGCATAAAAGGATTCACATCCCATCTATTATCTGGAAATTTCAAGTTATCTGATCAATTTGACACTTACACACATGAGCGAGTCATGATCTTTTGATACTATTTTAATGCTTTGTTTGGGAGAGGGAGGAAAGAGGAAAAAGGAGGTGGGTGAAGAAAATTTTTTCCTTTTTCCTCCAATTCACTCTCACAGACAATTCAAACTTTTCATAATTAGTTTTTTTTCATATCAGGAAAAAATAAATTAGTTTTGACGTGATACCATCAAACCTTGTCAGCATCTATGGGAATTTTGTTCATAATTCTTCTCCATTGACATTCATTTATATGCAGGATTACCAAACATAGGATAAAACTTAAGAAACACCATAGAATGAGGCCACATACTAAGAATACCAATGTTCAGACCTGAATATGATGAATTTGCATAACTCAATGATTACTACAATCTTGCAGATATAGGAATTCTTACCTTGCCATGGTTATATTCCACCATCGAAGCAGTACGGCTATTCATCTTAAGGTGTCTTGGAATTCACCATTCCAAAGTGTAACCTCATGTTGCATGGGAGAAAGAATGAAGTTGCCAATGGCACCTATTATGCATAAATGCCCCACCTTTGCAGATCTCTTGAGGATAATAGATCCTCGGTTTTGTTGATGATTATAATGTCCTGTGAGATAATCCTGAACTAACAGTCGTAATAATTTACGGAATGTAATTTTATCAAAGAACGAACCAGAGACAACAGAATTAACACTCAATTATTTGTTGCAATTTCTACAGGTGAAATGACCATCCTGATCATAGGTGCCTTGCAATCAAGTTAACTTAGTGATTTTGACCATCCCGGTTAGGAAATCTATTGCATAACAAGGGCAACCATGTCTTGATGCCTCATGCACATTGACAAGATTATTTTCAACATTAGATCACGTTTTTTCAAGATTTCAGGACTAAGAGAAAAATGTGAGAGGAACCAAAGAAATATTACTATCAACTCAAGGTGGATTCCTTTGTAAATGACAGTTACACAAATACAAAGATCAGCCACTTTTCTTGTTGCTTTAACCTTAAAATGGAGCGTACTCAATCATTTCATTCAACTGGGTACCTACCGACCATTTTCTTCGAACTTAATGATGGCTTTGCAGGTCTAGGGATGAAAAATGTGACTTTCTATCTTCACCTAAGGAAGTCAAGCCAGAATTTCGCCTGAAAAAACCAAAAGCCTTCAACTGATGAAGCTTTGAGAAAACTCAGTAACTATACAATTTCCGTCAATTTTGCCATAAACTTCTGCTGATGAAATTGAGCAACCCCTAATTTTTAGGCTTTGTGCGCCAACTTTTCTAGCTTCTTCTTTGCAAATCTCGCCGACGAAACACTGAGCAGCTTGTTGATCGACATTCCTTCACCTATAATCTTCTTCTTCACCTCGTACCTATGCTTAATTCTACTATCGAGTTTGTAACCAAGAAATGCAGGGAATCCAATAGCTCGTCAAGGTTGCGTCCCATCTCCCCCATCAAATATTCCACTTTCTCTGCCAGAGAATCAGGATTGTATTGAAGTATTTGAGGATGCTTCTTACTCATGAGAAGCACGTCTTCACAAGAAAACCCATAACTCAAGAAGAGCTCAATCACCTTCTGCATATTCTCACAACTTGTCCTAGTCACAGCGCCTATTGCAACCGCGAATTCCTTCGTTCTGTACTTGTAACCAATCTTCAACAAAAAACCCAGCTTATAAGCAATGTTGCCCTCAAAAGATAGACCCAAAAACAAAGGGGCTTTTGTCAAGAACTTGAAAATCTCATTGGAGTTGAGTCCACATTCTTTGAGAAAACTAATTCTGGGACGCAATTTCCTCTCCTTGCTCGCACTAACAATGCTAGGAAACACAAGAATGATCCTGAATATTTCTTGATCATCTAATCCTGCAAATGACCTCAAGAAATGTACATGGCTTTCCAAGTGTTCCACATGGTATTTCAGAAAGGTAGGCAGTTTGCGCAACACTGCCCCGGTTGCATCCTCATCTCCTCCGCTAAGTTCTAGGAGAAACTCCACTCTCGGAATCAATTGGGTATCCATATCGAAGTTAAGAATGGGGGGATGCCTCACAATCAAATCAACCCCACCATAGCGGCTCAAGAAATTAAGGAGCCGTTCAATCTCTTCAAACGGCTTAAGAGAAAAAGCCTTCTTTAAATTCACATTGTTGAGAACATGAACAATCTTTTCTCTAGGAATCCCACTGTCAGTCAGCAAATTAACTTTTTCCTCAAATCCAGCTAGGAATCGCGGCTCAGTTGACATAAAGAGACGCTTAAGCTGCATCGGGTCAACCTTTCCAGCTAATTGGTCGCGCACGAAGAGTATAAAGGGATCGATTTCACCTGCTGCCAACACAGAAGGGCATTTCGCAACCAAATGGCAGAGCTCAAGGCCACTGATTCCGACCGATTTCAAAGAGGCGACGCCAGCCCGCAACGAACGGATAGACTTCAGCCTCAAATCCGGGTCCCTGGTCAAGAGAGATTCGGTCTCTCTCTCGTTGAGCCCGAGTTCTTGAAATAACATCTCCAACGCCCCTGAAAAGGCAAGACTTTTAACGAGGAGTCCGATCAAACATTTCAAATTGCGTTCAAGGACCTCAACCGTTTGATGAATTGTCTTTAAGAGCCACTCGCCCGGTTCGAACTCGACATTAGGTGACGAGATGACGCGGCGGCATTGCACGTGAAGCGATGGCGCCCTCGATCCGATTCGGGACGGTTGACTCGAATCCAGCAAAAGGGAAGACTTAGGGGAAGAGAAGGTGGCGGAGCGAGGGACGGAAGCTGAAGATGGGGAGCGCTGCCAGTGGAGAAAGAAAGCGGGAGGTCGAGGGCCTCCTCAACATCAGCTCGAGCGAGAGAGAGAGAGCAGTCGATTACAGCTCTCGGCACAGTGCCTTTCCAGGCAGCAGAATGAAGGAGGGATGGAGATGATAAGAGGCTTAGAGCTAATGGCGGGGAGAGAATATTGGCTGGTCCCGGATCGCCAAGTCAGCGTGGTCTTCCACCACTTAGGAAGCGACACGTGGAGGTGGGGGGGTCGGAGAAAATATTAAGTACCCGAGAAAATATTAGGTGCGCCCGGCGCTCCACGTCACCGTGCGCCCGCCCAATGAAGAGGCGACACATGGCTCCACGTGGAGGCGGGCCCACCATTATTTTCCGTCAAATTTTTGCACCCCTTCCCACTCTTCATTAAATGCTTCGGTCTTCTGCCGGGCCCACCATCACTTTTGAGGGAAGGTTTTGCGTCCCCCATCTCTCTCTTCATTAAATGCTTTATCGTTCTCTGCACACTTCTTCTCCCGCTCGCACGAAGAGCGCCCCTTCCCCTCTCTCTTTCAAAAATTTCTCTCTGTTCTGCATATTTTTCTCCATCAAAGCCGCATGACGCCCGCCCTCTCTCTTTTTCAAAAATCTCTCCCTCCCAAAAGCCCGCCCGTCGCCTCCGAGCTTGGCCGCCGAGCTTGGCCGCCTTCGCCGCCGCTAGGAGCCACTCGCTCCCTCTCTCTCTCCTAAGAGCCCCGCCGAGTCGTAGCTAGGTCTTGAGTTCGTCGCGGTTGCCTTGCGGTCCTAACTCCATTTGCTCGGTTTCATGTGGAGGAACGGCGGGCACGGACGGCGATGATTTGGTCATCCTTGGTATGGAAGCGAACCGCGACGACACCACGGCCGCCGTTGTGAACGATCTCTTTCGCTCCTAAGAGCCACGCCGCCGTAGCCGCGAGTCCCGACCTCGACCTCCGACCGCCTCCGGTCCTAACTCCAGCTCTTCGGTCGAGGTTCGGAGGGTCCGAGGTGGGGAACAGCCGAGGGGTTGGTGAGCTTGAGAGGGACTTGCGGCCGGTTCTCGTCCTCCTCGAAGAAGAGCTTCGAGTCGGGGTTCTCGCTGTTCGTCGGCGGGGGGGACAATGGTTCCGGTGCAGGTGGAGGCGGAGAAGAGGAGGCACGGCTCCTCGCCGCATGGGACATGCAGCCTCGCCGCTTCAAAATCAAAAGATCGGCACACCGCCTTCAAGACAATCGGAAGAGTGTAAGAATCCGGCGGAACGCCCGCCCCTCGCCATGAACGCGTACACGAGCGGCGCCTTTCTCGGGCGTCTAGCCTCGCGTACGCTCTTATGATGTTCCGGTGGAACGCGACGGGATTCGAGTCCAACAAGCGGGAGCGGATCACGTGGGCGTGTATCAAGCTCGACCTCGCTTGTCACCGCATTCGGACAAGAGGGTCGCCACCATCTTGGCGTGGGCTTGGGTCGAGCTCGGCGAATAGGGCTGCTGTCGAGATTGCGCGAGGAGGGAAGCGACGGAAGACGCATTGGCTTCGTGGGTGCCGCAATGATCGAGAGCGCAAGAGGTCTAGAGCCGTCTTCTTGAGCTGAACTTGGAGAGCCCACATTGAAGGTGGCGAAACGAGATCATGCGCTACACGATTTCAGCGCGCAGCGCTCTTGAGTCGGAATATGCAATGTATTTTATGTCCTTGTACTTTTGTTTTCATCGGCCTAAGTTGTTGATTCCATGTGAAGCATTACGTTTTAAGGGATCATAAAATTAAAGAAAGAGATATGTTTGCCGAGATCAAGATGGACGCATAAGCACAAATTTGGATAAAAACTCCATGAAGCGTATTGGTTTTCAATGGATCCATGAGAAGTCGAATAATCAATGTGTAAGCGCAACGGAGAAACCGAATTCTTAAGAATGAAAAGAAAACAAGAGAGAAAGGTAGGAGAAGAAGAAATGGAAAATTAAAATTGATGAGAAGCAAAATTAAGGCGACATAAATGCGGTCTATGCGGCTATGTGAGAAGTTCTCAAACTTCTGGCCCGGACATCTAAAGTTGAGTGGAAGCAAAACAGAAAAGGCAAATGGCGCAGCATCCAATTTGAAGAACACATTGCCCAATTCGGATAGCCACTAGAACCGAGGCTTTGAATCGATTGTGAAACTCAAGTTTTGTCCTCCTACTACACACTGCAAAATTGTTGGAGAAGGACTCATTTGCATCAATGCCATTTGCCGCCGCTTGCTTCTTCTTATAGAATCGTTGGTTCCACCTCCCCAATGCTTTGAAAACCAATCCTCAATCCTTGCCGGACGCGCCGGTGAGCTTTTGGGTGTCGGCGATCACCGAGGAGGCACACGCGAGAGAAGGTTAGAGCTTGGGACGCAGCCACGACCCGGCAGGCTCTTCGGACCGAGTAGCACCCGGTGGTGACGGCGGAGGCGATCGAGCTTGGAGGCAAGCGGCGGGCTTTTGGGTGTCCACGCCGCCGAAGAGGCCAAGGCGAGAGATGGTCGGGACCCAACCACGATCGGCGGGGTTCTTGGGAGTAAATGGCTCTTGACGGCAACGGCAGACGTGGCCAAGCTAGGAGGCGACCGCAGAGGTAGCCAAGCTCGAAGGCGACCGGGCCTGGATTTTGAGCGTACGCGATCGTCGAAGAGGCCGAGGCGAAATGGTCAAAGCCGGACCCAAACACGACCGGCGAGGCTCTTCGTAGCGAGTGGCTCCTGGTGACGACGACGGAGGCGGTCGAGTTCGGAGGCGATCGGCGGGCTTTTGGGTGTCTGTGCTCACCGAAGAGGCCGAGGCGAAGATGGTTAGAGTTCGGGACCCGGCCACGACCGGAAGAGTTCTTCTGAGCGAGTGGTTCCCGACGGCGACGGTAGAGGCGGCCAACCTTGGAGGCAACTGGCGAGCTTTTGGTCGAGAGAGATGAGGTTGCAGGTTTCACCGTTTCATGGAGAAAAATGCAGAACAAAATTTTTTGAAAGAGAACACGAGGGAAAGGGGAAGGGATGGCTTGCGTGCAAATAGGAGAAAAGGACGCAGTCGTTAATGAAGAGAGAGAAGGAGGCGGCAAAAATTTGGCTAAAAGAAAAGGCAGGACCCGGCTCCACGTGGCGACACGTGTCGCATCCTGATTGGGCAGGGCGCACGGTGACGTGGAGCGCCGGGCGCACCTAATATTTTCTCTAAGTACCCTAACAGTGCCACGTCATCCGTGCTCTGAACCATTCACGCGTTGACACCTGTCCTCGGGGCCCGCCACGTCTGCTCTCTCTTCTCTCCATCTTCCGCGCTTCTTTCTCTCTCCTCTCTCTTTTCACTCTCTCTCGAATAACTCTCAGCTGGTGGCTCGGCTCGGCTAAACTGGCAGAAGAAAGGACGACTCCAGCTTAAAATTTCTCTCTCCTCACTTAAATATTTTGGATTTTGTCTCTCTCTCTCTCCTCGAGGAAGAGCAGACAGTGAACGAGCTGCACTTCCTCTGTTTCGTTCTCAGCGCATCCGCCTCCGCCCTCTCGTCTAATCTTCCGTCGACGACTTGCTTTCCGCTCTGCTCGAAGCTGGTCCGTCCTGGTCGGTCGTCCGTCATCATCTTCACTCCGTTGAATCGAAGCTCGTAGAAATCGGAGACGTCGGCGATTTGGTGATGAACACTTGAAGGGAAGGAGCTTCGATCGGAGACGGCGGCCAATCATCGCAACGAGGCGAGCGGCGGCGGCGTCGGCGGAAGGGGGGAGTCGATGGTCGTGGAGGGCGGCGTGGAGTGCGGCCGGCCAGGGAGCTTCTGCGAGTACTGCAGATCGCCAAATGGGTCCACCGTTTCTCACGGCCCGTACGGTTTCTCCTTTGTTTCTTGTGGTTTTCTCCCTCCCGTGTCGTTGAGTACGGTTTTTGCTTGGGCTCCGGTGGCTCAGGGATTTTGGGGTCGGCTGGGACTGGAGATGTTGTGCTTCGGGGTTTGTCTTTTCCGGGCTTTGTCGTCTGTTGTGATGTTCACGATTGATGGAATTGCTGATTTGCGTTTAGTCTTTAGTAGTTCTAATCCGCCGCTTCGTTGCGTGCGTCGGCTTGCGCTGACGATTTTTTCCGTTTCGGGTTGTTTGTTTTTTAACGTCTCTTCGGCTTGGATCGCAGAGCCTGACTGTGGATGACTATCAAGGTTGGTGTGCAATTCCCTATTTTGAGAGTCTGGGCTGCTCTGGCCTGTTGATTCGCTGTCACTAATCGGCTCTCGACTGATGTAGTTTCATTATGTGCATATATCTGATTGAAAGAACTAGAGAAATTTCGAATGTTTGATCCGTATTGAGGGAAACTTATGCGTACTCATTCTATCAACTGTTAATACATGGAATTATTTTTTCATATGTGCGTATTTAACTACACGACCTCAGAGAAACCATGTGGGAGCTATGGTCAATGCTGAAGTTCCGACTTGAGCCGTTTCTGCACCTGTGTCTTCCCTTTTCCTTTTATTCTTCTTTCGAATGTACCGGTTGGATTTCTCTGCTAGTTTTCAGCTACTTTGATCAAGTCTTTTTCTGAAGGGTTTATGATCAGTTCTGATGCAAATGACTTTGCAGGATGGGCCACTAGTTTGTCTGCTTATGAAAGCGTTGTGGATTCAAATATTCCTTTCTTTAATGTTGTTATTGAGATGATTGATGTTGGTCACGGTATGTTGTTCTGTTCCGGCTATTCTTGCCTCTGGGCGTTTCTCTATTTTTCTTTAAGGTCATTTGCAAAAAACCATTCTCACCAACTTAGGGCTTTGCTTATTCCCTTTGGCAGAAACTCGGTCGTGTAAGAAAGCCCAGATTATGAGGCTTGAAATTCTAATCATGTATTGCACCAAAAAGCAGAGCACATGCAAGATATCATGGGATTGCTATTTAAATACATTAACATCTTACACCAGTCTGGTGTTTGCAAGTGGATTTATGACGAGGTATGGATCCAAAATACCTATTTAGGACTATGAATTGCAAATATGATAAGTTCAGGATACTACCTGTGGCCCTTGCGTGTATTTACTCATTTCTACGTTATACATTAGCTAAGGAAGTAATTGGCTGGTGTATGGACTTTATATTACAGCGACAATGCTAGCCAAGAATCCTGATGCTCCGCATTGCAGCATTTTCGTAATTGGGAACTTGAGGCTACATGCATTCGAGCTTCTTCTATACTTTGCTAGATACAACTTCTATCAAATGTTGTCAAAGGAAGTCTCTTAGGGGACATTCACATTATCAATTGTATTAATTAAATAAATAATAGCCTCTAACAGTTGCAAGAAATCAACCTTTTGATGACACTTGTGCTTCTTAAACATCCCTCTGTCCTTTAATAGCTGTCACAAATGTGATGATGTTTCCATCATGGCAAAAGTTCTACAAAATGTGGAGAAAAAATTTATTGGATGACTCTGAATACAAGTAGAACCGGCAGATGTATCCATTAGGGCTTCAATGGAAGGGAAGTTATCTAAATTTTGGTCCTTGCAGCTCTATCTTTGATTGTGACTTTCGTAACATGGTAATGCATTGTAATGTAAGCTTACGAGTTCAAGAAGCTTGTCGAGGGTACTTTTCTTACTAGAATAGTTGCTTTTAGTTTGTCAAATGAGAAAGCACTACCTCATTTGTGTTAAAAGAGAATAACGCATCTGTTGAATAACGCATCTGTTGAAGTACCTCACATCGCATGTCTACCGGGTTTATATGGGCCTTATATTCATGTGGTCTCCTTACACTTACCAGCTTAAACTTTTGGGTTGGACATTTTAACAGCATCAAGGTTGGTTTTTGACGGGCCTGATAAAAAGAAAGAGATCGTAATTCTCTAATCTTTGTCATTGATTTGTTGAGCAGTAACTAAACACACTTGCAGACACTACCATGTGTACATGTTTCCATGTCTAATATATTTTGAAATGGGTAAAATGGTATTTTAAATCTGTCTTTTGCACCAAAAAGAAGAAAGGAATGAGTAAATTCTTGCATTTTGTACATGACTAGAAAATTAGGCATAACATTTCCAAATTGCAATGTACATTAAATCTGTCGAATTGATCATAAATGGTAGTGGCATGGAATGAGTGAATGTGATTCAAGTTTGAATTGGAATTAAAGGATTCTGAACCCACCCTGTATGAGCACCTCATCTTGTGTGATTAAATATGAATGTCAGAGGTTCTGTGTGGATCCTAATTTAATCTTTTGATGAAGATTGCAGCTGTAAGGGAGACGATTGTTGCACAATCAGGATAAGATCTCTCCAATGAGTTATGTGGTCTCTATAGCATCAAATATGAAGGTATCCAAACTTTCTTGCATAACGTGTTTACCTCTCTAAATTGATGATGTGCATGCATTCTATGGAAAACATTTGTATCTTTCCTAGTTCAAACTTCAGACCAATCCTGCTGGTCCTCTTCAAGTAAATTGGAATAGCATACGATGTAGATACTAGATATTTTCTCTTGGAAATTTAGGAGTCAGAGGGAATTGGTGTGATGAGATAACATAAAGTCCTATTCAGATTTAACTTTGATTTTTGAGTTACAATGACACCCGACGGAAGTCACAAGATGTGATCAATTTCCTTTGCTAGACAATAAGTATATCTGGTTGTACTTGGATGTTTCTTTTGATGGTTGTACTTGGATGTTTTTCCAGGGCAGTATCAAAACTTTTGACTTTACTTTCCTCTTTTATTCAGGCCAGCCTTAAAATATTGGACTTTAGCATATAGCTTCTACAAATTTTTTGCCCCTTTCTCCACTCACTCCATTACTTTCGTCTACTTATTTACAGCTCTCTCTTTTCCTGCTAAATTTGATTTTTGGCATATGAATCAAGAAAAGTGGCATATGATAACTATTTCAGTAAAAAACATAACTCCAAAAAGCATTGGAATATTTACTTTAATATCAATTTTTGTCAGTTGTACCACGAAAAGATTGGCTTGTGAAGTCATCCTTGCCTTCTAAATTTAATCCCAGCATCATCCGTGCAGTACTTGAGAAGCTTTCTTCAAGAAACTTCCAGTAAGATCGTCTCATCCTGCATCCGTTGATATGCGTATATTAGATATGTCCTTTCCTCTTATGGGCATCTTGGAGAAAGAGGCTATAACAGTCCTCAGTTATTTTTGTTTCTGAATATATACCATAGCAACTAGAAAGCATCGTGAATGTTTCAAATACATCGACATAATGGATTTGCTGGTACACCATCAAATTTTCATCATTTATTTACTTCCATATTTATGAAAGTTACTGCATTCAGGAAAAGGATAAAACGCTTATTTTTACTCTGAGTGACATAGGATTGCATTGTCAATCTTTTTTTATCTTCCTAAGCTTCCCTCTTAATGAACGCAGTTCAAAAGAGTTAGATTTCATTGTCATGACTATCTGAAATACTTCCATTAGCCTAATTGTGTTCATATGCTTGAGCCTGGAGAACTTTCATCACGTTCTTTCATGTGACCAACATAATTTTTTTGGGTGTCAAAGAAATTTGAAGGGGAAACTAACATGTTCGAGCCATGGTATGCAACTGCATATTGCGTAGATGAACTTACTGACTTGACAATCCAGGTATCAAAAGATGTAGTCCTCATAGACCTTAACTGTTTGTTACTGTATAGTCAACTTCCAAAGAATGCATTTTGGTGTTTGCTTTTGATTCCTTATTATATATCAGGAGTGGGTGCAGCGAGCTTCGAGTGAACATCTTCGTTTGCCAGTGGCTAATCAGTTTATTGCCGCTGACTTGTCCCTCAAGAAGATTGACAAGGTGGTCTGATCAATCTTAGGTCCATTTGGCGTGCTTTTTGAACTAATTCACCATCTTGACATTCATAACATTGGATCAGGTCATGTATCCAGTGATTGAACTTTCACACTTCTTGAGATGTTGCCGTTTATCTTACATTGGCTTGATAACAGGGTCTGCTATTGACATGATGACCAGCACCATAACTGTTGGTAGTCAAACCAACTGTTGCTCATAATGCTGAGGAGGATTTAATGCTGTAAAGAATGAAATTCGGGGTAGTCAAACCAGAAGGTGGCAAGCAATTGGCATCCTAAGGCATGTTTTGTTTAGCTACTGTACCTTGGAGATTAAAGAAACATGCCTTTGACTTCTTGCTTTGCACCACAGAAGGAGATATCTCACAGGAGAGTGAGAGTGAAACTCTAGATTTCTCATCATTTGTTCCTAGCCATTTTGTTGCCTTGCAGGTATTATAGTTAAAGATGTTGATTTTGTGCCATTTCATTTTGTATATTCTACTTATCATTAAAGTGCAAAATCTTGGGATTGACAATGTCATCATGTACACATCAGATGATGTGCTAAGGAAGAAAGCTTTTGATGTACTAGAAAGGTTTAGTGTTTTTGACCTAAGATTCTCTGCTCTTGCTTCACTAAACAGATGTTGTGCTAAGGAAGAAAGCTTTTGATGTACTGGAAAGGGTTAGTGTTTTTGACTTAAGATCCTCTGCTCTTGCTTCACTAAACAGCTCGTCACTCTTGTAGTCCGTTTCTCTCTTGTTTAAGTTGTGCAATTATTTCCCAGTCTCTAGATGCTTGCTGATATTGCAATTTCTCAAAGGTTCGACGTCTTAAAAGCCCTGATTACAAATTGCATCTCTTCCTTTATGGTAACTGCATGGGGAAGTACGTGGAATTGCTGGATCTAGGGGTGAGGATGGCTGCAAGGTTCCACTCTCACTGCCCACAAACTGCACGTTTGTATTACCATCCTCCCTCCAACCATGACGACAACCACCACCACCACCACTCAAGCGGCGGCACAGGCGATGGCCCTTGTCCGGACCACAGGCTCAGAATCGACTCTACTGAACTCATGCTTTTTCTGTTGTGTGAGGAAGAGTTTAGATTTCTGTATTTGGGATGTGTTTTGACCGTTTATAGGGAAGACATCCAGCCAAAAAATTGAGTTGTTTCTGTCTTCTCGCATATTTTTTCAAACACGAATTGTGTCTCCATTGTCAATTTTGTCCCTAGACATCAAGCCAAAAAATCAAGTTGTTTCTTGTCTTCTCACATATTTTTTTACATAAATTGTGTCTTCATTCAATTGGTTCAATTTGGTCCCTAAATAGCTTAAATCAATAATCCATGTAGCAGTGATTCATTATTTTGAATGAATGAATTTTGTTATCAATTCATTTTTCTTGACCAGTTTATTGATCTCGATCAATCTTTTGTTAACGGTTTGACAATGTCCAAATCAATAATTGTTGTCCCCAAGCACTATGGTGTTGTGCCCTAAATGTTCCTAGAATACAAGATCTAAAAAACAAGCACTATTGTCTAATTTGAGAACAAGAATTTGCTCTACAGCACCCACAAATTGACCACGGAGGACAATGGAACAATATCGCGTGGCACCATAACTACATCATTCGTCGCATTTTGCACTGCGATCTAGGCTATGTATCATCAACTCACTGCCTTTTGCTAAAATTTTCCCATGCTTCGAGGTTATACAACCTCTCGGCAGATGTCCTCAACATGAATCGGATAATGTTTTACGGAGCCAAGGGGGCCAAGCTCTCGATATTTCCAGATGCCTCTGGTACTTAATTGTGGGAAGAGCTAGCATTTCACTGCAGAGCAAGTATGCTTTTATGGAGAATTGGCAACTAGGACATTCGTTAATTTGAAAATTCTCATAGTTTATGAGCTTGTCTTGCTATGAAACTCTCAATGGTATGGATCCGTATATGCATTACACCCTAACTCCAGCACCAGCAGTTTTGCTCACTCGGTTAGGAACATTGAGTTGGAGCAAACACCTATTCTTGTGTTCCGCTGTCTAGTAAAATCTCAAGTAATACCTTTAGTCATTTACACACACCAAACACTAAAACGCTATAAGGTACAAATGCCACAAGGCAAGTGTGGCGTGGTAGTATAGATTTTGGAGAAATGTTTCAGGAGTACTGTGGCACCCCTCGACGGCCCCCGATCCGCTAGGGTCACCACAGTTCGCTTTTCCTTTTTCTTTCCCAAATAACATGTCACTCTGATGCCATTCTTAGTTGCAGCGGGTCCATACAACCATGGGGGTTTACATCTTTTATTAACGGTCCCTTGCGCAATTTACATAACGGAAGCATATCCAACAATTCCCTTCCCTACATTCAGAAATCGATGCACACCTACTAAACATTTATAAGTAAAAGCCGTACACTTTTGTTCACTTAAACCATATGGACATCATTCATCGGTACATCAAAATGCCATAGTTTTCTATACTAGGCTACACTTCAAAAGATGACCGACATCTCCTCCCACAATCGTATGCTTAAGGTCCATCAACCAGTGTCGGCATCCAAAGGTTCCTCCTTTTGCTATCCTCCTCCTTGCAATCATATCCAACTACTTGATTCATTTACTAATCTGAAATGTTGGTCCCCAAAAGGGGTGAATACAACCACTCAGCAGGTAAAGGAATCCAATAACCACTCAATGCATCATACAAATCATACATGCACGGGCATTACTTACCTTGAAGCCATGCATATACTATCATGCATCATCACCACAATCATAACACATACATGTGTATCATCATGTCATACTCATATCATCGTCATCATGACATTATTATATCACACACATGTCATCATCATCATATACATGACACCATCATACCATACACATGTCATCATCATCATGACATCATCCTATCACACATGTCATCATCATCATGACATCATCCTATCACACATGTCATCATCATGACATCATCACATCATACATGTCATCATGCCATATCGTATATCATCATCCTCATCATCATCATCATGCATATCATCATGCATATCATCATGCCATATCATATATCATCATCATCATGCATATCATCATGCATATCATCATGCATATCATACCGTGGGTGATCATCATATCACATCACATATCCTCATCATCATCATGCATATCATCATGCATATCATACCATGGGTGATCATCATATCACATCACATATCATCATCATCATCATGCATATTATCATGCATATCATACCATGGGTGATCATCATATCACATCACATATCATCATCATCATCATCATGCATATCATCATGCATATCATACCATGGGTTAATTTTCATCTTTATCTTTAAATTTGATCACCACATCACCCATTTCTCAAATCATCAATTTCATCATCCCCTCGGGCAAAGACCTCCGAGGCTTAGGCATTCGGCCATCCCAGCCACCGGCATCCGCCCCCACATTCCGGCATCTCGCATCTCAACTAGCATCACGAGGCATTCCCTTCGGACGAAACCTCCGACGGGGCTTCGGCATTTACACTCCCGGCCGAGCATCCCGCACCCCAATCCCGGCATCGCGAGGCATCCCGGGCACAAACCTCCGGGGCTTCGGAATTATGTACCGACATACCACCAGGCCTCCCCGGAATTACGTATCGTATATCACCGGGCATCCCGACACTTTGGGCCATCCAAGAATGTATCTCTATACATTCCGGGCATTATCATCCGCCACATCAATCTCCTCATTTATCATTATCCACATTTATCATTATTTTGATCTCAAATTAACATGGCATATGGCGTGACATCAAACAAGTCATACTTGGCATGGATTCACACATGCATCTCAATTCAATGTCATACATACACCAAGACTTTACCACACATACAACATAGTAAAATTATTTATTAATAAATTTAATGGAATTAATGGCCAATAAAATAATCTCCTTTATTTATTTATTTATTTATTTATTTATTTATATTTAATATCTATAAATTCCCAAAATTATAAAAATTCAAGAAATTATTAAACAAACCAATAGGATGATAATTACATGCAAAATTCATGGCCAAATTGAATTTTTACAAAATCTCACAATTTTCACAAAACAACCTATGATTCTCGGATGAAACCAGAATGCACGGTTTCTGAATAAACTCAATTAAAATATCCATATGGCCTCCAAAAATTATGAAATTTTACTGGGTTATAGCCAAGACATTTTCGTACAACTATCATGAAGAACTTCAAGCCAGATTATTTTTAGATTATTTTATACAACCTCACGAAGCTTCTGGACCCATTACCGCATCGTCCAGTGCCTCCATCTCCGAAATAGTGAGTTTTAACCTACCTATTCTCTTTCATTTTCTCTGAAATTTGGATAGGTTATACATCAAGATATTCTCTACAAGTTTCATGAAGAAATCTAAGTCAAATAACCATAATATAATCATCATTTAAGTCTTTGAAGTCTCGGGTGTCTCGGAGTACATCACCAGAATCATCGTCTTCAAGATCTAGTTGATTTACTAGGCTATACTTGTTCATTTCACTTCAAATTTGAGTATGTTGTATTTTAAGGTGTCCCCTACAACTTTCATGAAGAAATAAAAGTGAGATTCTCAACACAAACCAACATGCAACCACAAATCCAACAAGAGGTCAGTAAAATCTTTCCAGATCTGAGGTCTCCGTAGGATGAGAGTTTAACCCCTCAAATCTCCATCATTTTCCACGAAATTTATTATGTTGTAGGTTAAGATGTTAGCTACAACTTTCATTAAGAGATCGAAGCCAAAATCGGACTCTAAACATGCATGCAAGCTCTCACAAGTTTCTGACTCACACGGTCCGAGCAAGAACAGTCATGCGATTCAAGAATAAGCCAACCATACCTCGGTTTTTCTCACTTAAACACCCAAAATTTAAAATGCAAACAACATACAAGCATGCAAGAGAAGCTAGAGGACTCCCACTTGCCTCTAGACCACATGAACGGCGGCACACCGGCGACGGACGAACGGCGTGCGGCGGCGACGGGCGAGCTCCTCCTCTTCGGCCTCCCTCTCTCTCGCATCTCACTCTCTCGGCTCACCTCCCTTTCTCTCCTTCCTTCTCACTTCCGAAACCCCTCACCAGCCACTCTCTCTCTCCCTTTTATTCCCCCTAAACTTAATCATTTCAGCTGCATGTGGCCGCCCAAGATGGCCAATGGGGGCAGCCACACCTTGCACAGCCTCCACGCCACTTGGCAGCTCGGAGGAAACACATGGCCTCCTTCATGCAAGATGGGCCTCCACCTTCGGCTGGGCTTGGGCCAGCAATGGGCCGGCGATCCCTCCTCCTCCTTTGGGCTCCGCAACTAAGCCCAAATGGCCGAAAATGGGGTGAGATCATGGGCTGGTTTTAAGCTAATACTTTGGCCCATATCTCATTCTAATAATCCTCCTCAAACCTAAATTTTATAAACACCTAATTGAAATTTATAAATCACAAAACTTTGCGACCTATCTTAATAAATTCCAATCCATGATCCCACATGGCCAAAACTAGAATTTTTCTATCAAATAATTATTCGCTAAGAGCTTGGCCAAAGTCTAAATGCAAGACATTAATTTGAGCACCCCTAATGACTGGCAAGGAATTCTAGGATGCCACAAGTACATTATCCAAGATCCTCAATTCTAGCTTATTTAGAATTGTTGTGAACTTCCATATGTTCATACCCTCTTCTATGTGAACCGTAAAGAGGTTGCGATGCCCTGAAGCTAAAAATGTCATCTATTCATACTATGTTTGGTCCAACTGCTTCATTGTTATCCACTTCAAAAGTTGATGAATGCTTGCTCCCATAAACTCATACACTAAGCACCTTCCTCTTGGGCGCTCCAATTCGTATGTGCATGTTGAAGAAAGCTATCAATTCTTGTTTTGCCAGCTTCCTTAATGCTGCAACCTGGTCCAATGCAAACGAAGTGAATTTTCGTGAGTTGCCTTGCATGTCCGGCTTTATGAAGATAAATTAGGCAATTTCAGCTGAGAGGAGGGAAAGGGGCATACTGCCAATTGTATACAGGTAACTTTAGTTCCATAAAAAGAGATCAAGCAGAAGATGAATGTAGGCGAAACCAATAGTAGATGAAAAATAGTGTCGATTTGCTCAGTCACTACTGAGAAGACTAGGATTTGATGTCTGCAATAGAGAGAGAGAGAGAGAGAGAGAGAGAGAGAGAGGCAATATCTTGTACCTTAGTTTCTATTCGATCAAATAGTAAAGTTCTATCAGTTATCTCTTCCCAGTGAAGCTCATATTCTTCCCACAAATTCTTGTCCTTCTCCATCTTTGATTCAATTAGTGTGTTTAAATGGCTTTGTCAAAGGCAGAAATTCCACAGGTTCGATGTAATGGTTTAAAGATTATTTGACAAGCTGACATGATTTTCATGATGGAACACGGGAGAAACAACTCACCTTGAAATCAACCTCACTCATCTTAAGAAGTTTACTTTCAAAAGACTCAAGAAAGCTCAATACCCGTGTGTCGATGTACCTTGGACCCTGTTAAGATTAACAAAGTGAAGGAGTTAATGGTGATGAGGCAGTCAAAACACAAAGAACCTTGTGGTATACCTTCACAGCAGACAGAACAGTGAACTGTAGGCCATGCACACCGAGGTCATATTTGCACAAAACCCTTAGAATAATTAGCAGAACACACATCTGGGGAGAAGAAAGGAGAAATTAAATGGTTTTACCAATGTGTGAGCAAACAGACATAATCAAGTTGCTCAACTGTTCTGAGCTGCTGGAAGGCTTCATGCCTTGCAATAAAAGCCAAAAGCTGAAGTTGTATGTTCAAAGTAATGTCATCTTGATGGATCTGCAATTTTCCATGGGGATTGTAATCAAATACATATAGAAAAAGACTAAGTAGACCTACCAAAATGAGTTACTCCATGATTTTTAATGCTTGTAATCTGATGAACTTTTTGTCTTTGCTAATGTACAAACAGATACTTTCTGAAAGTGAATAAGTGTGTCAGAAATCAACCATCCCAAGGGGGTAAACCATGCACAATTCTAATTGTTGAACCTATCCCCAAGGGGGTAAACCATGCACAATGTGTCACCAGATAGATTTTTGGCCGAAATTACAAGCAAAACACAGCCTCACATAACCAGAGAAACATACTAGCAGATCAAAGGTGGCCTAGGCCAATTAAGTTCATTGGAGTCGGGAGTCATCTTGAACGTCTATTCAGGCAAAAGACAGGCCAGAAGATCTCATGACAAAATTATGCGGACAGAAATTTGTTCTTTTCATTAATATTGCTGAGTAAAAGTACCTGAATATAGTGAAGCAATGCAGAATTCTCATCATTTGGGTTTAGGCCTTCAGTTGAGTAGACGTAATTTACACCCTCGTCAAGTGTGACGAGTCTGCTTGTCATGAGCTGGATTGGAGCACAGCTTGCACATAGGATGAGAACCATTAAAGAAAACATCTTCGACATGATGAACAATTGACTGCTTCATCACGCTCTATATTCCCTAGTGAGTGATGACAAAATAAAAGTAGATCAAGATTCAAATATGAGAGAGTTAACTTAAAAAAGAAAGGGATAACTTATAAAATCACTAACACTCTAAGAATGCTCTCGAGAGCATTGTAGGTGCGAACCGAGAAAGGTCTTCAGGCTGAAGAGTCTCAAGTATTTCTAGATCTTCCTCCCAAGGCCATGAATGGTCATTTAATATTAAAAAGCGATAATATGAGGCATGATATCTTGGCTCATCAAACTTGAAATTCTGATAACTTTTTGTCAACTTCTCCTGGAAGACAATAAAAGATGAGTCTTAATAGTAATTGGTGCAGCCAGCACATAGCTCAGGAAACTTGACGTATAAGATTACTTTATGACGTATTTTATGTCAAAGCATAACAGAACCAATCTGGAAGCTACTGCTCTAGTGGGGGTTCTTTTTAAGAGGTATTGCTTGAATCAGCAAAGTGTGTTTGGACCCTTTGCAATTTCACGACTTAGTCATGTACGAAGAGATTTCCTGATTAGATATCGAATATGACCAGATAAAAACATTACTCTGCAAAATGATTAGCATTTCTGCCTAATGTCGTGGAAGCTTCTTGAGAAAAGTTGACCAGAGTTCACAATTAATTGGTCTTCTCCAAGCTATTTGATCTCGAAGAGGACATGGATTGTCAAGTTTATGGCACTTTGTGCCAATATGCACTTTGACAGTATGAATAAGGCAAAGATAATATCAACATTTCTTAGAGTATTTCAATACATTAAACTTGTTAGAATTTTAAAATTTTAAGTTATGTCTCCATCTAATAGCTTGAACTTACATGGTCCTGGTATTATAATAGGTCCTGACAAACCTTTCGTGAGCCCCCTCATCGTAGTCAATTTCCATGCCTCAGTCTTAGGTCAAAGTTTAGCCTATGCATGTGGGGTTGTTTAAACATTTAAACAGTAAAATACTCCTTCACGTAATAGTTTGAGCTTTTAGATCAATTAGCAGAAGTATCCACAATTTCCACCAATAAAAAACCCACATAACAGGATGCTTCTCCTATTGTTCTGCAGTCCTGACGCCCGCCCCCCCACAAAAAAAAAAATTATTTTGTAGTCCTTACAAGAACTAATGCAAATGTTTTGGTAGATCATATAACAAAAGTCAAAAAATGTAAAAAGTAGTTGCTGCTTCTGGCCTGCACTTATCTAGCTTTCCTCAACCAAGCGTATGAAAGATTATTGATACACAGGAACTGATATAAGCTTCTTTCTGCAGCATAAATTTCATGATTACCTTGATCACAGAAAATCTTTCTGGCTTCACTGCAAAATCTGCCATTGCTTTCAGGATGGTATCCAATGATACCCGCAACTTGTGATAATAGCCACTGACTTCTAGCTTGAGAAAATCAGAAAAAGAGTGAGCATGTTGTAAATGGAGAACCGCACTTACTGGAGGAATAAGGATGTGAAAAAGGAAATATTTCTGCATCGAATTAATGCCCAATTTGTATATGTATGTAAATACACACACACAAAATAAATGTACATATGTGTGTATTTTTTTCCTATGGCCAGAACTCTCTACATAAAAGAAGCTGATTCTTTCACCCAGGCAGGCAAATCAGATAGTTAGAATAATCCATAACACATTCAAGAAACCTTGGATGGGTAGTGGGCTGGGGCCTTCTGTAGCAAGATAAAGTATCTATATGCTGGCATGGGACAGAAAAAAAATGACTAACCAATAGCCACAAGCAAAAAATCTATAGGTTGATGCAGGCATTGTATATCATTCCACTCTTACCTCAGTTGATGAATGTGCTAAAACTAACCAGGAATCAGCAGTTATTGATAGAAAATGAAACTAGTTTGATGGCAATCATGTATGACAAAATGAGGCCGTAGATAGGAAATTGACACAAGTATAATAGAGAACTGTGCAACTTATTTCTTAACTTATAGGAAATCGGGCACATATTGAACCTGCACTCCAGATACTCAGCTGTCTTTTTTAGTTATTTTCACGAAGATGCTCATCAGTCCCTAATACACTAAAAGAATGGTATGAGATGAAGAAGGGTCAACTCTCGCCAATTACAACAAATTTTTGAAAGTCCAAAATTTGACCCAATAATCACTTCTCTCATTCTTGACTAAGTGATTCCACAAACAAAATGCAGGTAAAGGCATCGCAAGGAGACCATTAGTGTGGCATTCCAGAAATTCAAAGCCAAGCCATAAGGTGTGTTAAAGTCTTTAATTAGGTGATAGAATTTCCATGGCTTATGTTTTAGCCATTAGTCTTTTAATTTGATGATTTGTGCTTGTGATTGTGGAAATTTAAATTTAATAGATTAATAATCTATGCTTGGCCATATGATTTAAATTTCAATGAACAAAAATGTCCCAAGACTTTGGCCGAGATGAAAATTGGAATTCAAAAATATTTATAGGAGAATTTCAAAAAAAAAAAAAGAAAGGAAAAAGGGGGTTAATTTTCGAATGGACCTTGGACCCATTGGCCTAAGCTTGGTGGGCCAAGCTAGTCGGCCCAAGAGGGAGTTCGACCGGCCCATTAAGGCCCAAAGGAAGAGGTGGCGGCCCATGCATGGATCAAGACAAGTGGCAAGGGGGAAGGCCATGCATTGGTCCATTTAAGTGGCATGTAATCATTAGCAATGATGGAGATTTGGGGATATAAAAAAGAGAGAGAAAGGAGAGTGACCGGTTTTGCTTCATTCGGCCGAGAGAGAGGGTGAGAGAGAGAGAGAAATCGCAAGAGAGAGGGAGAGACCGAGAAGGAGAGGAGGCGGAGCCGAGGAGGAGCCGCCATGTGCCGCCGTCCGTTCGCCGTGTCCGTCCGCCGTATGCCGTCGTTTGTCCATCCTAGAGGCAAGTGGAGTCCTCTAAATTCTCTTGCATGTGTGTATATGGTTTGCATGTTCGATTTTGGGTGTTTTTAGTGAGAAAAACCGAGGTAAGGTTGGTTTGTTCTCAAGCCGTGTGACTGTTCTTGCTCGGGTTGTGGGAGTCAGTAACTTGTTTGAGCTTGCATGTGTGTTTGGAGTCCGATTTTGGCTTCGATGTCTTCATGGAAGTTGTAGCTAACATCTTGTACTATAACATACTGAAATTTAGTGTAAAATTATGGAGATATGAGGGGTTAAAGTCCTATTTTACGGAGACCCTAGATCTGTGAAGTTTTCACTGACTTCTTGTTGGATTCTTGATTGCATGTTGATTTTTTTTGAAGATCTCACTTCGTTGTCTTCATGGAAGTTGTAGGAGACACCTTAAAATACAACATACTAAATTTTTAAGTGAAATTAACGAGTATAGCCTAGTGAAATGACTTGATCTTGAAGACGATTGATTCTGGTGATGTGTTCCGAGACACCCGAGACTTCATGGACTTAAATGGTGACCATACTTTGGTTATTTGACTTAGATCTCTTCATGAAACTTGTAAAGGACACCTTGATACATAACATATACAAATTTCAGAGGAAACGAAAGAGAATAGATGGGTGAAATCTTAATATTTCGGAGATGTGTATTCTGGACGATGCGGTAATGGTTCCAGAAGCTTCATGAGGTTGAATAAAATAATTTATAAGGAATTCGACTTGGAGTTCTTCATCAAAGTTGCACGAAAATGTCTTGGCTATTACTCTGTAAAATTTCGTAATTTTTGGAGGCCGTATGAGTATTTTAACCGAATTTATTTGGAAACTGTGCATTCTGGTTATTGTCCGAATATCATGTGCTATTTTGTGGAAATTGTGAAATTGTGAGAAATTCAATTTGGCCATGAATTTTGCACGAAATTGTTATCCTATTGGTTTGTTTAATGATTGTTTGAATATTATGATTTTGGGAAATTATAGATATTGAATTTAATATTTATTTATGAAAATAAATAAATATGATAATAAAATTAAATAAAAATAATAATAAAATAAAAAGGGATTATTTTATTGGCCATAAATTCCATTGAATTTATTATGCATTGTTACATGTATGATAAGACAGTGGTGCATGTATGACCATGAATTGTGATGCATGTGTGAATCGTATGCCATGTAATAATGAGATAAAAAGGATGATAAATGTGGATAATGATAAGTGAGTAAGTGGTTGTGGTGGAGGATGAGGCCGGAATGTACAGAGATGCATTGCCGGAATTCCCTGGGAGATTCAGGATGCCTGGAATGTGAGGGGCCGGAAGCCCTGTCTGTAACATCCCGAACCCTTCGCAGGTCGTTACCAGTGCCGATGTTACATTTAATTACCGTTTCTGTTTCGTACATAAAACAAGCGTCATTAATCACAGGCATTTTTTTTTTTTAAAGCGGTCCCAGTCTACCCCCCTACCAATCCATGATACAAATACACACCAGCTAAACATCAAGATTTTATAAACAACTTCGACGCTTTGCTTACATACATATATATAGCAAGATGGGGTTTCCTTCGGGTCGGTACAAAAACAAGAAAGGTTAGGACTCTGCCATGTCCTACCTAAAATCTCAAAAAGAAACCTCGACCCCTAACATCATACGTGCACAAAACCCTCCCATCGAAGCGTCGACTATCTACATCAAAAAAGAGATCCAGCTCCTACTCATCGCGCGCAGGCCTCACACCCAACCCGGTGCATCAGGTGGTGGCGGCGGCAGCATCCCTCGCATAGCTCCATCCCGTCGAACGTGCACGAAATGAACTCTTGTATGACGGGGCCCCACGGGCCGATATCATACATCACTAGACATCGCACTCGGATAAACGTCAGTCCGGGAACAGAGGGACAATCTATCTCCGCACACTCTACCTCTACATCAGACGGTAGACCGTAGAATACCCCACGCGAGACGGCGGGAAGCGGCATACTGCTAATCTGAAATGTTATTCCCCAAAGGGTGAGTACAACCACTCGGCAGATAGGAAATCCAATAACAACTCAATGCACCATGCATACCATCATACGATGCAGGCATTGCTTACCTTTTTGATGTCATACGTATTCATGCATCATCATAGCATACATATAATCATCATGGCATTTCATATATCATAGGTGATCATCATATCACATCACATCTCATCATCATCATGCATATATCATGCATATATCATAGGTGATCATCATATCACATCACATTTCATCATCATCATGCATCATCATGCATATATCATAGGTGATCATCATATCACATCACATCTCATCATCATCATGCATATATCATGCATATATCATGCATATATCATAGGTGATCATCATATCACATCACATCTCATCATCATCATGCATATATCATGCATATATCATAGGTGATCATCATATCACATCACATTTCATCATCATCATGCATCATCATGCATATATCATAGGTGATCATCATATCACATCACATCTCATCATCATCATGCATATATCATGCATATATCATAGGTGATCATCATATCACATCACATTTCATCATCATCATGCATCATCATGCATATATCATAGGTGATCATCATATCACATCACATTTCATCATCATCATGCATCATCATGCACATATCATTATTTAATTCTCATCTTTATCTTTAAATTTGATCACCACATCACCCATTCTCAATTATCAATTTCATCATCCCTTCGGGCAAAGACCTCCGACAGGGTTCCCAGCATTCAGCCTTCCAGGCCACCGGGCTTCCGGCCCCCCACATTCCGAGCATCTCGCATCTCAACTAGCATCACGAGGCATTCCCTTCGAGCAAAAACCTCCGACAGGGCTTCCGGCCTTTACCCTTCTAGCCAGGCATCCCGCACCCAAATCCTGGTGTCGCGAGGCATTCCCTTCGGGCAAAGACCTCCGACGGGGCTTCCGGCCCCCACATTCCGGGCATCCTGAAACTCCCAGGGAATTCCGGCAATGCAACTCCGTACATTCCGGTCTCATCCTCCACCACAACCTCTTACTCACATATCACTTTTTCATATACATCATTCTTTTAATCTCATTATTACATAGCATATGAATCACACATGCATCACAATTCACGATCATACATACACCAATGTCATATAACAATACATAATAAGTTCAATAGAATTCATGGCCAATAAAATAATTCACTTTTATTTTTTTAATTATTTAATTATTATTTTATTATAATATTATTATTTTCATAAATAAATATTACATTTAATATTTATGATTTTCCCAAAATCATAATATTCAAACAATCATTAAACAACCAATAGGATAACAATTCCATACAAAATTCATGGCCAAATTGAATTTCACAAAATTTCACAATTTCCACAAAATAGCACATGATATTCGGATAATGGCCAGATTGCACAGTTTCCAAATAAATTCGATTAAAATACTCATATGGCCTCCAAAAATTACGAAATTTTACAGGGGGATAGCCAAGACATTTTCGTGTAACTTTCATGAAGAACTCTAAGTCAAATTATTTTTATACTAATTTATACAACCCCACGAAGTCTCTGGAACCACTACCGCTTCGTCCAGAATGCATATCTCCGAAATATTAAGGTTTCACCCATCTATTCTCTTTAGTTTCCTCTGAAATTTGAGTATGTTATGTATCAAGGTGTTCTTTACAAGTTTCATGAAGAGATCTAGGTTAAATAACCAAAGTATGATCGTCTTTTAAGTCCTTGAAGTCTCGGGTGTCTCGGTACACCTCCCCAGAATCAATCATCTCCAAGATCTAGCCGATTCACCAAGCTATACTTGTTATTTTTGCTTCAAATTTGAGTATGTTGTATTTTAAGGTGTTCCCTACAACTTTCATGAAGATCACGAAGTAAGATCTCCAACAGAAATCAACATGCAGTCAAGAAATCAACAAGAGGTCAGTGAAGATTTCGCAGATCTAGGGTCTCCGTATAATAGAACTTTTGACCCCTCAAATATTCATCGTTTTCTACGAAATTTCAGTATGTCATACTACAAGATGTTAGCTTCAACTTTCATGAAGACACCGAAGCCAAAATCGAACTCCAAACACACATGCAAGCTCGAACAAGCTACTGACTTCCACAAACCGAACAAGAACAGTCACACGGTTTGGAAATAACCAACTCTTTCCTTGGTTTTCGCACAAATCACACCTAAAATCGAACATGCAACCAACAAAACAAACATGCAAGAGAAGTTAAGGACTCCACTTGCCTCTAAGATGAGCAAACGACGACGAACGGCGGCGGGACACGGCGATCGGACGGCGAACGAACGGCGGCACCTCCCTCTCGGCTCCGCCTCCCTCTTGGTCTCTCCCTCTCTCTCGTGATCTCTCTCTCTGCCTCACCCTTTCTCTCGGTCGAAACAAGCAAAACCGGCCACTCTCCCTTCTCTCTCTCTTTTTATATCCCCAAACCTACATCATTAGCAATGATTACATGCCTCAACCATAGCCAATGCATGCTCTCCTTTGTGCCACTTGTAATTTTTATTTTTAAACTTGATTTGGGCTTGGGCTTTGGAGTTGGGCCATCCGGCCACTCCTCCTTGGGCTGGTCGACAGCCTTCTTGGGCTCAAATGGGCCGACTAGCTTGGCCCACCAAGCTTTAGGCCAATGGGCCCAAGGCCCATTTCGAAAATTAACCTCCTTTCTTCCTTTTTTTTTTTTTTTGAAATTCTTCTATAATATTTTTGAATTCAAATTTTCATCTTGGCCAAAGTCTTGGGATATTTTTAATTATTGAAATTTAAATCATATGGCCAAGCATTAATCTATTAAATTTGAATTTCCACAATCACAAGCATAATTTATCAAATTTAAAAGACTAATTGGCTAAAGCATAAATCATAGAAATTCTATCACCTAAATAAAAACTTTAACACACCTTAAGGCTTGGCTTTGAATTTCTGGGATGCCACACTGTCGGAGGTTTCTGTCCGAAGGGAATGCCTCGCGATGCCAGGATTTGGGTGCGGGATGCCTGGCTAGAAGGGTAAAGGCCGGAAGCCCTGTCGGAGGTTTCTGCCCGAAGGGAATGCCTCGTGATGCTAGTTGAGATGCGAGATGCCCGGAATGTGGGGGGCCGGAAGCCGGTGGCCTGGGAGGCTGAATGGGAACCCTGTCGGAGGTCTTTGCCCGAAGGGATGATGAAATTGATGATTGAGAAATGGGTGATGTGGTGATCAAATTTAAAGATAAAGATGAAAATTAAATCATGATGATGATGATGATGATGATGATGATATGTGATGTGATATGATGATCACCTATGATATTATATGCATGATGATATGCATGATGATGATGATGATGATGATGATATGTGATGTGATATGATGATCACCTATGATAATATATGCATGATGATGCATGATGATGATGATATGTGATGTGATATGATGATCACCTATGATATTATATGCATGATGATATGCATGATGATGATGATGATGATGATGATGATGATGATGATGATATGTGATGTGATATGATGATCACCTATGGTATGATATGCATGATGATATGCATGGCGACGACGATATGTGATGTGATATGATGATCACCTATGGTATGATATGCATGATGAAATGCATGATGATGATAATGATATATGATATGCCATGATGATGATGACGACGATGATGATGATGATATATGACATGCATGATGACATGTACGATATACTGATGCCATGATGATGATGATATGTATGATATGATGATGCATGATTGAAATGCGCATGATTTCAAGGTAAGTAATGCCTGCAACGTATGATGATATGCATGGTGCATTGAGTTGTTATTGGATTTCCTATCTCATTGAGTGGTTGTACTCACCCCTTTTGGGAATAACATTTCAGATTAGCGGTATGCCGCTTCCGCCGTCTCGCGGGGTGTTTTATGGTCTACCATCCGATGTAGAGGTCGAGTGTCTTTGAGATAGACTGTCCCTCTGTTCCGGACGACTTTTATTCGAGTACGCTGTCTAGTGATGTACGACATAGGCCTGGCTGGGGGCCTTGTCATTCAGGAGTTCATTTCTGTGCACGTTCGTCGGGATGGAGCTATGCGAGGGATGTTGCCGCCGCCACCGCCTGACGCACCGGACTGGGTGTGAGGCCCGCGCGCGATGAGTAGGAGCTAGATCTTTTGATGTAGATAGTCGACACTTTCGATGGGGGTTTGTGCTCGTATGATGTTGAGGGTCGAGGGTTTCTTTTTGAGATTTTAGGCAGGACATGGCAGAGTCCTAGCTTTTTCTTATTTTGTATCGACCCGAGAAAAGGAAGTCCCATCCTGAATGAAAGTGTAAATAATGTGTCGATGTTTGTTTATAAGATCCTGATGGCTGGTGTGTATTGGTATCATGGATTGGTAGGGGGATAGATGGTAATGCTTGATTTGCTTCCGCTAGTGTGTTGCGCTGGGACCGTTTTGTTAAAAAAAAAAAAAAATGCCTGTGATTAACGACGCTTGTTTTAAGCATGAAATTGAAAAGGTAATAAGGTGTAACATCGGTGCTTGTGGCGACCGCCGAAGGGTTCGAGGTGCTACAATTAGAGAGTCCAGAGAGCATCTGGTTGTCCTCTTGCACAGGATGAGCTGCAAGTAGTATCCTGAACTTATCAAATTTGCAACTCATAGTCCTAAATAGGCATTTTGGATCCATACCTCGTCATAAATCCACTCGCAAACACCAGACTGGTGTAAGATGTCAATGTATTTAAAGAGCAATCCCATGATATCTTGCACGTGCTCTGCTTTTTGGTGCAATACATGATTAGAATTTCAAGCCTCATAATCTGGGTTTTCTTACACGACTGAGTTTCTACCAAAGGGAATAAGCAAAGCCCTAAGTTGGTGAGAATGGTTTTTTGCAAATGACCTTAAAGAAAAACAGAGAAACGCCCAGAGGCAAGAATAGCCAGAATAGAACAACATACCGTGACCAACATCAGTCATCTCAATAACAACATTAAAGAAAGGAATATTTGAATCCACAACGCTTTCATAAGCGAGACAAACTAGTGGCCCATCCCGCAAAGTCATTTGCATCGGGCGATCATAAACCCTTCAGAAAAGAGACTTGATCAAAGTAGCTGAAAACTAGCGAGAGAAATCCAACCGGTACATTCAAAAGAAGAATAAAAGGAAAAGGGAAGACACGGGCGCGAAACGGCTCAAGTCGGAACTTCAGCATCGACCATAGCTCCCACATGGTTTCTCCGAGGTCGTGCGGTTAAATACGCACATATGAAAAAATAATTCCATGTATTAACGGTTGATAGAATGAGTACGCATAAGTTTCCCTCAATACGGATCAAACATTCGAAATTTCTCTAGTTCTTTCAATCGATATATGCACATAATGAAACTACACCGTCGAGAGTCGATTAGTGACGGCGAATCAACGAGCCGGAGCTGCCCGAGACTCTCAAAATAGGGAATTGCACACCAACCTTGATAGTCATCCACGAGTCGGGCTCGTGATCCAAGTCGAAGAGACGTTAAAAAACAAACAACCCGAAACGGAAAAAATCATCAGCGCAAGCCGACGCACGCAACGAAGCGGCGGATTGGAACTACTAAAGACTAAACGCAAATCAGCAATTCCATCAATCGTGAACGTCACAACAAACGACAAAGCCCGGAAAAGACAAACCCTGAAGCACGGCATCTCTAGTCCCGGCCGACCCCAAAATCCCCGAGCCACCGAAGCCTGAGCAAAAATTGTACTCAACGACACGGGAGGGAGAAAACCACAAGAAACAAAGGAGAAACCGTACGGACCGTGAGAAACGGTGGACCCATTTGGCGATCTCTGCGGTACTCACGAAGCTCCCGGCCGGCCGCACTCCACGCCGCCCTCCACGACCACCGGCTCCCCCTTCCGCCGATGCCGCTGCCGCTCGCCTCGTTGCGATGATTGGCCGCCGTCTCCAATCGAAGCTCCTTCCCTTCAAGTGTTCATCACCAAATCGCTGGGCATCTCCAATTTCTACGAGCTTCGAATCAGCAGAGTGAAGATGATGACAGACGACCGACCAGGACGGACCAGCTTCGAGCAGAGCGGAAAGCAAGTCGTCGATGGAAGATTAGACGAGAGGGCGGAGGCGGATGCGCTGAGAACGAAACAGAGGAAGTGCAGCTCGTTCTCTGTCTGCTCTTCCACGAGGAGAGAGAGAGAGAGAGAGAGAGAGAGAGAGAGAGAGAGACAAAATCCAAAATATTTAAGTGAGGAGAGAGAAATTTTAAGCGGGAGTCGTCCTTTCTTCTGCCAGTCCAGCCGAGCCGAGCCACCAGCCGAGAGTTATTCGAGAAAGAGTGAAAAGAGAGAGGAGAGAGAAAGAAGCGCGGAAGATGGAGAGACGTGGCGGGCCCCGAGGACAGGTGTCAACGCGTGAATGGTTCAGAGCACGAATGACGTGGCACTGTTAGGGTACCTAATATTTTCTCCCCTACTCTCTCTCTCTCTCTCTCTCTCTCGCTTTGCACACAATTATTTCTGTCCTATTCTCTTTCCTTCATTGCCTCTCTGAGGAAGAGGTAAAGAAAACCACTTTCCTCTCCAGCACACTTTCAAAATTTGAATCTCTTTCTTCCTCTCAGATTTGGCTACTCCACGCTTGTTGCTTCTCTGACGTTCATCAAGCAGTCATTCCCCCGCTGTAGCCGACGAAGCACATTATCGTGCGCCTGTGTTGGAGAAATATTTCCAGAATATTTTGAAGCTGACAAAACGTTTCTATCAGTCTAGTCTGGATAATTGCAGATCTTTTGTTTAGAGTCTAAAGACTTTCTGATCACCAGACTCAGCACTCAAGACGCAAGACTCAAGACTATTCTCATTGACAGTTTTCTAATCCAGTGACGAAGGCAATCCAGAGCCAAAGTATTTGGTTGAGGATTTAGTCCTATCCTCTGGAGAAGATCTCTTTGGCTGGATAGATATAACGGATTCTTTCATTCGTAATCAAGATCGTTTGAAGATCCGATGGTCGACGAAATATTCTTGGAAGGTTCTATTCTTGGAAACCAAGATCCTGGTTGTATGGGCGAACATGATTGATGGGCTATCGTCAGGTTCCTTTAATAGCTCGAATGATCTTCTTAATTGATTCCGTCCAACGGGTAGATTGGAGGAATTCCTTTGGTAAGTGCCAACGGGTATGATGGCATAAAGGAGTATAAAAGGAAGACGTTCTAGTTACTTTAGTGCATGCTCGATAGACAAATTCTAGAGTCTGAAGCTCCTTGATTACTAGTCAATACATATTGAGCCAAATTGTATACACGAGAGAGAGTATATACTTAGTGATACCTTGAGCGAGTGTGGTAGATCATCTAAACCAAGAAATCAAGGGAGAACTATGCTGTAACATCTCTTGTTCATAGTGGAATCCAGCCAATAGGCTGTCAGTGCAGAAGAGTGGACGTAGGCTTGAAATAAGCCGAACCACTATAAACATTGTGTTCAATTCTCTCTTCCCTTCTCTTAGTCTTACTTTGATTGCTGATTGTCTAAATTCTATCAACTGTCTAGTATTGTGTGATTAACGAGAAAAATCTTTTATATACCTATTCACCCCCCCTCTAGGTACTTACTAGCTATATCAATTGGTATCAGAGCTCGTGTACTCACTTTATTTGAAGTGTTTTACTTCAGAGTAAAAGATCTATGGCTAGTATGCTAGCACCAGGGCTGGTGGAAGGGCAAAGCAATACCAGACCACCATACTTTGATGGAAAGGATTACAACATCTGGAAGAACAAGATGAAAGCCTTCCTACGATCAAAGGATCCTCTGGAATGGGACGTTGTAGAAAAAGGAATTACTCCTACAGCTGCATCTGTCTCTGAAAGAGGGAAAGAAACTGTTGAGACCAGCAGAATGACTCAGGAAGAGATAATCAAGAGACAAGCACTCGATGTAAAAGCAATTTATTCTTTATATTGTGCTTTGTCACCAACTGAATATAACAGAATATCTTCTTGTGCTACACAGAAAAGAAGTTTGGGACAGATTACATATCACCTATGAAGGAATAGATCGAGTGAAGGAAACCAGAATTAACATTCTCCTCGGTCAATATGAAGCCTTCAAAATGAAACAGGGAGAATCTATAACCGACATGTTTAGCCGTTTTTACAGATATTGTCAATGGTCTTGGAAATCAAGGACAACCGATTTCGATTCCATGAAGGTAAACAAGCTCTGCGTGGACTCTCCAAGGATTGGAATCATATAAAGACTTCAATAAGAGAGACGCAAAGAATTATGCCACTATCTGTCGACGAGCTGATTGGAACTCTTCAGTCTTATGAAGTGGAACGAATTAATGAAGACGAAGATCCAAAAGGTAAGAAATCCATTGCATTAAAATCAAATGATGATTATGATGATACAGATTCTGAAGATGATATGGACGATGAGGAGCTTGCTCTCATGATAAGAAGATTCAGAAAATTGAATAGAAAAGGAAGAAGGTTCAACTCAAAGAAACAAAGTTTTCAAAGACAACAGACCAAGTCTGTTGATGATGAGGAGCCAAACAAAGATGTAGTTTGCTTTGAATGTAAGAAAAATGGACATATCAGACCTAACTGTCCTCTTCTGAAGAAGAAGAAAGGAAAAACTGAAAAGTCTTGAAAAGCTCTCAAAGCTGAAACCTGGAGTGATACAGAGTGTGAAGAAAGTGATGATGAATACGCCAACATATGTCTGATGGCGCAATCAGACTCAGACTCAGACTCTGGATCAGACTCAGACAGTGAATTTGAGGTAAGTAATTTTAAAATTCCTATCAAGGTTTCTAAATACATTAATGAACTGTGTTTTAGTCTTAAGACTTCTCTCAAAAGAATTTCCGAACATAAAAAGGAAACTCAGCTCGAAAACAAAAGGAAAACGTTTTAGAAGAAAGAGTTAAAAGTTTAGATTTGAATGTTTCCACTCTTAAAGAAAATGAAGATAGTCTTTTAAAAGAAAATGCCCTCTTAAAAACTGACTTATCTAATATTTCAAAGAAATTTTCAATAGGGTCCGAGAAACTTGAAAAAATTCTTTCAACTTAAAGACCTTACTTCAATAAGTCCAGTCTAGGTATGACAGCAGAAACAATTCCCTTGATTGATTTTCCTAAAGTAAAAGAAAAAATTAAGCAAAGACCCTCGAGAGAAGCTTACAAAAATCATTTCAAGAATGTTTTTGTAAAGTCTGTAGGTCGAAATTCCCTCAGGTGCTCAAAGTGCAAAAGTCCGGATCACTTTGAAAAAGAGTGTCCTATGGTTTGGAAACCTGTTAAAAAAGCATGGGCCAGTACTGTTTATCTTACTAACACCAATGGACCCAAGAAAATTTGGGTACCAAAGAAAGCTTGAGACTCTCTTTTAAATGCAGGTCTCCGTCAAGAAAAAGGTAAAGTGGTATCTTGACAGTGGATGCTCAAGACACATGACAGGAGACTCAAATTGCTTCATAAAGCTTGTTCAAGTAAATGGTGGAAAAGTTTCATTTGGAGGAAACAACAAAGGAAGTATTGTGGGATTTGGAACTGTGAAAATTGGAAATCTCACAATAAGCAATGTTTCCCTAGTAGAAGGACTCAATTACAATCTTCTCAGATCACCAATTGTGTGATACTGGTTTTAAGATCTTCTTTCAAGAAGGAACATGTTCGGAACCAAGTAAAGACTCTACTCGATCTTTCATGGGTCGAAGACATGGAAATATCTATCTTCTGGATGTGAAACCAAATGAATCGCAGTGCCTAATCTCAATGCAAGACGAAGCAAGTTTATGGCACAGAAAGCTTGGTCATGTGAACATGAAGCAATTAGCCAAAATCTCATCAAAGCAGCTTGTTCGAGGTCTACCCAAATTACCATACCAAAAGTCTAATCCATGCACTCCATGTATTCTGGGAAAGCAGGTAAGAAATTCATTTAAGCCAATAAATCATGTCTCCACTAATCATGTACTTGATTCTTTGCATATGGATCTCTTCGGACTAACGTAACCCGAGCATTAGAGGTAAGAAATATTGCCTAGTAATTGTGGACGATTACTCCCGCTTTACTTGGGTATATTTCCTTGCAAGTAAGTCCGAAACCTTCTCATATTTTGAAAAATTTGCTAAAAAGGTTCAAAATGAAATAGGATGTGTTATTTCAAGTATAAGAACAGATCATGGAGGTGAATTTGAAAATCAAGATTTTACAAAATTTTGTGATGAATCTGGCTTTAAGCATGTGTTTTCCTCTCCATATACTCCTCAGCTAAATGGAGTTGTGGAAAGAAAAAATAGATCTCTTCAAGAAATGGCTAGAACTCTTTTAATTAAAAGCAAGATTTCTTCACGATTTTGGGCTGAAGCTGTTTCAACAGCGTGCTATATCATCAATAGAGTCTTCTTAAGACCTATTCTAGAGAAAACCCCTTATGAGTTATTCAAAGGTAAGAAGCCTATTGTTTCATACTTTCATGTGTTTGGTTGCAAATGCTTTATATTGAAAAATGCAAAAGATCGAGTTGGTAAGTTTGAAGAAAGATCAGATGAAGGCATCTTCCTTGGATATTCTACATCAAGCGAAGCCTACAGAGTCTATAACAAGAAGAGCCAGACTGTGGAGGAATCAATGAATGTCAAATTTCAAGATTCTATACAAGATGAATCCAGTCAGACTCATCATGAAGAGTTTGAACCTGCTCCAGACTCTCCAAAGCTTACAACTCAAGAAGCATCACAGACTCTAGAAGACTAGCATCAAGCTGTTCGTGAAGATTCAAATAAAGAAAGAGATCATCAACCAGTCAAATCGTCTAGTAACTGGAAGCATAAATCCAGCCATCCCAAAGATCTCATTATCGGCGAAATTAATGAAGGAATTCGCACCAGATCCAAAAGGCGTGAAGAGTCTAGTGCTGTGGCTCTCATTTCTGAAATTGAACCAAAGAGCATAGAAGAAGCTTTATCCGATGAAAGCTGGATTGAAGCTATGCAAGAAGAGCTCGACAGTTCAACATTAATGATGTCGGGAACCGACATCTAAACCAAAAGGTAAAATTATTATTGGAGCTAAATGGGTGTTCAGGAACAAGATGAATGAGAGAGGAAAAGTCGTACGAAACAAAGCAAGACTCGTGGCCAAGGGATATACGCAAGAAGAAGGAATAGACTATGATGAGACTTACACACCAGTAGCAAGGTTAGAAGCTATTCGACTATTACTTGCGTTTGCTTGTTATAAAAATTTCAGGTTATTCCAAATGGACGTCAAAAGTGCCTTCCTAAATGGATTTATCCATGAGGAAGTTTATGTGGAAACGACCACCAGGGTTTGAAGACCCAAAGAAGCCAGACTCAGTCTTCAGACTGAAAAAGGCCTTGTATGGTTTAAAGCAAGCACCTCGAGCTTGGTACGACAGACTAAGTAAGTTCTTAATACAGAATGGTTTTGTCAAAGGTAAAGTAGATACTACTTTATTTATCAAAAAGGAAAACAAAAGCTTTTTACTTGTTCAAATATATGTGGATGATATCATTTTTGGATCCTCTAATGAAAGTCTCAGTGCAAGAAATTTTCTAAGTCTATGCAGGATGAGTTTGAAATGAGTATGATGGGAGAGTTAACATTCTTTCTTGGACTTCAAGTAAAACAATTGAAGGAATTATTTGTCAAGAAAAATATGCTAATGATCTTGTCAAAAGGTATGGAATGGAAAAGTGCAAAAAGACCGATATACCGATGTCAAGTTCTTTGAAGATAGACAAAGATGAAGAAGGGAAGAAAGTCGATCAAAAGCATACGGGAGCATCATCGGTTCACTTCTTTATCTTATTTGCTTCTAGACCCGACATTTTGTTGAGTGTTTGCATCGTGCTAGGTTTCAATCGGATCCTAGAGAATCTCATCTCGGTCTTTGCGAAACGTATTATTAAATACGTTGCTTCATCTTCAAGCATCGGCCTTTGGTATCCTAAGAAGGAGACTTTAATCTTAAGGATATTCGGACGCGAGATCTGGCCGGTTGCGAGTTGATAGAAAGAGCACTTCGGGAACTTGCTAGTTGGTTGGAAGCGGGATGGTGTCTTGGTTTTCAAGGAAACAAAGCACTGTGGCTCTCTCAACAACAGAAGCAGAACTCAACATTTTGAAGCTTGAGGAAGTTAAAGTCTAGAGACTCTCCAACCCTCAGACTCAGACATTCATGGCTATAGACTGTAAGTTGTTATATTCTATCTCGAAAAGGTACGATCATTAGTTCAGTTAATTTATAATTTCCGTGAAAAACGGAATCTTGTCTTTCCAAAAAGATTAACTTCTATTTGGCAGTTATCGATTTTAAAAGAGGCGTCTGTTCATTTTCTTTTGTGCCGATTGGTTTTTCCTTTTTAAATTGAGTTATACATATACAGTTTTCCTCGCTTAATCTTCAAAACCCTAAAAAGGCATTCTCCTCCCAATCCTGTCTCTACTTCGTGTTCATCTTCGAGAAAGTGGTCATCTTTTCTTGGGAAAGCGAGTAAAGGAATCTTTCAACGACAAGGAAGGATGTCTTCTTCGAGAAAGTCTTCAAGAATCGCGAACAGGGGACCACAGAGAATGAGGGAGGGGCCTACCCATTTCGATCTCACCGAAGAAGAGGATTTACCGAGTCGGCAACAGAGCCCGACTCACTCTCCACCACGTCACTCTTTGCCATCTACCCCACAAGGTGCGGGTCAACAACTGGAGGAAGAAATAATCGAGGACGCAGACCCGGTAAGAGTCCAAAAACCCTCTTTTATTTACAAGCTCTATCGTGCGTTGAAGAGCATTGGGACTCCGCTGAACTACGTAGATGATTTCCTTAAAGATAAGAATTATGGGAATGAGTATATCTTTTTGCGGCGAATGGAGGATTTGGGAATTGCTCCCAAAGGGAAGGCTGAAGAAGCACTTGCGAACATTCCAAGTGACCCTCGTGTATCGGGACTAAATCCGACTGACGGGAATGATGATGATAAAATGTTCAGTGAATTTCAACCTAGAATGGGTGTTTTGCGAAGGTGAGGGGAAAAAGGATGGATTTGTTTAAATCGAAGGAACAGGAGAATTTGTTCTTGTTTGTTGAAACGAGGGGTAATAAACCCTAGGAGTGTTGATTTCGATTTCTTGGATGCCATTAATGTGAACTTGAGAGAGAAGTTCAATCTGCTTCAACTTGAGCAATTTTGCTCCGATACCCTGTGACGGTTATGCGCAATTGAAGATATACTTCTATTCGAATCTTAGCTTTTTAGATGCGAATAGAATATCCTTGATGTTCGAGATCAAGACTATGTGGTAGATGTGGACATGTTGGCAGATATAATTGGAGTTGAAAGAGGACGCTATCAACCGATCAAGGTTTCAATTGCTCGTGCCACACTGGAGCTTGTCAAAGACAGGGATACAGAAGGAAGAATTACTTACACAAGAATGCGTGCCATCAACATCTTGCTTCACAAAATTGTGATCAACCGTATCAGGCCAAAGTCTACATCCAAGGCGACGTGTCTAACTCCGAGGCGAAATTGATGTACGCGATCAATTCGGGGAAGAAGTTCTCTCTTCCTCACACCATTCTCTTTCACATGTACAGAGCAATGGTGAAGGACAAGGGCCAGTTGCCTTATCCAGGTCTTGTGACCAAGATCTTCAGACACTTGAATATTGAGCCCCCACAAACTCTTTGTGTTCGACCATGCGACAAAATGGTGGTGGGTTTGAAAATGCTGACAAAAATGCATCTGAAAGAGCTTAATAAGGCAATGGAGAAATTCAAAGTGAAGACTCCAGCATCTTCTGCATCAAAGAAAAAAGGGAAGGAGCCCATGGGTGCTCCATCCAAAAAGAAAAGAACTCTTATCTTGGAGGATGAAGAAGAAGAGGAAGATCTCACTATCTCTGCCTTGAAAAGGACCAGACGTTCTGTACCTGAATCAATAGAACGACAGAAGAAAGGAAAAGAAGCAGAGGAAAAAGAACAGAGAGAAGAAGAGGGACAAGCAAAGAACAGAGAAGCAGAGGAGCAAGAGAAAGAGAAAGAAGACGAAGAGAAAGAAGCTGAAGAAGAAGGAGAAGCAGTAAAAGAAAAGTCTGCAGATGAAGCCGGAGAGAAAGGGAATCAAGACGCTGAAGAGCATGACCATCACTCTTCCCCATTTGAGGTCTTAGAAACAAGGGGAGATGGAGAGCAAGGAAGGACTACACCACATGCTGTCAATAGTGAAGGTGTGAGTCGCTCACCAGCAAATCCAGAAGATCTTCAGGCTTCTCAAATGCCTGAGGAAGGACATGATACGTCAACACCAAATCTGCTCGATTACACCGAAGTTCCATCGTCTGGATTTACTCCATCCGAGAGAGCAAATGCGAGCACACAGACGGACAATACAGCAGATTTTCGTCGTATCCTTGATGTTCTTCTGGAAATGCAGGGTCAAATTTATGCTCGTGTGAAATTCAAGTCCCTGAAGAATCTTTGGACAAGCATCTTCTCGTTACCACTGGCGAATCAAATGAAAGACCTCGCTCTTCAAATTCAAGCAAATGCAAAAGGAGAAGAGGTGGCTCATCTAAGGGAAGACCTGAAGAGGCTGGAAGGCATCGTACAGTCGATGGGAGATTTCCAGATTGTGCGCATTCCCAAGCAGACTTGACTCTTTTCTCACCTTTTTAATGATGACAAAAAGGGGGAGAATTGCACTCTTTGAACTAAATCTTAGTTTATTGTTTGTTTTGTGTTTGGATATTGTTTGTGTTTTGAGTTTGACTTGTTTTGAGTATGACTTGAGTATGGATTTGAAATTTGACTGTTTGCATTTATATCAAGTATTGCTGTATGGTCTTACTCATGAAAGACTAACCGATTTTCTATGGATGCAGAGTCTGGTTGATTTATTAATCTTTATGAGATAGCCATATTGCTTGAGTAATGTTTTGCAGGTCAAAGATTGTTCAAATCTACAGGAAAGTTTTGTCGCCATCAAAAAGGGGGAGATTGTTGGAGAAATCTTTCCAGAATATTTTGAAGCTGACAAAACGTTTCTATCGGTCTAGTCCGGATAATTGCAGATCTTACGTTTAGAGTCCGAAGACTTTCGATCACCAGACTCAGACTCAAGACTCAAGACTCAAGACTATTCTCATTGACAGTTTTCTAATCCAGGTGTGAAGGCAATCCGAGCCAAAGTATTTGGTTGAGGATTTAGTCCTATCCTCCGGAGAAGATCTCTTTGGCTAGATAGATATAACGGATTCTTTCATTCGTAATCAAGATCGTTTGAAGATCCGATGGTCGACGAAATATTCTTGAAAGGTTCTATTCTTGGAAACCAAGATCCTGGTTGTATGGGCGAACAGGATTGATGGGCTATCATCAGGTTCCTTTAATAGCTCGAATGATCTTCTTAATTGATTCCGTCCAACGGGTAGATTGGAGGAATTCCTTTGGTAAGTGCCAACGGGTATGATGGCATAAAGGAGTATAAAATGAAGACGTTCTAGTTACTTTAGTACATGCTCGATAGACAAATTCCAGAGTCTGAAGCTCCTTGATTACTAGTCGATACATATTGAGCCAAATTGTATACACGAGAGAGAGAGAGTATATACTTAGTGATACCTTGAGCGAGTGTGGTAGATCATCTAAACCAAGAAATCAAGGGAGAACTATGCTGTAACATCTCTTGTTCATGGTGGAATCCAACCAATAGGCTGTCAGTGCAGAAGAGTGGACGTAGGCTTGAAATAAGCCGAACCACTATAAACATTGTGTTCAATTCTCTCTTCCCTTCTCTTAGTCTTACTTTGATTGCTGATTAACTGTCTAGTATTGTGTGATTAACGAGAAAAATCTTTTATATACCTATTCACCCCCCCTCTAGGTACTTACTAGCTATATCAGCCTGAAAAGGAGTGAAGCAGAGGAGGGTTCTCGAAGTTCTTCAAGAGCAAGTACGAGCCTGGGGACGAGCTTGGGAAAGGGCGTTGAAGAAGAGGCATTTCTTTTAGAAAAGAGAAGTTTGGAGTATTGGCAAGGCAACTCGTTTGGCTTCTTTCGCTGTCCATCGCCGATTGCCACCACCAGTTCTTGTGTAATTTTACTGCTCAAGAACGGTTAGCTGACGTATATGATGGTGATAGTTTAGGGCCAAAATTTGAAATCCTTGTTGCTGCCGCCAAGCCCAAAGCAACTGTGAAGCCGAAAGCTGCGGCGGGTGTGAAGCCGAGAAGCCGAAGTTGAAGCCCGCGGCAAAAGCAGTGAAGACTTCTGCAATGGCGATGCCCAAGAAGAAAGCTGTGAAGAAGGTTGCCGCTGCGAAGGTGAAGAAGAAACCGGTGAAGGAGCCGAAGAGCATGAAGCTGCTGGTGAAGAAGGCCAAGAAGGGGGTCGGTGCTGTGTAGGGGACAGGATTTTAGACGATGATTTGGTTGTGTATAGAAAATGGTTTGGCAACATTTGACATAGCCCTTTTCTTTTTTTCTTTTTCTCTTGATTTTTAAATCGTGCTAAACCTATTCTTGTTAGCGCACGTTTTTATGTAAGCTTCTAGGGGAGATTTTACTAGATGGTTGTGTTTGATAATGGGGAATCGAAAAGCTCTGAGTTGTGTGGTGCTCCAATGGCGGTTTCTTCTTTTGGGTCTGGCCTTTTTCTCCTTTCTCCTCACGCTAAATATACTTTTATTCTTGGCGATGTCAAATGCATAGTCATTAATTAATCTCACGTAAGAGATTCCAAGTGAAATGGTGTATTGGTGTCTTGTGGAGCAGACGAAACTAGATCCACAGATTGTTCGTCTGTATCGATCCTTTATCTCTCTTTTGCAACAGTTTCTCCAACCATAGAAAAAAAAAGAAAAAGAATTATGCTTTCGCATCTATTTTGACAGCAGAAGAGAGGGGGAGGGGAAGAATAAGAAACTTTTCGCGGCGCATTCGTTCTAAACTTATCTGGAGGCAGAATGCTTCTTGAATGTTCCATCTCCCTTTGAAGCTCTCGGGGATTTCATTTTCAAATATCTGAAACCTCCATAGCCCTTTTCTTTTTTTCTTTTTCTCTTGATTTTTAAATCGTGCTAAACCTATTCTTGTTAGCGCACGTTTTTATGTAAGCTTCTAGGGAAGATTTTATTAGATGGTTGTGTTTGATAATGGGGAATCAAAAAGCTCTGAGTTGTGTGGTGCTCCAATGGCGGTTTCTTCTTTTGGGTCTGGCCTTTTTCTCCTTTCTCCTTACGCTAAATATACTTTTATTCTTGGCGATGTCACATGCATAGTCATTAATTAATCTCACGTAAGAGATTCCAAGTGAAATGGTGTATTGGTGTCTTGTGGAACAGACGGAACTAGATCCACAGATTGTTCGTCTGTATCGATCCTTTATCTCTCTTTTGCAACAGTTTCTCCAACCATAGAAAAAAAAGAAAAAGAATTATGCTTTCGCATCTATTTTGACAGCAGAAGAGAGGGGAAAGGGGAAGAATAAGAAACTTTTCGCAGCGCATTCGTTCTAAACTTATCTGGAGGCAGAATGCTTCTTGAATGTTCCATCTCCCTTTGAAGCTCTCGGGGATTTCATTTTCAAATATCTGAAACCTCCAAAAACTCTAAATGGGTCGGAGAAACTGCTAACTTATGGTGATTCTGCATTGTTTTCATTCGGGTTCTCTTTGTCAGGAATTATATCAAGCTCACACTTGCTCCCGAAGAACTTTGAGAACCCGAAGCTCTGTTGAGAGCAATCATCGGCCTTTGCCTCACTCCCTTTCGAGCACGCGAGGGGCAGCCTTAATGTGCTTTGTCGGCGATGCCAGGGGAACAGCCGTTTGACGAACGCCGGAGCAGCAACAAGTGCGAAATACTCAAATCTAAGAGAGAAGAAACAGATTCAATTTTTGAGAGTGTCCAGTAGAGAGGAAAGAGGTTTGCTCTTCGTTCTTCTTCTTCAGACAACGAAAGCACGAAGAGGGAAGAGTAAATGAGACAAAGAAATAAATGTTTGCAGAGCAGGAGAGAGAGAGCGTCAGGAGCTAGTGTGTGCAGGCTAGTGAGAGAGAAATGAAATTATTTTTGTGCTTAAATTCGTTTGCTAGTGAGCCGGTCCCACACTTTCACGTGTCGCTTTTTAAGGGCACGTTTGATAACGTTTCTGTTCAAAAATTGTTCCAACGAATATAAATAAAAAAAAGTGTTTCTGTTCCAGGGAACAATTTTTGACCAGAAACACGCATTTGGTAAACTTGTTCCGGGAATAAAAAATGAATAGAAACACGTTTGGTAGATTTATATTCTTTTTTTTTGTTTCTTTTAATTTTTTAATATTTGTATTTATTTTTCCTTTTTTCCTTTCTTTTTCTTTTTTCATTTTTTTCTTCTTTTGGCCGGTCACGGCCTTCGGCGACCGGCCGACGAGGGCCGACAACCTCGCCCAGCCACGGCAAGGCTCGTGGTTGGGCGAGGCCGAGAGCCTCGCCGGTGGGCGGGCGAGCTCGGCCTTGCCCAAATCCGGCGAGGCCGAGCGTTGCCGGCCTCGGCAAGGCTCGGCCTCGCCGAATCTGAACGAGCTCGAGCTCGCCGGATCCGACGAGGCCGAGCATCGCCGAGGGCCGACGACACTCCGGCGAGGTCGCCGACCCTCGAAGGCTTCGCCGGCCCTCGACGGCCGGTCGTCGGCCATGGCCGAGGCCGGCGACCTGCCAAAGAAAAAAGAAGAAGAAAAGAAGAAAAAAAGAGAAGAGAGAAGTGTTTCTTCAAAAGTGTTTATGGAGTAAAAAAAAACTTTTTTTTGTTTCTCATTTTCGTTTTTTTTTTGTTCCAGGAACAAAAAAAACAGATTTTGAACAAAAACGCAAACAAACGCGTTTACATTGCTTTTTTTTGTTCACGGGAACAAAAAAAACAAAATTTCTGTTCATAAACAAAAAAAAAAAAAAAAAAGAACATTACCATGCAGCCTAAGTGGTCGGAGACCACGCTGACCTAGTGGTCCAGACCATCCAATATTTTCTCAATGGCGGGTGCTCTTTTCTTTGAGCTTTGAGCGGGACCTTCTTCTCCAAAACAACTTTGCCCGGATCCGACCATGAACGTGGTCTCATCGTATCGCACCTAAATAAATATAACGATCCTTTTAGGTTCCGTTGGAAAAATGAATATTTTAAAAAATATTTTCTTAAAATAATTATATACCTTTAAATAAAAATTTTAAAAAAATATATTCATTATTTATAATAATTTATGTCTATCCATTTTCGTGTATTCCTTTTGTATTTTTCAAGAAAATATTTTACAATCATTTATTTTCTATAAAACAAATAAAATCTTAATTTTAATATATTGTACATGATCAATAACTTTTACCCATGCGAATACTACACTAACTATTTTTATAAATGACTAGCTTCATTCATAGTTAAGATAATGATCTTAATTTTATAATAAATAGCATTTTGCCACCGAGGTAATTGACATAATGTTAAAGAAGACACCTGTTTTTTACGAGGTTATAATTGCATTTTTCGTTGTTGGCAAACCTCTAAGGGGGTGCATGATAAAAATTATTTCTGTTCCAGAAATGATTTTTCTGTTCTAGACCAATTTAAGAACAGTAAACTTGTTTGATAACACTTATCAAATTTTCTATTTCTTGGAATAGATTTCTATTCCGAAATAGAAATGGAGGAGAAATCGAAGTAGAAATTTTCTACTTTCGATTTCTTCAGAAATCAATTTCTGATTTCTCCCAACCTAATTTCACTCTTTTCTCCCTCGTACGCCTCTTCTCTGCCTCCTCCTCCGCCTCTTCTCTACCTCCTCCTCCTCCGCCTCTCCTCCGCCTCTTCTCTGCCTCCTCCTCCTGCTCCGCCTCTCCTCCGCCTCTCCTCGCCCTCGCACCGACGCCCTCCGCCTCTTCTCTCGCACCCCCCGCCGCTCGTTCCCCGCGGGCGAAGCCCTCTGCATCGATCCGAGCACCGACGCCCTCCGCCTCTTCTCTCGCACCCCCGCCGCTCGTTCCCTTGCGAAGCCAGAAGCCCTCAACAAATCCGAGCACCGACGCCCTCCGCCTTTTCTCTACACCCCCGCCGCTCGTTCCCTGCGGGGGAAGCCCTCTCGCAATGCATCCGAGCACCGACGCCCTCCGCCTCTTCTCTCGCACCCCCGCCGCTCGTTCCCCGCGAAGCCGAAGCCCTTAACGAGATCCGAGCACCGACGCCCTCCGCCTCTTCTCTCGCACCTCCGCCGCTTGTTCCCCTGCGAAGCCAGAAGCCCTCTGCAACAGATCCGAGCACCGACGCCCTCCGCCTCTTCTCTGCACCCTCGCCGCTCGTTCCCCTGCGAAGCCAAAAGCCCTCAACAGATGCGAGCACCGACGCCCTTCGCCTCTTCTCTGCACCCCCGCCGCTCGTTCCCTGCGGCCGAAGCCCCTCGCACAGTCCCGAGCACCGACGCCCCAAGTCGCTCCTGCTCTGCTCCGTCTCACCAAAAGCCGCCATCGCCCCGCGACCTCAGCAACGCCGCGCGCCCTCTCCTCATCCAGCGACGAGTTGCTCGCGAATCCGCTCCTTCGCCTCATCCAGAAGCCCTCTGCAGCAGACACCGGAGCCGCTCGTGTTCGTCCGACGAGGCCCACGACCGTGAAGTGCGCAAAGAAGCAGAACTACCCTTCTCCTCCCTTCTCTGGTTCATGCCGATTCCTCTTCTTTTTTCTCTCTCTGTTGAGTGCTCTGCTGCATTGCGCTTTGGTCGCGTTGAGTTTGAGGCGGGAGCGATGGGCCGAGACGCGATTCTTCTTTTTCTCTCTCTGTTGTGTGCTCTGCTGCATTGCGCTTTGGTCGTGTCAAGTTTGAGGCAGGAGCGATGGGCCGAGACGCCGGATTCGGTGCCGCGATTCTTCTTTTTCTCTCTCTGTTGAGTGCTCTGCTGTATTGCGCTTTGGTCGTGTCGAGTTTGAGGCGGGAGCGATGGGCCGAGACGCCGGATTCGGTGCCGCGATTCTGGATGATTGGGGTTGTTATCGGGAGATTCTAATGAGTGCTCTGCTGCATGATTCTTTCTAGGGCTTTGTAAGTTTGTGATAATCTCTTGAAAGATAATTCTATTGAGTGCTCTGCTGCATGATTCTTTCTGGGGCTTTGTAAGTTTGTGATAATCGCTTGAAAGATAGTTTGTCATGGATATGATTGAACCAAACATCCAATCTTGGCTACACTTTGGCTGGAAATTTTGTTGTTGTTTATGCTTGAGTTTGGTCCACAAGTCCTCTTCAAGAATTGCCGAACAGTGTCATGTCAAGAAAATTGCGAAACCCAATAGAAGCCATGTTCTTCTGATTTCTCATTTTATTCTTTTGTTCATTGTCAAGGTTTATGAAATGGAATAAATAAAACCTAACAGATGATATTCAGGTATTTTCTTTGGCATTTTTTTTCTAGTATTGGCTAGTGCTAAGTTTTGGTGAATGGTCATTTAACTAGGTAATAGATGGCTTTCCCTGGTTTTTAGCCTGCTTAAGGTTATATAATATGATCTTTAGGCTCTTATTATAAATTTCAGATTTTGAAGACAATTTGAAACTGGAAATTTTTGCTCCCGTGCAACTGTAGATCTACTCTTTCGCTCGATGACAATTTATATTTTGTGGTTTCATACTTGATTCATCAAGATATCCATTGCTTGAGGTAGATTGAGTAATCACATTTGTGCCATTACCTGCATGAATGCGAATTGTTTGAGTTATAGTGAGGTTGCCTTTATTAAGAAGCCTCTGTGAAAATTTGTGATACACAATATAAAAAGAAATGGTGCTTTGGCATTAGGGTCGAAAGGAAGGAGAATGACTTGTGGCCAATGAGCACGCATTCTAGGCATTTTTTGGTTAGATATCTTTGATGAAGATTACCTTAGGGCAAGTTTCATACTTTTGCAGCTATACTTTGATTTATCCCATGTCACTCAACTTTTTGGTATTGTCTCAGTATTTTGACTCTAATTTGCACTAAAGCCACAAACAGAGATCTAATGTGCAAATTCACTTGAAAAAGATACATGTGGGCATCTTTGTGGAGATTCATGCATAGAAAATATATGTCACATCTATGTAATTATTACCATATTATTAAAAGAATTGCTCATACAATAGATCAGATTTTCATCTGTGATTTTGATGTCAGGTCAAGAGAGTGGGAATGGTTTTTTTGCTTATAATATATGGTTGCTTGTAAAATTTTATATGAGGATTATTCTCTTTTTGCTTGATGTGATATCGACATTAAAGTCTACGTGCTTGAACTGGTACACCAATTGATATGGCTCATTTGATGCTCAAGTAGTTAAGGTTAAATGGCTTCCCACAAAGAGGTTTGTATGGCAAAGTGGGTGAGCCTTTGACTAATGAGCTTGTAAGCTTGTTGGTAACAGAGGTAACAAAGGGAAATCGCACCACTTCTACCTTCAACAAAACAGGATGGAATAACATACATGCCGAATTCAATAGCCGGATGGGACTCAACTTTAGTGTAATTCAGTTGAAGAATAGGGTCAACAAACTGAAGAAACATTATAGTAGTTTCAAGAAACTTTTGTCACAATCTGGATTTGGATGGGATAATATAAACAATAAGGTTGTTGTGGATGATCAAAGTGTGTGGGAGTCTCACATCAAGGTATCAATTTACCAATGTCATTTTGTTCATATTGTATTGCAAGCTTTGATTATATTACTGACATTTGTCATTATTGTATAAATTACAGAATAATAGCGAATGGGCTAAATTCATAAATGAAGGGTTTCCTCAGTATCCTGATTTATGTATCGTGTTTGGTGATACATATGCTCTTTGGAAACTATGCATCAGGAAATGCAGAAGAAGTGGTAGGATATGCTGAAGGAGTGGTAGTGTCCTCTGAGAGAAATGACAATGGTGGTGACAATGGTGATGGTGGTAGTGGTTATGCAAAAGTAGGTGATCCGGAGGAATTTGATGAACAGCGTATTGATGATGAGGCCTTCATACCGATACGACTACTACCTCAAATCTTAAGAAACACAAGCATGATAGGACTCCAAATTCTAAGAGGAGGAGGAAGAGTACCGAGATATGATGTTAGTGACACTGCAAAGCCATTCAAGAAATGATTAAAATCAGGACGGCTCAATCAACAAGTGGCTCGTGACCTCGGATGCCCCATCAAGCTGTAGACCCCTACTCCACGGCAGCCGTGGTTGCCGTCTTAAATAGTATGCCTGATTTAGAGCAGAATATTTACAACAAAGCGTGAACCAATCATGTCTTCATGCCAGTTGGAGAGAGGCTTTTATCACAATGCTACCTGAAAGGAGACGTGGATTTCTTGAATCTCTTTAAACAAATGTTGAGTAGTATTATATGGATTTATATATTTTGTTTAATTTCACTCTATGACTTATGTATTTGAGATACTTTGGTCTTTTTATGATGCAATTATGAAAACTTTGTGGCTATTGTTGATTATTATTAGATTCCTTACTTACATATTGTGTTTATCCTTTCTTCTTTTTTTTGCATGTGAAGGCATAGGTAATATGGAGGGGGGTGAAAGTAGCATGTGTAGTGATCAAGTAGCAACAGGTGAATCGGTTGAAGTAATCTTTAATGATTTTGATATCGATATTATGATAGCATGGTTGAGCATGGTTGCGGTGGATATGTCTTTGCATTCGAGAGAACCTATTAGGGATAGCATATTGTCAGGACCCGAATGGATGATGGAGGTTCTTCAAGGACATTCAGATAGAATATATGAATCTTTTAGAATGGAGAGACACGTTTTTCTCAATCTTTATGATTTGATGAAGGCAAGAGGTTGGCTGAAAGATAGTCGATATATAAAGGTAGATGAACAAATTGGGATATTCTTATTTATGATTTGTCACAAGAACTCGAATAGAACTTTATGCGAGAGATTCCAATGTTCGGGACAAACTATTAGCAAATACTTCACTATAGTGTTGCTAGTAGTTCTCAAACTTGCAAAAGAGATTATCGTACCGCCTTCCTTTGATGTGGTCCCAAATGAGATTCTTATGGATCCCAACCATAAACTTTATTTCAAGGTAAGATTTTCATACATTCATTTACAATATCGGTTTCATTTTGTTGCTAATCTTATATAACACTAGTCTTTGATAAAACGACAGGATTGTGTGGGCGCTATTGATGGTACTCATGTTCATGCTTCTATACCTTTGTCGAAGCAAATCCCATTTAGAGGCAGAAAAGGAGGTACCACTCAAAATGTGATGTGTGTATGTTCGTTTGATATGAAATTCACTTTTGTGTATGCCGGTTGGGAAGGATCTGCCAACGATTGCCGAGTGTTATCAGCAGCACTCGAGACTCCTCGCTTGGAATTTCCTCGACCTCCACTAGGTATTTTTACTTGTTCTAGAATTATCAATTTTCTTTAAGATTGTATTGTATTTACAAATCACTACTAATATATGAATATTTTGTTATAGGCAAATACTATGTTGTAGATTCTGGTTATACATCAATTCCGGGATTCTTAACTCATTTTAGACGCGAACGGTATCATCTAAATGAGTATAGGGGTAGAGTAAGACGACCAAGAACAGCAAGAGAGTTGTTCAACTATAGGCATTCTTCACTAAGGAATGTCATTGAGAGATCATTTGCGGCATTAAAGAATCGTTTCTTTATTTTGAAACACATGCTTGCATTTGCAATTCGAAAGCAAGCACATGTTGTAATTGCATGTTGTGCTATCCATAACTACATCCGTGATCAAGACGGGAGGGATAGAAACTTTTCCTTATATGGAGATCCAGTACTCATGTGAACTGTACAAGATGAGGTTGTAGGTGATACATCGACCGAGGAGGAAATTGAGATGAATATGCTTAGAAAGAATATTGCCAATAAGATGGCAAGGGATCATAATATGCCGGAGATTCCATGAAATCGTGTATTTAATTTTTGTAATGTATTTCTATTATTTTGTATTTGGGGATTTACAATCTTTGCTTTTGTATTGTGATAATGTATTTGATGATTCCTATCTCAATTCTTGTAATGTGATGTTCTACCTGATGATTTCCCTTATTTGTAATGGTCCTTGTTACACTTTGTAAAATTCGCCGATTTTGTAAAATTTGCCGCAAATTACCCAATACACTTCTTAGTGTTTCTTTCTTAAACGATTGCTCGATATCGTAAACCGTGGCGGCGATCAACATGACACACTAGCATGAAGGGGATTAGAATATGGTTGCCCGCCTTCATTCTACTAGAATTTTGGGAACCTTCTATCATGCTCAAGAGTAATGCATATTGATCTCTATTTTCTATTGTATGGAGACTATTGATAAGTATATATTGTTTGACCGTAATTACCTATCTACGTGGATGCTAAAGAATTTTCTGTGAAAATTTAGAAAATTTGATATAACATCTCTTACTTTGTATTTTTTTTTTTTGCAAAAAAGGGAGACTTTACTTTAAAAAAAAAAAAAGTCAATACTTTGTATTTGGGTCAATGATTTCATAAGCATATGAAATTTGTAAGAATGTACATTTCATTTACTCCAAAAAAAGAAAAATTTGTTTTAAGAAATAGAAATTTTATTCAGTTATCAAACGAATTTCTATTTCGAAACAGAAATTTTGTATCGTTATCAAAATGATTTTTTCCTCAGAAACTCGTCAGAAATAGAAATAGAAAAATTCATTTTGTTCCAGAAACTATTTTGGAACAGAAATGTTGTCATGCGCCCCCTAAATGACTGAGATTCATTGACTACTAGTATCTTAGTGAGATTGCGGTAATAGGCTAGTCAACTACAAACTTTCGGCACAGGTGGTGCAAAATAATTATCCCTCAAAATCAAACACTTCATAATGGATGTGGAAACTATTATAGCAACGTCTAGAGGGAGTCACTGCATTGGTTACTCTTTTTGTCTTGACTGTTTAAGCATAGGAGTGAGGTATCAATAGTTCCTAAACTTTTATAGAATGTCAATCGTTGCATTTACTTGATATTTATAAATGTTAAAAAAATGTATCACGAGATGAATATTTTTAAGATATCAAGAAAAGCAAATGTTTTGAAACCACATAAACAAAGAGAGATTGGCGAGGGAAAGATGCTGTCATGGCGGATGTGGTGCCTCCGGCACCTAACCGGGTGAGGGGCCGACGATCACAATGCGCCCCCGGCCGCCACCTTCGTCGAACACGAACGCACATAAACTTGACGGCTAGCAAATGCCCCTTTTGGAATTCGATATTAATATATCAAAGGCCTAGACGTTAGAAAAGCTCGTGAATATTCTTCTGACCCTAGTTCTATGGGTTTTCAACGATGCACCCGTCATTAGAACCGACCACTGCCACCATTCACCACCATGAACAAACCCACTAGCTCCCAACTTTCCAAGCGCCACCGTTATGGCGGCAGCCGCACCGAGTTAGCCTAAGGCCGACAAGGGATGCTTGGCCCCTCGCCAATTCATGGGTGGCGCCACCAGCTTCGCCCTCGACTCGCTTCTCTTGTCTTTCTCTCTCTAGGGTTCCTAAACTTTCATTATAATTTTCTTTCCTTACATCCATACTCAACATATAATCTAGTCGGCGGACCAAAAAATATATAGTCATGTATATGATGCATCAGCTATGCAATTTGTACCGTCCGTATTTCTGTCCATGTAAGACTAACTTCAACAAAATCATAATTCAAGGATCAAATTTGGAAAAAAAAAAAAATTGGGACTTGACTGAACATTGAACTTATGGTGCATTTATCCCTTCAAACATGAACCACAAGCCTATTTAAATTAGACACCGGCTCAAGTATGTGCCTATAGTTTCTCAATACAATCGGGAATTAATTTTCAAGGAATGTGAACATTGAAATGCAATGTAGAAAACATACTTATTGATTAAAATTACAACCTTGTGGACATGATAATCGCTTGTCTTTGCTAGTCTATCTGAAGGGACTTGGTCATATGCTTCATATGGGACACGATCGATAGAGCACCTAGCTGCATCATTCATCAAAAGGGAAGACATTAACGTCTGCAGTGCGATCACATCTGACTGACCAACGGATCATTTCGATCGATGATGGTAAGTGGCAAGCAGACACTGAGTAGATCAGCGTCCTCAATTACCCCATTCTTGTCACCTTTTAGCATGAACAATGCCTCAATTGTGATGCGTGTTAATTTACTCGAAAAAAAGGTATCTTCACAGTGAATCTTGCTAGAAGATAAAACGTTTCAAGTTCTTCAAAACAATTTCTAAAGACGAAGCTACTGCTGTTTTGAAGGTAGATAGTTTCACAGGACGTACCGCCAATCTAGAGACCTCCCCAAAATTGATTTTTTTTTAAATGAATTTACTCTGCTTACATTTGAATTGAGCTTTACATGATAATCATCACTATCTAATTGCAATCTCCAATTAACACCAAGCATTTCCGCTACCCAATTCTAGATATGCAGTTTTATCAAGCCTCACAATTTACATTGGGAAGGCTTAACATGACTCTTAGACGATTTCGCCTTCTTACTCTTGAGTATGAGAATGGCTTTGATAAGTACAACAGATGAGCCTCTGGTCCTCCGCTTCCTGGGGGACTCACAAAACTGGAGGTGGGACCTGCAAATCATCCACAAGGAAACTCAAAGCAAATTCACAGTTTAAGCAGCAATGAAGCATTGCACCAACCACTCCACTCGACGCATCAATATTTCCAATGCACTTGCCTTTTTTTTGGTCGAAAAGAAATTTATAGCATTTCATTCAAGCAATGTTTGGATAGTAGAAGCACTAGCTTCAAAACATAACAGGTCCAAAAGACAAGAAGGGGGATAAAAAAAACCCAATTAGCTGGAAGGGCCTTTTTTCGGTGGGCCTTGACGACCCAGTCCGCCACTTTGTTGCACTTGCCTTGTCTTGGAGGATTTATGGAGATTTTTTTTTTTTGGTCAGAAAGATACTTTTATTTATCTCATAAAACTGGGCTTAGCAAGCAGAGCCCAAAGCCGGGGCATCATTGCAGAGGAGGGCCCAAAGGGCCCGGTGTGGGGAAACAAGCCACTTTTTTGGAAGTTCTTTTCTTCTATGGGCACGTGCGGCCCAATCTGCCACAACATTAGCACTCCCTGGACAACATACCAGTCTCACGTGAGGTAACTTGGACAACCGAATGGAGCATTCGGTGATCAGTGCTCTCGCTTCCCAACTGAACTGATATGCAGTGTTGAGGGCACTCATTCGATCTAACCTATCTGATTCAACAAGGACTTCTCTGTATCTATTTCGCTGAACAAAAGAGAGAGCTTTCAAGAGGGCTATGGTTTCCACCATCGTCGGAGAAGACGCTCGAACGGACTTTATGAGGCCATTAACGAGACATCCCGTATGGTCCCGGCAGATGCAAGCAATTACTCCGTCGGTCCACCCTTCGCCAAGAGAGCCGTTGACATTTATCTTAAAGACACCTTTCACCGGAGCTACCCAGATCTGGGGAGAGGGAAGTTGCCTTTCCCTTTTTTCCTTCGTGCCTTGAAAGCTCCATTTTTGGGTGTTTAGTTGCAAGATCCGAGCTAATTGCACCGTATTTCTTGCATTTGGAATGGTGCCCTTAAAAATCCGGTCATTTCGGTTCTCCCAAATTTGCCACAAGACGGTCGCCACAACTTCTAGAGGAGGTATGTTAGGTGTGTTACCTGTGAAATTCATTAGCCACACCTCAAATCGAGTCACCGCCTGTGTTAAAGATTGGATTTTTAGAGATGGGTTTGACCAAACTTATTCTGTCCAGGGGCATAGCAGAAAAATATGTTCAGCTGTTTCCACTGTGCTTTGACATAAGCTACAAACAGGATCAGGTACTATATTTCTCTTTCACAAGTTTTCCTTAGATGGGATTGCATTCTGGCAAATGCTCCATAGGAAAATTCATTTTTGTGCTTGTCTGCATATTCCAAATGGCATTCCATAAAGTTCTTGGAGTCTGGAAAGAGGAGGATGGCTGTTGTTGTTGTGATTCGCGTGCCATTTCTTGCCGGATTGTATTATAGCCATTTTTTACTGTATAGCTGCCACATTTTGTACCTGTCCACACAAGCTTATCCAATAAGTGATGACAGTTAATTGGGATAGCAAGGATTTCCTGAGTGATCCTTTCGTCAAACAAATTGTTTAGAAGCTGTACATTCCATTGTTCCTCTTCAAAATTCATCAACTCCGAAACCTTCTGTAGATCATTCCTATTTGCTGGACCCCCAATTAGACCTCCCTTCAGCCACTTGTCAATTCTTATGTTGACCCTTTCTCCATTTCCTGTGGACCACATCACTAAATTTGATATCGCATCCCCTCCCATGAGTAAACTTTGCCAATCCCATGAGGGCCTAGAACCTTTCTCAGCATGCCAAAAGTCTCTCCTCTTAAAATAAATTGCTTTTAGAAGTTTACTCCATAATGCATCCAGGTCATTTTCTTCATGCTTGTTTACCAAGGAGGGCTTTGTTGACAGTAATTAAGTCCTTGAAACCCATAAGTCCCTTGTCCTTTTGGGTCTTCATTACTTCCCATTGTTTCCAATGCAGTCCAGTTTTTGTTGGACTATTTTTCCACCAGAAATTAGCTATTCTTCACTCAATTGCTTTACACACTGCCACTGGAATTTTAAAAATCGACATGGCATAATGAGGTAAAGCTTGAACCACAGCTTTCAATAAAATCTCCTTACCCGCTTTAGAAATTATTTGTTCCTTCCATCCTTCCAGCTTCATATTTACTCTACCCAATATCCATGCGAACATCTGTTTTTTTATGCTCCCCAATCAGATGGTATGCCAAGGTACTTCCCAATGTGACCCAGCTCTCGTATCCTTAGTGTCCCTGCCATGTTGTTCTTTGACACCTAGGGGCACACCTTACTGAAGTAAATACCTGATTTATTCAGGTTTATGGCTTGTCCAGAAGCATAACAATACTGATGAAGAACTTCAGAAATATTTTGACACTCCTGAATGGTCCCATCTAGAAAAAAGATGGAATTATCCGCAAATAATAAGTGGGATAAGGTTGGACAGAACCTGTTTATTTTAACTCCTCTTATACTTCCATTTAAAACAGCATTTTCTATCAAAGAAGATAAGTAGTTTGATACAAGGATGAAGAAATAGGGTGTTAGAGGGTCTCCTTGCCTGATTCCTCTTGTAGGGTTAAAATAAGGGAGGGGTTCTCCATTGAATTTCACGTGCATTGCATAATCCAGTTAATTCATCTTTCACAAAAACCCATTTTCAGCATACATGCTTCCAAAAAATCCCATTCCACTCTATCGTAGGCCTTTTGAATATTCAATTTCAATATAACTTGAAATTTGTCCTTCCATTCTCTTACTCTTAGTTGGTGCACCACCTCTTGTAAAATCAAGATACTGTCTTGAATTTGTCTCCCACTCATAAAAGCACTTTGCTCCCCCGAGATTAGCTCTGGTAGCCAAGTTTTAAGTCTGTTTGCCATTATCTTTGAAATTATCTTGTATATAAAATTGCAAAGGCTGATAGGACGAAATTGTTCTAGTCTTGTTGGATTGGGTATTTTTGGCACCCAGGTTATATGAGTTTTGTTCGATATTGTTTCCATGACTGCTGCCATAAAAAAACCCATTTACTACCTCAAAAATGTCTTTCTTGATTATATCCCAATGATGTTGGTAGAAGATTTCATTCAATCCATCTGGGCCAGGGGCTTTATTTGCACCTAGCTAGCATACCGCAACATGTACTTCTTCCATGGTGAATACTGCTACCAAGGAGTCATTCATTATTTTACTCACTTTTCTCGCACGCAAATTCAGAACAGGATCACAATTTCTGGGTCCGACTGAGGTATATAAATCACGGAAAAAGGATACTGTCATATTCTTTAGCTGCTGTCTATCCCTTATCCAGGTATCATCTATGGATTTTAACATCGAGATTCTGTTTCATTGCATCCCCTGGATTGTAGTGGCATTGTCGCGACCTCTTTTTATTCGGCACCCGCAATCGGGTACGAGCGCCTAAGGAGGCTAATGGCTCGGCTGAAATTAGTTATGCCCGGACTCTTCCAAGTCCACCAATTCATGACTTTAATAGTCTAAGTTTTTAACCTCTAAGTCAATTTTTAAAATGGAGTCGCCACCAATCGATTTGGGGTGGGTTGATTAGAAACCCAAGCGAAGTATCGGGAGAAATACTCACTCCTACACAACCAGAAAAATTAGGATCGGAGACTTGATTACACTAGTTAATCACTAATACCCTTTCGGTACCTAATCTTGTTTAAACCTTGGGGTTTTTTGGATGTTTGAGGGATTTTCCATGCATTTTGGGAGGAAAACATTTTTGAGTCTTTTCTAATTTTTTTGACATAAAGGATTTTTTTGGATTTTTTGGTATTTTGGAAAAAATACAAGTCTTTTTTTTTTCTGAATTTTTTTGCTTTTTCATGAATTTTTGGCTTTTTTGGATTTTTGGCATTTTTGGAAAATATTTTTTTGGAAAATAAAATATTTTGGATATTTTTGGTTTTTTGAAATTATTTTTTAAATTTTTCGGAAAATAAAAATATTTTTTTTAATATAATTTTTCAATATTTTTTATTTATTAAAAAAACGATAGGATCCGCGGGTTGGGTTTGTGGCCGGGCGTTTGGGATGACTTTTTTTTTTTTATTTAAACCCACCGAGGCCGGGCGGCCCAACGACCCGGGTTCCTAGCGAAACCCTACCCGGGTCCGACCCAACTCCCGACCTGGTTTCCGCCACCCCCCAAAACACAGAGAAACCCTACCCGCCTCGTGGCCCCGGGTCCGACCCGCTAACCCGAGGCCGCGACCTAGAAAATCGAGAACTCTAGGGTTCTCGATTCGCGGCGCCGGAGAGGGGAAGGCTGAGGTGCGCGGTGGCGACGGCGGCGACGTGGCAGCGACGACGGTGGCGTGACGATACTTCTTGATTGGGGCTAGGGTTTCACGGTGGTGACGGTGACAAGTCAGGGCGACAACGATCAGAGCTTTGAGCATAAATGGGTATGGCGTAGGTAGGATCCATCGTCACCTACTCTCAACGTTGGCACGGCACGGCTTGTGGCGATGACGGCGGCCCTTAGATCTGGATGGCGTCGGGGCGGTGTTGCGGCGGCATTGGAGCTGAATCGACTCCAGATTCGATCCTCGACCGTTCCTGCTCAGCCCCTTTCACTCAGATCTGGGCTTGCAAGCGCTCGGGCCTCCCCTGAAGTCTCTCGGGGGAAGCTTGCGATGCTCGCTCGCTTTTGATTGCTCTCTCGGGTTCGCCGCCGCGAGCTCCCGATCTCTCATTTGGGAGGTCGTTTAAGCTCTTCGACCCCCTTCTAAAGTCTCTCGGAGGTTTCAAAGATTCCTAGCCCTCGATCTTTAGCCGGGAAGATCTCCGTTCTCTTCCACCGAAGTTATGCTCTATTTATAGGCGCGGAGGTCGGTCGACGAAGGCCTTGGCCAGCGGTTTTTGGCGCGCCGACTGTCCTCTCTCTCGGCCGAACCGGTGTCTCATCTCATTAAGGCGCGCATTGAAGGCGCATGAGCGTCATCTTCCCCTCTTCATCGTAGGCGTCCTCGAGCACGTCTTAGTCGCCGCGCGTGACTTGCAGAGGCGGAAGGAGGAGGAAGGAAGAAGAGGATGGGAGGAAGAAGACAAAGGAGAGGGGGGGCTCACGACCGAAAAGAGGGGAGGGTGAGGGGCTGCGTGAGAGAAAAAAAAATGGGCTACATTTTTTTGCTTTTTTGTTTTTATTATTATTGTTATTTATTATTATTATTATTATTATTATTTTATTATGAAAAAAAAGGCAAAATAAAAAAAACTAATTAATTAAAATATGAAATTTAGGCGTCAACAGCTGCCCCTCTTTGAAGGTGAGTTCGCAGAGGTTGCATTCAAAGACAAACTGATGCCTAAATTTTATCCATGCATGCGTAGTAGATTATATTTTATTTGGGACCTATTATTCTATGCAGAAAAAGAGCAATATAACTTTACATATACTAAGACAGATAAGAAGATACCTGTAGTTACTTACCGGGAGTGAGTGAGATAGGGTGTGAACCCTGAGTTTGGCAAGTATCAGGGTGTCATCTTACATGGTGATATAAAGAGGTTGCTTTTCCAAGACTCGAACCATTCTTCGGTCGCCTGCTAAAACAATCAATGATTTGTCTAGGACCTGAACCTTTCTTCGGTCGCCTTGACAGGAAATTGTTCCTCCAGGACCCGAACCATTCTTCGATCGCCTATTAAAACAATCAATGATTTGTCTAGGACCCAAACCTTTCTTCTTGTCGCCTTGACAAGGAAATTGAACCTTCTTTGGTCGCCTGTTAGGACCCGCACCATTCTTGACAAGGAATTGCTTTTCCAGGACCCGAACCTTTCTTCGCCGCTGTTAGAGCAATAAGTTGGTTTGAACTTTTCTCGGACCCAAACCATGGTTTTCTAGGACCCAAACCATTCTTCGGTCTCTGTGACGGGAAGTTGCTTCTCCAGGACCCGAACCATTCTTTGGTCGCCTGTTAAAACAATCAATGATTTGTCTAGGACCCGAACCTTTCTTCGATCGCCTCGACGGGAGATGCACCGACCTTTCTCAGGGCATCTCATTTGTGGGTGCCTGATTTGTATCGAGAACACCAGTTGGTACTCGACCTTTCTCGGGAGATGCGCCGACCTTTCTCAGGGCATCTGTTTTACGAGGGTGTCTGACCTTTGTCAAAGACGGTTGGAACCCGACCTTTCTCGGGAGGAAGCACCGACCTTTCTCGGGGCATCGATTTGTGGACTTTTCTCGGGAGGATGTTGAACCCGACCTTTTCGGGAGGATGCACCGACCTTTCTCGGGGCATTGATTCTAGAAGATACCTGCGGACATTCACAAGCATATCAAAGAGTACTTGGATATTCACAAGTACTAACTCGAAGCATCGATTTGGGGGGCCTTTGGACATTCACAAGCATTGGCGTCAAAATGGGTTTTTGGCTGACCATAGGCATTGAATGGGTACTTAGATGATCACAAGTATGAATTCTTGGGGGATACTTGGACATTCACAAGTATCGAAGGGGTACTTAATAATTGGAAATATTGAGAACATACCTTGGATATTTGTGAAGGTATCCCACCTCGGTTAGGAAAAGAGTACTTAGGATATTTGTGAAAATACAACCTCTTGGGATGGTGTGCCCCGCATATTCATGAAGGTCTCTCACCTCATTGTAATGGGAATATCGAGGGCATGCCCCGCATATTTGAAAGGTCTCTCACGGTAATTGGGAATATCGAGGGCATACGAGAACTCTTGAAGGTCTCTCACCTCCGGTAATTGGGAATATCGAAGAGGTACTTGGGATATTCGTGAAGGTCCTCACCTTTGATAATGGGAATATCGAGGCGTGTCCCACATATTCGTGAAGGTCTCTCACCTCTGGTAGTTGGAAATATCGAGGCGCATACAGGATATTCGTGAAGGTCTCTCACCTCATGGTATGGGAATATCGAGGGCATACCTTGCATATTCGTGAAGGTCTCTCACCTCTTGGTAATGGGAATATCGAGGGCGTACCTAAGATATTCGTGAAGGTCTCTCACCTCCTGGTAATTGGGAATATCGAGGGCGCCTCGCAGGATATTCGTGAAGGTCTCTCACCTCCTAGTAATTGGGAATATCGAGGGCATGCCAGGATATTCGTGAAGGTCTCTCACCTCCCGGTAATTGGGAATATCGAGGGCGTACCTTGAGATATTCGTGAAGGTCTCTCACCTCTGGTAATTGGGAATAATGGGAATCACCTCGTAATGGGAATATGCCCCGAGATATTCGTGAAGGTCTCTCACCTCTTGGTAATTGGGAATATCGAGGGCGTGCCCCGCATATTCGTGAAGGTCTCTCACCTCCTGGTATTATAAACTTGAATGTGGTATGAGGCTTACTTGGATTGCCGCAGGCACTTAAAAGGGTGGAATACATGGGTAGACGCAAGTGTACAAAGTACTGGAATACTTGGATGAACACAAGTATTTAATGATATGATCTGGGACCACTCAGGCTGGTCCAAGTGCTAGAAAGCATACCTGGATGGCGGTGCCAAGCAAAGCAATGGAATGCTTGAACAACTACTATATTATTTGGGGACAACTCGGGCAGGTTGAGTGTCATGAAAAGGAAGTACCTGGACAACGGTGGGTACTTGACGATATGGGGATACCTAGATAGCAATAGGTATTCCAAGAGATACTTGGTCAGTCACAAGTATCAATACTCTGGGGACAACTCGAACAGGTCGGGTGTCTAGGAAAATGGAGTATCCGAACGATGGCCGGTACTCAAAGACAATGAGGATACCTAGACAGCAGTAGGTATTCAAACTCAAAGGACGACTCAAATAGGTTGAGTGTCAAAGGAGAGTAAGCACCCAAACTCAAACTCAAATGGATAAGTGATAGGTACCTTAAGACAAATGGGGATAGAGATATGCTTACTTGGCAATATCTCTGATTTCTAAGAGTATGTCTGCTATTTGCACAATATGCACACATGATTGCATATGCTGTAAATTCATGAGTCCAAATGAGATTCATGCATGATAATTTTGTTAATTTTGCATCATCTGATTTCCACCAGGGAAGATTTTGAAAGACAACCTTCATTTAGAATGTAGATGTCTTGAGCATGCCAAATGAGGGACTTTCAGTATGAAATGACTTTTCGCTCACTCTCATGGAAAAGGCTATCCTGACCATTAATGCAGGATTTATAAGGACCACACTATCTCACTGTCATCATGTCAACAGGGGTCTGAGTATTCTCGCAAATGGTACGACTTTACCAATGTGAAAGGTCTTTGTTGAAACTGTGATGAAGTCTTGGTCAGTGGCTCATCAAAAGGGACCATCAAGGTCAAGGCTTATGAATGGAGTGCCGCACGATCGTCTCCGGGTTTGCAAGTCAAGAATCCTACGAAAAGAGATAGAGTAATCTTGCTCGTACTTCTTCGAGCGATGCTTATGCACACATGAAATCCTATGTTAATTGAAATGCCCTAGTCTGAAAGGAATGTAATGTAGACTTGGCTCACATGTAAGAGGGTGAGAGTTGGTGACTATCTCGGCATTTGTCACTGGTCTCTTTTTTTTTCTTTTTTTTCACTATCAAATGGAGGCTCTATCAATCGAACCACAACAGCAACTTCTCTTGGGAATATTTTTATTTGACCGGGGGCATTGGCCTTGCTTTTACTAGGCACACCTTTTTTTTCATGCCCCTATTTTTATTCCAATTTTTCATTCATGGGCATTGACCTTGCTTTTACTAGGTACACTTTGCTTTTTATGCCCCTACTTTTTCTTGTTGCTTGGAGGAACTAGATCTTGGCAAGTTCAATCAAACGCCTTTGTTAGACTCTTGAGTGTTTATCTTCAGCCGGCGCTCTAGGCTATGGCTTAAATGGAGTCTGCTTGTTTTGCCTCCATGTGAGGGTAAAATTACAGACTCACTTGGGTTGTACAATGAATACAAGTGCATAGAGAAAGAATTGCTCTTCGTCATTCTAGGGCACTTAAATTAACATGAGTGTTCATATGCAATAAGGACACCCGAAGATTGATGCAAGTGCGAGCAAGAAAATTTCTATCTCTCTTCTCACCTTGTGATGCTACTTTGTCTTCGATCTGCCCCAGTGTGGGGTGGTTCTTGATGAGGATATGAGAGAAGCTTCACCAGTGTATTGGGCTCAATGGGGTGAGCGATGGAATGCCTCTCACTATTTTGGTTATCGTAGCATTCACGAGAGAACTCTTTATCCTATAGCCATGGAATCTTCTGCACTCATCTCACAAGTGTATAGATGGGGGACTGTGTGTAGGATATGGCTTGCCTTTCATCATCCTGACGCGCCTCATCCAACATGCTCGATCAATCTTGTATTCTTCACTTAGCTATCTATTCTAATAATTCTCAATGGAACCAGTGATTTAGACAGACAAAATCATCATGCAAAATCCATTTGGAAAATGCATGAATCATTTTAAATGTGATGGAGTTTGTACTCTCAAAACAAATGATTTTTACTCAAAAAAAGACCTTATTGGCATCTTTAGGGGTTAATAGAATGGTGTTTCCAAATATGTTAAATTTTGAACATCAGAAGAGTTATTCACAAATGGGTGTTAATGGATTGTCTCTAATGAATATGGATATGACACATGAATGATCAGCCAAGGATTGAGAATTTGATCATTGATTTGATGGGCCTTTCTTCTTTTGCCCCTGCAAAAGAGAAGATGTACAAGTAGATCAATTAGTTTGGCCAAAATCAAATATGAGTTGAGGTCTGAAGATTTTCTGTCATTTGCTTTGGCGATACTTGAGACGCCATTTTTCTTGGGAGAGTTTGTCATGCCTCTCATTGATTTGTTATTTGTGTTTTTGATAGTCAGGTAATCCTACCAAAGATAGGAAAGGGAATGTGTTAGTCATGAACTTTTTCAAGAGTTTAAAATAATTGGAAGCGATACAACATTACCCTTCACTGGTTTGAAGATGATTGGATGGACTTGAAGTGCGAGTGGGACACAAAGTCCTATGTCTTTTGCTTCGTTAGGTCACCTATTCTCTCGTAATTTGCAGGCACAAGAGAAGCAAAATTTTTTTTTTATTATTTTTTTACCAAGCGGCTAACTGCCGCGTCGGGGATTCGAACCCCCGACTTCGGACCATTTTGCTTCTTCTCGGGTACCACTCGGCTAGAGGTGCCGACGGTGTCCGTAGGGCACTGCTTTTTTCATTTAATCGAATCGTCTCCTAGATGACACATCCTTTTATACCAATTTAGGTAAATCGATATGGGTCACTTGATTTGCCCAAATTAACCATTAAGCTTGTTTCTTGAATCCTATACTTCCTGTCAATAGGAGAAATATGTCATAAGTGAGTTCAGATACTAGGAGTATTGGAAACGATACCAAATTACTCTTCTCTAGAGTTTATTTTTGCCGACTCCTAGGGATCTTTGAATGCTGATGATAGCCTCTTTGTCTTGACATAGTTCGACATTTCTTTGATTGGCCCTCCTCATTTGTGGCCATGTATGTGTACATGATTGATGATTTTCAACGCCTTCCTTTGTGGAATTTTTTCTTCTTTGACTATATGACCATTAGTATCATTGAGCAAAGTCATGTATTTCAAGCTTCTATGGAATCGAGATGGACAATCAAAACCTCAATTCTCGATGGCAATTACTTCTTGGAAGAGCATGTGTTTGGAAGTGAGGTTTTAGATTAAGTCATTCTCCGAAATGTGGAGCTATAGATCGCCTCAACTATCTAGATTTCCTCCCTATTGATAGTAGCCAATTCAAAGAAAGAGAAAAATCTTCTTTGTGCTTATTGGCGTCAAGACAAGAAGTCCCATTGGATGAAATGGACATCAGGCCTTGAGCTATCATGTTATGCATGCTTCAAGTTTGATTGTATGCCCGTGCCTATTACGTCCCATCCTTTTGTCTCTGTAAATAGAAGAGAGGGGTTGTCATTCTCAATATTATGTTAAGGGAATAAGACTTACCCTTTTTGAAACGGGATGCTCATTTCTGTTTGCCCCCACTTTCTTGGAAGGGTGCTTTTGAATTTGGCGAGCTCACACGATGTACCGGCTTTAAATGCCTCCTGGTCACACTAAGTCAAAGGGGATGATATTCTGAGACACAAAGTGAGTGAGTCAGAAAGACAAACATGATTAAATTTATCATCTTGCTTTGATGAAAGGTTTTGGTAATGAAATATTTTCTGTTTTCAAAATATGTCTTTGGGGGAGAAAAAGCATGAGGAAGCCCAGCCCTCAGTATTCTCCTTGGATGATATTTTCTTTTCATGGTTGGATAACATCACTGGGCCGGTTTGGGATACCGCCTTATGCTCTCGAAATATTTTCAACTTTATTTAATAGGTGGATTTACATTTTGGAAGAGTGATTTCAAAAGTTAGTTCCTCAAGCGAAACTGATGTTGAAAATAAAACAAGCCAGACTTAAGAAAGATGTACAAGTTCCCACGTAGGGGAGTACGCAAGGAAATTAAAAAGGGTTCTACTTGAGCGGGCCTGCACCCATTTCCCCTTACGGTTCTTCATTGATGGTGTCCATGAAAAGGTCTCCAAACATGGTGGTCATGTCATCTGGCCCTTCTTTCTCTGTTGCTAAGGGTGGCACTTCATTGCCTGAATAATACCCGGCCTCTACCAGCCCTTGATAGATGTCAATGGTATGTGCTTCAAAATTTCTGCTCTGACTATCTTCAAAACTGAATACCGCGTTTACTTTGCCGGTGTGATCAGGGAGCCGATTGCTTTGGAATGAGAAAGCTTTAGTGTCTAACAGGTTCTAGATTCGACTCTTGAGGGCGAAGCACTCATCAGTCGAATGCCCCACTTCTTCCATGTGATAGTCACATATTTTTGATGGGTCATAGTTGGAAAAACTTTCAGCATTGGGTCGTTTTGGCTCAATTGAAAGGAGGTTCTTCTTCCAGAGGATTGCCAGTACCTGTGACGGAGATCTAGGAAGAGGAGTAAATTGTCTCTTGTTGTTGTAATCTTTGGGATGGCTGATGGCCTGGTGGTCCATTCTTTGTCTTGCACTTGTCTGAATTGTTGGAGGATGATTGTAGGTTGCATTGACATCTACCGGGGTTCTTTATCTTTCTTCATGCGGAACCTGCCCGTGGATGCAGGTTCAATGAACCAACCATCCTCAACCCTATCTCGATTTGCTCCCCTATTGGAATGAGTTGATTAAATGATTCGGCGATCGTGGTTACCATTCGATTGCGGTACTCGTAAGGGAGGGTTTTGATAAACATCTTTCTTAACTCGAAATCAGTTGGTTCAGGACTGATTTGGGCGGCCAGATTCCTCCATCTAATAGTATATTCTTTGAACGATTCGTGCTTTTTCTTTTCGGTACGCTCAAGATCCTGACGAGAAGGGGTAATGTCCATTATGAACTTATCCCGTTTGAGGAATGCCTCACTCATTTCGCTCCATGTTTCGAGGAGATTCATGTTCTTTGTAATGTACCACCTCAGGGCAGGGCCTATTAGACTTGATTGGAACAACTGGATCATTAATGGTGCATTATTAACGTATTGGGTCATTCGAACCAAGTACATTTGCAAATGAGCCCTAGGGCAAGTCGTGCCATCGTACTTCTCAAACTCAGGCATTTTGAATTTTTCCAGCATTTTGACATTGGAATAAATGGAGAGGTCCGTCAAAGTAGGATCTTGGAGGCCTTGCAGTTGTTTCAACCTCTCCTCAAGCTTTTCGAGGCGTTTGTCATGCTCAGTTTTAGACAAACTGTCTGGCTTTGCTTTCTCAATCGCGATTTGGTGCGGATCATCCTCCAATTCGGGCATGTTATCGTCGGTATCTCCACCTTGATCACCCCTTGTAGATGATTGTGGCAACAATACTTCAATTGAGGCTGGGGCAGGTGTAAGTTTGCCCTGGATGGAGTCTATCTACTTTGAAAGTTGTAGAAGCACATTAAAGACTTGCTTCATTTCGCTTTCTACGACCGCAATACGGCTTGGTACATTTTCTTCAGCCATTCTTGCTCTTGCTTTTGAGTGAGTTTGGATCGGTGAACGTTGACGCTTCGTGATTACCTGGCCATGAATAAGCAAGCATGTGTGAATACAAGGCATAGATAGGGAGTCAGTCCATGATGACGACCTAATCCTACCCTTTTGTTTATTTATGAAAAGTTTGTACATGAAAAGATTTCCTAAGCATAGATTAAAAAAAGGCATGTGACATGTTGCATGGGCTAAAAGATATCAATTTGAAAGGCAAAGAAAGCATGAATTGCAACAAATTTTGAAAAAGACTTCTATCCCTTTTGAAGTAAATTAAAATTAAAATTTTCCCAAAAAGGAACTTTGTAACATGTTTCAATAAAAACACCAATTGAAAATTTCCTTTGCCAAAGCTTTTTTTTTTTAACTTTATGACAATTACCTCCAAATTTAAATGACCGTGGTATTATATCCTAGACTAATCATGGACCGCTCAATATATACAGGAAGGTAAGTAAATTGCAGGGTGCACGGAAAAAAAAAAAAAACAACTTACTTCGTGTGAAAAAATTGATGGCAATCACATAAACATGCGCATGATATGTGCGGCTCGATTTCTAACTGAGAAGGTTTGTTAAAATTAAAAGGGTATCCGCCCGTTGCAGTCTCGCGTTAACAGCATACCCCCTTAACCTCAGCTAAGAAATTCGGGGAAAAGAAAGGCAACCTCTACATCGCAGTCTCGCGTTCGAAGTCGTATCTTTCTTAACACCATCCTAGAAATCCTATGGCGGCCCAGGTCAGGCGGCCGGGTTGTGTACGCCATGTGTAGTGTTAAAACAATAAAGCATGCATAGCAATTTATAATCACAAGACATTTTATTTTAACGAAAATTAAGATAAACTTCTAAGCTACTAACCTGCATAAAAAAAAAAACAAAAACAAGTCAGTAAAGGGTTTAAACAAGATAAAATGGCCTAAGTCCTCAAATCTTAACCGGTGGAATCGCCAAGCTGTCGCGACCTCTTTTTTTTCGACACTCGAAATCGGGTACGAGCGCCTAAAGAGGCTAATGGCTCGGTTGAATTTATTAAGCCCGGACTCTCCCAAGTCCACCAATTCACGACTTTAATAGTCTAAATTTTTAACCTTGCAAGTTAATTTTAAAAACGGAGTCGCCACTAATCGATTTGGGGTGGGTTGATTAGAAACCCAAGCGAAGTATCGGGAGAAATACTCGCTCTTGCGCAACTAGAGAAATTAGGATCGGGGACTTGATTACACTAGTTAATCACTAATGCCCTTTCGGTATCTAATCTTGTGTAAACCTTGGGGTTTTTTGGATGTTTGAGGGATTTTCCATGCATTTTTGGGAGGAAAAACATTTTTGAGTCTTTTCTAATTTTTGGACATAAAAGGATTTTTTTGGATTTTTTTGGTATTTTGGAAAAATACAAGTCTTTTTTTTTTTCTAAGTTTTTTTGGCTTTTTCATGAATTTTTGGCTTTTTTTTTGGATTTTTGGCATTTTTTGGAAAATATGAAATATTTTTATTTTTTTATTTTTTTATATTTTTGATATTTTTGTTTTTTTTGGAAATTAAAATATTTTTTAATATTTTTCAAAAATAAAATATATTTTTTGATTTTTTAATAAAATAATTGTTTATTTATTATTTATTTATTTAAAATAAAATTTAAAAAAGGGCCGACTCGGGTTGGATCCACAGGTTGGGCGTTTGGGGATGCCCGCTTTTTTATTTAAACAAAACGACGCCGAGGCCGGGCCCGGCCCGGCCTAACGACCCGGGTTCCTAGTGAAACCCTACCCGGGTCCGACCCAACTCCCGACCCGGTTTCCGCCGCCCCCCAAAATACGGAGAAACCCTACCTGACTCATGGCCCCGGGTTCGACCCACTAACCCGAGGCCGCAACCCGGAGAATCGAGAACCCTAGGGTTCTCGATTCACGGCGCCGAAGAGGGGAAGGCTGAGGTGCGCGGTGGCGACGGCGGCGACGGCGGCGACGACGATGGCGTGACGAGACTTCTTGATTGTGGCTAGGGTTTCACGGTGGTGACGGCGACAAGTCGGGGCGACGGCGATCAGAGCTTCGAGCAGAAATGGGTATGGCGTGGGCAGGATCCATCGTGACCTCTCGCGTTGGCACGGCACGGCGGCATGGCTTGTGGCTAGATGGCGTCGGGGCGGTGTTGCCCTTAAATCAACTGGATTCGAGCGCCCCTTTCGGGGTGTTGCGCGCTCGGGCGAAGTCTCTCGGGGAAGTGAGATCGCTCTCACTCGGCTGCGACCTCTCAGATCTCGGTCTGCTCGTCTTGAGCCCCCTCAAGTCCCGTCTCGCTACTCTTCCCCTCTTCATCGTAGGCGTCCTCGAGCGCGTCTTAGTCGCCGCGCGTGACTTGCAGAGGCGGAAGAAGGAGGAAGGAAGAAGAGGATGGGAGGAAGAAGACAAAGGAGAGGGGGTCGGGCTGGGTCACGCGGACCGAGCTGTGAGGGGCCTGCGTGAGAGAAAAAAAAGGGCTGGGCTACATTTTTTTGCTGTTTTTGTTTATTATTATTATTGTTATTTATTATTATTATTATTATTATTATTTTATTATCCGAAAAGACAAAGTAAAAAACCTAATTAATTCAAAAATGAAATTTAGGTGTCAACGGGCATGAAAGTATTTCGTATTTTAACACGCCCCTCCCCCTCCCCCAAAAAAAAATTTGACCATTTAATTCGCGATCTCAATCCCCAAAACATCTCCTCTACTCCATAGTTTCTCTATCTCCTCCTTTATACTTTGAATTCTCCTGCTGTCTGCGGTAAATGCAATTCATTTGTTAAATTCTGTAACTCCAATTTTAAAGGTTCAATACAACGAGAATTATTTGGAAACTTTCTTTTGCTCTAGTAGCTCAAAGCCTAAACTACTGCTTGCAGTTTTTCTTTTAGGCTTGAATCAGCCAATGAAGATAATTGCCATGCCCCTTTCACCACTTCTTTACATTCAGCATCCTCTGTCCAGAAAGCTTCGAATCAAAACTCCTTTTTCCTCTTTTCTGAGTTTGTTGTACAGGATAATAACAGAGGACTATGGTCAGACCCAATGCCAATGCCCGATAGAGCATAAGCTTCAGCTTCAGCAAATAGGATTCTCCAGTCCAAATTACACAATACCCTATCTAGTTTCTCCTTGATATAATTTACCCCCCCTCTCTATTGTTAGCCCAAGTAAAAGAGCAGCCCTTGCAATCAATGTCCATTAGTGAGCAGTCATTCAAGCAGTCTCTAAATGCATTGATGCAATAATGTTCAGCCATTCTAATTCTCACTTTCTTCCATTGATAGAGAACTTCATTTAAACCCCCCAAACATACCCAAGGAAGGTCATCTATAATGCTAATCTGTCTCATTTTATCCCACAGTTTCAGCCTCTCTCGGAATATATTTGGGGCATGGATAAGATAGATTCGCATTTTGTTTCTGTTTTCCTTTTCTTCACAAGTCATATTAAGCATTTCCTGAGAAACTGACTCCACTGTGATGTCAACCGAGTCATTCCAAAAAATAGCTAACCCCCCTGTAGTCCCTAAAGGATTCACCAGACAACAGGATTGGAAGTTTAAATTCCTTTTGATTCGGCATACCACATGTTCTTGATTTTTTGTTTCCATTAATAGAACTAAATTGGGCCTTTCTTGAGCCACTAGACCTCTCAATGCCTGGATTGTCAGGGGTGTGCCCAACCCCTAACAATTCCAGCATGACGCTTTAATTTGTACCCTTGCGGCTTATTCGGGCTAGCCACCAAAGCCCATATTTGAGTTTCTTCCACTTTCCGAACGGGAATTTCCATTAACTCAGCCTCCTCAACTAACTTTTCATTTGACAGTTGCGCCTCATCGGGAGAATATCTTTTCTGTTTTTTACTGGACTGAGTTTTTAGGCCAACTCCCCTTTTCAACTTATCCTCCTTTGGATTGTTGGGTTGTTTGCAAGCCTTTAAAGTGCCATAACCTGCATGGAGGATTAAAACAACAGCCTTATCCCAGTTATTCTCTTCAATTAGCGCCTCTTTCCTTTTCTCAACAGACCTACTATTGGTATGGTTGGCCTTAACAGCAGCTTTATTATCGTACACCACTATTTGCCCCGAGCTTATTGGTATTTCAGGGATTGCACCTTCCTCCATCGGCTTCTCCATAGTTTTCCCATAAAATAGGTTACAAAAAGGGCTTGATTCATTTGCTTCTGCCTTCAACCACGGGCCAAAGGACATTGTATTTGCATTTTCAAACAGATCTTCCTTGTAACTTATCTCGCCACAATTTTGGGCATCCCAATTTGCCACATGAATAACAGAAATGTGGTAGCCTCTCGCACCTAAAGTCCAGCCGAAGTTTTTTCTTTTTCCTTTGTTGCTAAAAATTGAACCTGATTGCAGGGGGCCAAAATGTCCATTGTAACTCTCGCCTTTCCTATTTTGTGAGATATGTATCCTTTGGCTTCGATTTTAACTTCTGAGACACCCAATATCTCCTGCTACACTGGCCATGACCTCCTCCGAAATCCATTCTAAAGGAAATCCATAAATTTGGACCCAAAATGTGCATGTGTTAATGGTGTAGCAAGCAGGAGGGTATTAGGCTCCCAAGGTTTTAACAGCAAGAGATGGTTAGCAAAAGACCGAGGGCCTAAGTTCAAAGCCCTATCTCTATCCATTTCTGAGAAGAAACGAAAACCAAACATGCCTGGCGCGAGCAGATTGATATCTACATTTTCCACTCTCCAAACGCTTTTCATTGTGTTATGAAATGCTTGTATATTCACCTTGGGGCTTTGGTATAACTGACCAATTAAGGTCAATCCACTTTCTGTTACTTTTTCTTCTGAGATTACATCATCTATTACATTGATCGTCTTATTTGACCATAACTTTCCTAACCTTTTGCAGAGGGCCGCAAGGTGAAGGTCTGTATCTTCCACTCCTGCCATATGAGATTTCCAGAAGAGTGTGCTGGATTCCAAGTTCTTCCGCGTACAGATACCCGCTACAAGAACTGGAGCATTGTACTGCATCAACACTGGCTGAAGAAGATCGTGAGTAGTGTAGGAAAGAGGGTTGGGTATTGGGTTTTTCAGGGGATGAAATGTTCTGTATTCATGGGAAATAGACGGTGGCTTTATCTGGGGAAAGGCGAGTGTGTCTGGGGAAAGGGGGAAAAGATATTTGGGAAGGGTTAGGGTTTTGAGTGGATGTAAACAAAAGGCTGAGGCATGCTACATTGATGGTGACATGAAAACGCAATGAAATATATGTGAGAGATTCGGCCGAAAGAGGTGGAGACTGTGGATGGGTTTAGGGTTTTTCTGGGTTAAGAGGAGCTACCATGATGGTAGAGAGAGCTCTCCAGATGAGAGAGAATTTTGGTATATCGAACATACTCTGTCAGCAACCTGATTTATCGAGATTATGAGCCAGTTCCTTGGAGGTTTCTGCTTTGCCATTTTCAATATTCTGTTCCTGCAAACACACTCAATTGTTAGCGCATTTGTTACCGTTGTCGTTTGTTGCAGCAAACGATTATGCGGAAGAGAGAAGATGGTGCTGAAGTAGCTGGGATATGATACCACGGGCTAAATTAACTAGACTAAGACCTTTCATAAATCCCCGCAAAAGCAAAGACCAGCATACGATTATGCAGTGAATTCATCAAAAGAAACATGTAAATTTCCAATACACAAACTCCAGATTCGACATTAAGTCAACACACGTTTCCAGTCTGCCAAACCTACCAAGGGCAAAATATGCTGCCAAAAAACTTTGGAACACTGCCATAGTGAGGGAATAGAGGGGTTCTTTCAAAAACAATTTCATTTGCAGGCTTGTCGTGGCTTAAGACAATGTCGACAGATGGCTTCTGCTGGAGAAAGTGTCTCCATCCGCCACGCACTGAAGATTCATGGCACGCTAGATATCGACTTTGACGAAGCAAACGCCGCATACGAATGCTTGGTTATACTTAACTCAGCATACAATGACCATTTGCACAAGCAACGTAAGAAAGTATAAACAACGGTGAACACAGAGGCTAAAATCCCAACACATTACTTCACTCAATTCATCAACCTCAGAACCAGAAACCTTGAGTTTCTTCTTCCCACCCACAATCCTCCTCACTTTTACGCCCTAATTTCCTCTTCTTCCTCCCAATGCTGGTCCTCACCTGCCCCTTCCTGTTCCCGACTTTCCACACATTCTGAAAATAAGGACTATACTCTATATACAAAATACATTATGTGAATTGAACAGAAAATAGGACTTATATATATGTTCCTATTAGAATGTAACCAAAATATTACCTTAATCAAATAGGCTATTTCCTCATTTATGTAAGAAAATTAGTAAATCCTTATCAATCCATTCTTAAAATCTTTTCAACAACATTTACTATATTAGATTGTACTGATACATTGACCATTCACCAAAACGATAGTTAGAGGATATCTTACCCTTTTAAGTCTTAAGCATATTTGAGGCATGGCGGCTCAAGCGGTAAATTTGTAGTAAATTTGATAAGTGTGTTTATCACTAGATGCATCGTGCCCGGGACACGGTAGACAACATGCTAAAGCTCAGCCATTAGATAACCAATGCGGTTCAAGGGGTGACACAAGTCAATCCCAAGTCAACCATTTCAATGCTTACAATCGAGCAATCTCAGTTTGACAAAGCCATATTGGATCCAACAAATCTTCAGGTTCAAGATCTTGAAAAGGATATTACAGACTGGCAGGCAGCGACGTTTAAAATTAGGGGAGGTTCCCTGTTTTTTTTGTTGCTCTTGAGACTTTTTGCGTTTATCGGGCCCTTAATCAAGAAAAGCTGGTTGACCCCTTTTACTTTATTAATGATCCCTCATCTTCTCCCTTTTTTTTTAATTTATAAAATATATATATTTTCTCTCTCTTTAGTCCATTAGATTTTGCTTTGAGGCCAAATAAAAGGTCTCCTATGTTTGATTGGAACAGGGAATAAATACAATAAGCTTTATAGTTTGATTAGATTTTGAGGAGATGACTTTGCAGTGAGTGGTGATGAGGATATGAAAAACACGTTGATGTGGCTCTTCATCTTAGCCCAGTGGGGCAACTCATAATTTGCTATGGTTAGGCTCTCAGATCTTCAGTCAACAGACAGTGCAAAACCAAAAAAGATACCTGCCCATTCAATGAGTCCTTATGCTAACCTATATTCTACTCTAGTTGTACATGAATTCTCATGGTATTTCAGTCTGGGATAATTACATTTCTGTAGATTATTGCTTTATGATTTTAATCTATTTGAGCGTCCAGATATATAAGCAATCATTGCAGACAAGAAGGAGAAATTTTTTCCATTCTCGACATTTGTTTATACCCATGAAGAACAAATCAGTGGATTTATTCAACAAGCAACGAAATTATTGCTCTATTTTTCACCTTCAAGAACTTGCAAGTAGCAAAGAACACGCAATTCCGCGATAGTGCATGATGATGCAAACAATTGCAGACATCCATTGATTCGACCAAGAGCACAACACGGCGAAGAGAGGACATCACCTGTACACGAATTGTTTTGTAGCCGATGGATTTTTGTCATTTCCAAGGATCTCATGTCCTATTGCCTTAGAATGGTAACCGTTCTTTTCCAAAGCAAATGCATGACTGACAAGATGAAATTGAAGTTTAAATCCGCATTACTAGGAGTTATCATCACCAGTCACGCCCTCTAAAGTGAACACTCAAAAAGAAATAATCTCCTAATGATTAGAATTGTATTAAAACATATGTATTGTTTATAGACATCATCAATAAATAGCAACACTCTATCCCTTGCTAATTCTGATGGCATTTTGAACAGGCAATGTCCCAATTAATTTGAAAGATCTCTATCTCCAAAAGGAAATGAAACTCAATATCGAGTATAAACTTATGATTTTATGATTTGTATTCAATGACATAGCGTTGTTGCAGCAGATAATTTGGAGACATGTTTCAGTTGTCTTTCGATTAAGGTTTATGCTGCACATGATATCATACATAAACCACTGAGAACGTTAGTTTGTAACCTTTATTCATCATTTTGCTGAGCATATAGTTCCCATCATCTTCAGATAAATTCTAAAGTGGCCTTTGTGAAAAAATGTATTCCTCGCAGCTCACTGACAAACTAAAAATTTCAATCGATATGTGTGACATCCTGATTTTCGAATCTGATTTCAATGAGATGAAATGGGCTTTTCATCGACGTGTCTATAGCCTTTTTCTTTGAGTTGGCTACTCACGAGTTAACTAGCCTATTAGGTAAAGCCGTTAAGGAATCTAAATACAATAGACATGAGAATTCGACCAGGAATCGACTGCTTGACCGTGCTAATCTGGAAGGGTCATTACGGCACCGTCAAAATGAATCAGAGACCGGAGATAGATCGGTTCGATAGAGATATGTGATTAGTGCGTGGGTGATTCCACCTAATTGCAAAATTTCTGTCGATCGGTACTAGACCGATTTTTCTGTCATTTTTGTACCTTGTGTCTGTATTTGAAACCTCGAGATTTTCACGACAATCGAGAGTCGTTAATGTGTCGAAGATGTACATTGTGGCTCGAAAATAATCGATCACGAGTCAATTGCATTAAAAATTCCTAAAAGCTACTTGGTAGATTGAGACGCGCTAAAATCACGTCGAATTGAAATTAATCGCGAAATTGAGCTCAATTTCAGAAATTGAAAGTTCTACCGTGTCACGATTCATTTTAAGAACGTCGACTCACTTTCCGAAAAATTTTCGGAGATTCCGAGATTTTTACGAAAAATCGATTCAGAAATTGAACGGAAATTCGGACGGGCTCGTTTGAAGGAAATTTTGATGTACAAGCTGAGCTACTTGGTGATGGGAATTTATGGACATGTGTGGGATTTTTCTTCGATAAAATTGGATTTCGAAATTGAGAATATGAGGATGAAGTTGAATTCTTAAATCAGTGAAATTCGGAGCTATAGTTTGAGGGTTGATTTTTGACATCAATTTAGTTGATTCTTAGATTAAGTTGGTTAGAAAGAATTAGGGGGACAAGGATTCAAATGGAGGAGATAAGCATGTTGACTTCTTTTCCCCCAAGCCAGCTGCTCTCCATGGGCGCAGCTTCTCTTTCATTTTTCCACAGAGCCGATCCCTCCACGTCGCCTGTCCACCGCCTCTCTCCCTCATCCGATTCTCTCTTTCTTCTTGGTCTCTCTCTCACTTTTCACGGCTTCAGCTCCTTCTGTTCACTTCTCCCTTCGAAGACACCCATCACCGAAGCATCCCCACGTTTTTCCCTCATCCCACCGCCACCTGCACCATCATTCACCCACCGTTTCTTCTCTGCACCACACGTCCGAAGCCACCTCAAATTCAGTCAACCAAAGGAGTTTTTCTCCAGCAAAGTTGACCGTGAAACCCCACATCTCGCCGTTCCCTTCCACCGAAGCATCACCGGGTCTTCTCTTCACGCGGCCACGAAGACAACTTGCTTTGCTTGTTGACCGCATCTCTCCAGCTCGCCGTCTCCACGAAGCCAAGCTTCGTTGCCGCGTCCACCGCAAGTTCAACCGAGGAAAATCCGAAGGAGCGGAGGCTTTGTTGGCTGATTTCAGCCGGTCCAAGCTCCTGTCAGCCTCGCCGTGAGCTTAAGTCTTGGCCGCTGTTGCGCCGCCGTAACTGTGTGCCGATTTTCGGGCTTAACTGGTGAGTTGCGTTCTAATACTTTATTAGTGGGCTAATGACACTTAGAGGTGTGTTAGTTAGCTAATTTGTGGATTAATTATGTTGATTAAGTTTAGGATGGCTTAATTAGATTAAGTATATAGTTAGTATTTAGTTAGTGTAATTAGTTTAGTTAGGTGGATTAGTTAGGAATTAGTTAGTTTATTTAGTTAGTGTATTTATATTAAATTAAATAGGATGGTTAGATTTAATTGTTAGTTAGATTATTTAGTTTAGTTAATTTAGGTAAATTTAATTAAATGCTCTAAATTTATTTATTTTGTTATTTATTTAATTTCTTGTAATTTATTTAATTATTAAATTATTTTCCGAAAATTAGGCCGGGATAGTCGGTGATCGGAATTTCGTGCTTGATTGCAATGGTGTGTTCAATTTATGCAATCGAATGTTAATTTGTGCAAATTGAGTGCTGATTGGAATTTTGAGTATTTAATTCCAAAATTTGTGAAATTCATTATTTATTTAGAAAATCCCGGGTGTTGGGTTTTAACACCGAAAATGATTTTATGTACTATATAAACCAGTGGGATTTTAAAATGGACAATATCAGTTTTTCTAGTGTGAATTGACCGTGTACCCACACACAACTATTTTATCGTGTATTTCTAATACGAAGAAAATAGGCCAGGTTCACTATTTTAATTGAGACATTTGAGTGCAATGCACAATGTCCTGGGCCGAGATTGATTGGTCGTGTGTTGTCGCGACCTGATCTCGCCGCCCCTCGAAATGTCCAAGGTGGGAAAAGTCGGCTTTAGGGGAACTTGATCTCAAGATCGCGAGGTCTCCCAAGCTCGTACCCCGCGTGACAGTAGGTTTATTATGCGATCTAGTTGTTTATAACAACCTAAAAAAAAAATATACAGGAGTCGCCACTAGCTTCATTTTGGGGGTCGGCTAGAAACCCAATCGAGGGTCGGGAGTGTTCCCTCAATTCCTATGTAACCAGATATCTAAGTTCGAGGACTTGGGTTATACTAATATTGCTATTAGCGCCCTTTCGGTACCTAATCAGTATGTTGTGTTTTTCCTAACATATCCATGCGTTTCTTTTTATGTTTTCAGGATTGTTATTTATAGACTAAGTGATCATGCGTGGTGGATTACTTTCATTCTATTCTATTCTATTCTATTCTATCCCTAAGAAATTAAAGGAAAACAATCAATGAAAATGAAATTGCAGGACATGAAGTAAACAATCAAGAAAAGTAGTTAAACCTAATCATGCAATTCTAAAAAAATAAAAAAGAGAGAAAACAATTGGGAAAGAAAGGAAACCCGCAACTCGTCGGGTTTTATAAAATGCATGGAGCTCGAGACATATGTCGGGAAAACAAATAGTACATGACAACGGTTGGGGTGGACATCGACCTCCACCATCTTCACGCCTTCTCCATCTTCGAGGTCCTAATCTAAACCTAATCTAAGAAACCTATAACTAGGTATATATAGTGGAAGGAAACAAACATCACAAATAAGATCAAAGCAATTGGGGTAAAACCCATGCATGTATGATTGGTTCTAAGAAAAGCACAGAACATCAAGCATTTCATGAAGAACAACTTTCATGAATGAAATTTCCTAAGATGTGTCAAGTTCAAATAAGATCAAATTCATGGTCAAAAAGCAACAATCGATAAAGCATGCAAATCAATCACAAGTAAACCAGAAAATGACGCATGATAACAGACTTACCAAATCATCTAATCAATGCATGAAAATCATGAAATTTGAACATGACCTAAGGTTAAATGTGAAGAAAAAGTTTGATTTAGACATTCAACCCTAAATCTATGTACAAAAGGTCACACAAATCTATTAACATTGATATGTGACTTGTCATTGGAAGCAAAATGCATGACAATTTCAGTTGTGGTCTATTGACTTGATGCATGGTTTTTACATGGTCAATGATCTTCAAATGAGGCATGCCATATATCATTGCGAAGCTTATGATATGCTCTAAGTATGTCTAGAAAGAATCAAGCATCAAGTATGCTCTTAAGGAACTTGATTGAAGACATTTTCATAAAAACGCAATCAATTAGAATCAATTGCACAAAACATGGATGATATTCATTGAAATGAAGACATAAGGAAAATCCATGAAAGTCCAAGTATATAGAAGGAAATGTCCCAACCATCTATCATGAGACATCGAAGTCCTACTTTGTTCACAAAAATCTATATGAAAAACAAAAAAAGAAACGGGGCAAAAATCCAACATTACAGATTGCAGCAACTCAAACGTGACTTTATGGAAGCCATTGACCTTGCTAACGATGATCACTTGATTCAAGCTATACCTTGTTAGAAAGTTTATGAAATTTCCAATGACTCTCACGAAAGATTCAACTCCAGAAAAGCATGATTACTAACTCAAATTTGAGCACACGCATCAGGTCTCAAACATGACAGATTCTGGACTAAACTTTGGACATGTGAAAACCATATCAAATGAGATTCAATCAGGGCATTCTATAGCTCATTGGAAATATATTCAAACCATCTTTGACTTTCATGAAGACTTCGAACACAGAAAACCACAACAACCAGCTCATATCAAGTCATTTGCACAGAAGGTCAGATCAGCGAAAGAAACAGAAAATCAGCAAGTAATGCAGGTCACTAAGGAGCAGAACAAAGGGATAATGAGTTTCCAAATTTCTGCAATCAATGATGAAAACTTGAATAGGACTAATTTGATTTTAATGTAGAACATGCTGTTTTATTTACCTTTATTTATCAAAACAGGACGTAACAAAACATGTTCAGACGACAAACAAATAGGCCTGAAGATCCATATGACTCTCCTCGACCATGGCAAAACTTATTTCATCAATGGTTCAGCTTCAGACATGAATCAATTACATCTACCGATCAATGGTCAAAAGACATTCGAAAGCCAACTCTGATCTAACTTGAGCATTTCATCGAGCAGAAAGTAGGCATCTCGGCCATGAGTCCAAAATGCAACAGCCAAATAGAAAAGCACAACCAAACTTAGTTGATTCTTAGATTATGTTGGTTAGAAAGAATTAGGGGGACAAGGATTCAATGGAGGAGATAAGCATGTTGACTTCTTTTCCCCCAAGCCAGCCGCTCTCCACGGGCGCAGCTTCTCTTTCATTTTTCCACGGAGCCGATCCCTCAACGTCGCCTGTCCACCGCCTCTCTCCCTCATTCGATTCTCTCTTTCTTCTTGGTCTCTCTCTCGCTTTTCACGGCTTTAGCTCCTTCGTTCACTTCTCCCTTCGAAGACACCCATCACCGAAGCATCCCCACGTTTTTCCCTCATCCCATCGCCACCTGCACCATCATTCACCCACCGTTTCTTCTCTGCACCACACGTCCGAAGCCACCTCAAATTCAGTCAACCAAAGGAGTTTTTCTCCAGCAAAGTTGACCGTGAAACCCCCACATCTCGCCGTTCCCTTCCACCGAAGCATCACCGGGTCTTCTCTTCACGCGGCCACGAAGACAACTTGCTTTGCTTGTTGACCGCATCTCTCCAGCTCGCCGTCTCCACGAAGCCAAGCTTCATTGCCGCGTCCACCGCAAGTTCAACCGAGGAAAATCCAGCTCCTTCGGTCTTGAACCGTAGGCTTTGTTGGCTGATTTCAGCCGGTCCAAGCTCCTGTCAGCCTCGCCGTGAGCTTAAGTCTTGGCCGCCGTTGCGCCGCTGTCGCCGTGAGCCGATTTTTGGGCTTAACCGGTGAGTTGTGTTCTAATCCTATATTAGTGGGCTAATGATACTTAGAGGTGTGTTTGTTAGCTAATTTGTGGATTAATTATGTTGATTAAGTTTAGGATGGCTTAGTTAGATTAAGTATATAGTTAGTATTTAGTTAGTGTAATTAATTTAGTTAGGTGGATTAGTTAGGAATTAGTTAGTTTATTTAGTTAGTGTATTTATATTAAATTAAATAGGATGGTTAGATTTAATTGTTAGTTAGATTATTTAGTTTAGTTAATTTAGGTAAATTTAATTAAATGCTCTAAATTTATTTATTTTGTAATTTATTTAATTTCTTGTAATTTATTTAATTATAAATTATTTTCCGGAAATTAGGCCGCTGTTGACACCTATTTTTAGCAAATCTAGGAAAATAAGGAAAATAAAAATTGCATCGGAACAAATAAAAGGAAAAAATGAAAAAAAATGGGGGAAATTGATTTGATTGATTATGCATGGAAGTTTGAAATTGATGAGTATTGATTTTGATAAATGTAAAAAGAATTGAAAAATCAGGTGAACAAATGGCAAGATTTTGATAAAATGGAAGGAATCGATGCAAAATCGAGCGATTGCAAAATCATGCTCCGATTTGCATCCATGATTTAATGCAACAGAAGATGGAAGTTTAAAATTTGCCATAGAAAGCGGCCGATCGGAACCACTATAAAAAGGAGTTGACCTGCACAGGGTTCGGGGGGGTTTTTCGAAAAAATTTCAGAACAAAAAAATTCGTGCGAGGAAGAGAAAAGAATTCGTGCAAGAGAGAGTGAAAAAGAAAAGAGGGAAAGGAACCTTCGTCCATTTTCGATTAAGAGAAAAAGGCCATTTTCTCTTTTCTTTCCTCTTACAAGGCAAAGAAAAAAGAAAGAAGCAAGTGCAGCAGCAACAATGAAACGGAGAGAAGGGGCGTGGGAAGTGACGTGAGGGAGTAGTAAAAAAGAAGAAAAAAAGAAAAGAAAAGAAAAGCAAAACAAGAAGAATCGTTCATCTTCTCCTCCGCGACCTTCGCCCGTCCGCGCCATCCACTGAGCTGCACCGGCCGCCGTACCAGAACCGCCTCGCTCCGAGCACCACGGCGCCTCCGCCACCGTCGCCTCGCCGGATTCACTCCTGAAGCGCAGCAGCACAGCCACTCCATTCGCCACTCCCTGTCGCTTCACACCAGCAGCACCGAACTCCAGGCGCCCCGACGACCGCGCTCCCGCCCTCACCAACGCCACGCCACTGCAACGCCTCTGCTCCGCCCGTGACGTCGCCCGTCGATCTCACTGTGCCGCCCGCGAGGTCCCACCGTTGTCCCGATCTCACCGCTCGGGCGCCTCGACGCCGGCAGATCTAAACCTGCCGCTAACCAGACGCCATAACGGTCCGCGAGTTCGCCTGTCCGCGACGCCGTCCACCTCGACACCGCGCCGCCGAAGCCCGTGACCTGCTCACTTCCACTTGTCCCTTCCGCTCGAAGCCCGACGCCGCCGCGCCTCTGCAACCTGTGACCCAGCGACCTCCGCACCCCTGCCGTCACCGAGCACCGGAGCATCTCTGTCCGCCCCCCTTCCGTGCTGGCCCACGACTCGCTCGCCTCTCAAGATCCCGCCTGTCGACGCCCGCGTCTCCTTGCCTCTGCACCTCAACCCGTGCCGGTCCACCCGACGTCGTTGGAATCCTCCTCACCCGCGACTGCACCAGCTCGACGTCCTTGCTCATCGTGCCGACGCTGCCCGAAGCCGAAGACCGGCGACCGAGGTGCTACAACCCAAGCCGCGCCTCCCGCCGAGCACCGCGATTCCTCCTTGCCGGACCTTCGCCGAAGCTCGACCGCGCGCCCCGCCGGACCTCCGATTAGCCATCCTTGGCTGGCTCGTAGTATAATTAGTCCTTAGTATATGATTGGAAATTCCACATATTACCTGGTTCGCAACCGTGCCTGGATCTTTTATTTCATCTATAAGGCTTTAGATGAAAAAATTAATCAAGCGGGAATAAAATTGGTACTTTGATCTTTAAGGCTTAAGATCAATTTATTGATTTTACTAGCGAAATATTATCCCTTGAGCCGAACGTTATGTGATATTTTCGATGATTTTGAATGGCTTATCTTGTCCCGATTGCTTCATTTATCTTGAAATATATTTGAGTTAGAAGATTGCATGCTTTAGGGTTATCTTGCATGTTTAGAATAGGAATTTTATTTCAAATTTAAAAAAAAAATTCAAATCAATCAATTTAGGTTGCTAGATTTTAAATTGAGTTGCATGTTTAATCATTTGGTAATTATTAATTTCGAAAATTAATAAAAACAGCAAAAAAAATCATCATGCATATGTCATGTATAATTAGGGCATATTTTGTATGTCATCACATTAGGGTTAAATTGCACTTAGTTTAATTCTAGATAATAGTTTTCTTAATAAGTTTAGATATTAGATAAATTGCATTTTATTTTAGTTTAAATTAGGATTTGACTCAACCTAATTCCTAATATAAATTAAATAGGATCTTAATTTAATTAGGTAATTTTCACATTTCACCAAATTTCGAATTTCATGAAAAATACAAAAAATGTCATAGGTTAAATTAGTTTTATTATTTAGGATAAAATGAATTCTTTTAGAAAAAAGAAAAAATGTCATATGCACGTCATTAGGGCTAGATTCACTGAGATGCATGTCATTTAGTATTTTTGCTAAGCCCATTTAATTAGAAATTACATGTCGTTAGAATTAAGTCATTTAGTTAATATTGCATTGCATATTGCATGATTTTCATTAATTAAGTGAAAACAAAAAAAAAAAAGAAAAAAGAAATTGCGTGTTAATTAGAAACCATATCTAGGGTTGTTGATGTGGATTTTAATTTAACATTGCAGATGCTTTCGTTGCTTCGAGGTAAGTTTTTTGCAATTTATTTATTGTTTATCTGGGTGTTAAATTGGTGGATTGCGCACCCGCATGATCACTTCACATGTTAGGAAATAGATTTAAAATCAATCCGAACTGCTTGCAAAAACATTTTTGAAAATTAAAAAAGAAGTGGTACCGAAAGGGCATTAGAGAAATCTAGTGTAACCAAGTCCCCGTACCCATAGTCTCTGGTTCGTAGGAGTAAAGTGAAACTCCCATTTCTTTACTTGGGTTTCTAATCGACCCACCAAAAAATAGATTAGTGGCGACTCCTGATTAAAAAGTCAATTGCATGCTAAGAACATGAACCTAAGTCGCGAATTGGTATGGGCTTGGGAGAGCCCGAGTTAAGTTTAGGCTTAACAATCCATTAGCCAAATTTTAGGTGGTTCACACCCAGAAAAAATAGGTCGCGACAGCTTGGCGACTCCGCTGGGGACTTGTGTTATAACACTTAGTGGACTTAGGCCAATTTTCTTCTTTTTGAAAAATGTTTTTGTTTGGCAGTGAGGATTCCAGGTACGTCCCTAACATTTAAGGTGCTAAATGTTGTTGCGGATTGAGAGGTATAAGGGGAGCAGTCTTTGCTAACCCTTGTCTTGCAAGTTGGAGTTGAGGATGAATGTTTTAAATTCAAGTTATTGAAGTGTTGCTTGATTTAAATTGTTGTGCATGCCTTGCATTCAGCACTACACTCTCGCACACACAACCTGCCGCCGGACCTGGGCCGCACTAGGAGATTTAGGATGGTGTTGAGTTGGATACAACTTCGACCGCGAGGCCACGTAGTAGAGGTTGCCCAACTTAATCCCGAAAGTTTTTCTTGGTGTCAAGAATGTTTACCTCTGCCCGCGAGGCTGCGTCGCATTGGGGTATCATTCTTGACTGAGCCGGAGTTAGGAGGACTTGACCTAGTTTGCGAGGCTGCAACTAAGTCATCCCACCCTTTTAACTCCACCTTGCCTAGTCTTCTTAGTTAGAAATCGAACCTCACACTTCATGCGCTTGTCTATGTGTTTGCCGTCGATTTTTCTTCTATCCCTATACCATGCAATTTATTTTGTCATGCTTTTGGTTCGTCCATGATAATATAGGATAGTCATTTGATCTAATTCCTTTGTTAATCAGAAATGAAATGAGGAAATTGCCATGCAATGAACCATATGGAAAATAAAAAACTTTGGAGAATTTGTTTTCAGTTCATGTCTAGGAAATTTGATCTTGCTAGGGTGTTTAATTTTCTAGCTTTTTTTAGGAATAGCCCTTCTTGTACGAACTTTTCATGAATAAAAGAAATGGAAAAATTGATTAGATCATTATCATGGATTGACTTTCTAATTACACCTCATGCTTATATGTGCTCATTCATTTGAATTAGGTGATTATGGAGTGGTCCCTCTCACCCATCCGTACATGGTCAAGAGCTAAAATGATGGATCAAAACAAGTGAGAAATTGTGACTTGAAGAAAGGAGTCAAAAGGACTTTTGAACTGTCTCATTTTCCTATGGTAGTTGAATTTGGTGCCACCATGAAGAGACTAGTGGCATATCTAGAAGAAAGAATCTCTCATCTGGAGGGTTCGCATCACAAGACTAAGGAGGGTGAAAAAATCAAGTACACATGATTCATGGTCCTAAGTAGTTCGATCTCCTCATTTAATTAGGGGCATGTACCTTCCCCTGCGTGGAAATTTTTATTGCTCTTTAGGGATTGGTTTCAATTTCTTCTGTGCTTGAACATTACACTTTTCATTCCAATAAATGTAATTTGATTGATAAATATTAATAAAATTACAAGTTTTGTTTTGAGGACAAGATGTGGTACACCAAACCAGTCCGGTGACGATATCCAACAATGAAAAGAAAATATCATCCAAGGAGAATTCTGAGGACTGGGCTTCTTCATGTTTCCTCATCCAAAAAAATTCAAAAAATTCAAAAAATTACTTTTGAAGCCATTTTCAAAAGCATGCATTAGGTTAGCACTGTTTAATTTTCTTACTCATTTACTTCATGTTTGAGCATTACTTTTCGGTCGATGAGAAGGCATCGAAAAGGGGCAAGAGTGGATTTTCATCTGGAATGATAGGGATAATCTAAAGACATCAACTGCCGAGGCAATCCCATTGTGGAGCAATCCCCTGAATGAATGCTTAAAACCATGTTTTGAGTGCAATAAATTGTTTGTTTTGAAATCACAAACACTTTTCATGCTTAAAGTTGTTGGACTCTTTTGAAAAAAGAATTTTCATATTGATTTAGCTCAACAATTTCAAGATAGACAACTCAATGGAGTGACATCAATGTTTAAGAGTGCTGAATGGGACGTATTAGGATGATGAAAGGCAAGCCTTATCCTATACACAGTCCCTTCCTTATACACTTGATACACTTGTGAGATGAATGTAGGAAGTTCCATATCTATGAGGTAAAGAGTTCTCTTGCAAAAGGTACGATGATCGAAATGATGAGAGGCAATTCATTTCTCTATCCCAAACACAACAGGTGATCCATTGCTTAACCACTTTGAGCCTTATACACCTGTGAAGATTTTTTTAAAAAAGTTATCCCTGTCAAGAACCACCCCACATTGGGGCAAATTGGAGGGTAAGACAGCACCATAAAGTGAAGAAAATGGATTGAAATTTTCTTGCTTTCACTTGCATCAATTTTCAAGTCGTGCTATTACATTGAATTCATATGGTAATTTAAGTGCCTTAGGATGACGAAGAGCATTTCTTTCTCTATCCTACATACTTATATCTTTTGCATAGCCCACTTGAACCTACAATTTCGTTTCTTTAAACCCAGTTAGTGATCATCCCCCACACTGGGGCAAGGCAAAAGGCAGAGAAGACCCTTGAAAGTTCGAGTGTCATTGTTTGACGCATGCATTGTGCGCAAAAATTGAAATCAAAATAGAACTAAGGGGCATGAAAAAGCAGTGTGCCTGGTAAAAGCAAGGCCAATGCCCATGAAAAAGAAAAAAAAATGCATGAAAACTAGAGGCATAAAAAAAGTGATGTGCCAAGTAGAAGTAATGCCAATGAAAATGAAAGAGTCATGATAGGTGACTATAAGTTGCAAAAGGTTGTATCTCAATGGAGCAGTACTCAAAGAGTCAAGATCAGTGGCGCATCCCTGGCGAAAGAGAAGACCAGCGACAATGCCTAGATGATCATCAGCTTTGACCCTTATACACATTTTTTAGCCTAATGATCCTTTCGTTTCTCAACCCATGAACCCAACCTATGTTACGTCCCTTACAAAGTCTCTTCAGATTATGGCACTTGAATTAACATAGGAGTTCACATGTTTTAAGTATCGCTCGAAAAAGTGCGAGCAAGATTATTTCTTTCTCATTTTGCAAGGTTCTTGACTTGTAAACCCGGAGATGATTAAAGAGTTGTTCTTTCAATAGCCTTGACTCAAAGAGTCCCTTTGTTAAGCCGTTGACCGAGCCCACATTATGGTCCCTATTAAAGACCTCTCAGATTGGTAAGGTCGTACTGCTTGCGAGAAAACTCGGACCCTTGTTAATATGATGACAGTGAGATGGAGTGATTCCATAAAATAGCCTCTAAATGAGAGTGAGTGAAAGTCCTTTCTAACTAAAGGTCTCTCATTTGATATTCTTAGTAAATCCATGTTATGAGTGAAGATTGTCTTGAATGATAATTCTCTCCAGTGGAAATTTGGGTGATGCAAAGGTCATTATGCATGAACCCCGATTGAGTTGAAAAAAAAACTCACTAAATTTTGAATTGTGCATTCTAGAGTAACTCAGATTGTTTATCTCTTTGATGAATGCATATCAATTTTTGCTTTAAATCATGTCTGACGGGTAATTCAAGTTCCTTTCAATATGTTTCATGATATTAGGAGATGAGAAACCTCCACCATGAGGTGAAAGACCTCCACAGGATATCTAAATTTCAAAAGACATATCCCCAAGAATCAGAGATATCACCAGGTAAGTATATCTCTATCCATATCTTGAATATTTGTCATTGCACAGGTATTCCCTTTTAAGCATACCGACACTCAATTGAGTTGTCCCCCAAAGATTTTTCCTCTAGATTCAATCTGATTAAGGCGACCGAAGAATGGTTCGGGTCCTGGTCGGATAGTCTGTCGCAAGTGGGCGACCAAAGAATGGTTCGGGTCCTAGCCAAGCAAAACCTCGATCTAGGCGACCGTAGAATGGTACGGGTCCTAGACAACATTAAAGATTTTTCCTCCAGATTCAATCTGATTAAGGCGATCGAAGAATGGTTCGAGTCCTGGTCAGATGATTTCTGTCGCAAGGCTGGGCGATCGAAGAATGGTTCGAGTCCGAGCCAAGCAAAACCTCAGTCTAGGCGACCATAGAATGGTACGGGTCCTTGACAACATTAAAGATTTTTCCTCCAGATTCAATCTGATTAAGGCGACCGAAGAATGGTTCGGGTCCTAGTCGGATGATTTCTGTCGCAAGGCTAGGCGACCGAAGGATGGTTCGGGTCCTAGCCAAGCAAAACCTTAGTCTAGGCACCGTAGAATGCTACGGGTCCTAGACAACATTTATTGCTCTAACAGGCGACCGTAGAATGGTACGGGTCCTGGAAAAGCAATTTCCCCCATTCAGGCGACCGTAGAATGGTCCGGGTCCTGAAAAATCATTTTTTCGTCAAGGCGACCGTAGAATGGTACGGGTCCTAGACAACCTCAGTTCAGGCGACCGTAGAATGGTACGGGTCCTAGACAACCTCAGTCCAGGCGACCGTAGAATGGTACGGGTCCTGGAAATGGGTCCTAGACAACCTCAGTCCAGGCGACCGTAGAATGGTACGGGTCCTGGAAAACAGATCCCCGTTTAGGCGACCGTAGAATGGTACGGGTCCTAGACAACCTCAGTCCAGGCGACCGTAGAATGGTACGGGTCCTGAAAAATCATTTTTTCGTCAAGGCGACCGTAGAATGGTACGGGTCCTAGACAATCTCAGTTCAGGCGACCGTAGAATGGTACTGGAAAACAGAACCTCGTTTAGGCGACCGTAGAATGGTACGAGTCCTAGACAACCTCAACTCAGGCGACCGTAGAATGGTACGGGTCCTGGAAAATCTTTTTTTATTCAGGCGACCGTAGAATGGTACGGATCCTGAAAAATCATTTTTTCGTTTAGGCGACCGTAGAATGGTACGAGTCCTGGAAGGTAAATCCCCATTTAGGCGACCATAGAATGGTACGGGTCCTAGACGAAACCAAACAATGCCATACTAGGCGACCGTAGAATGGTACGAGTCCTGGGAAAGCAGTCACTTTGTGAAGTCATGTTACTATTCTGGGCGACCGTAGAATGGTACAGGTCCTGGACATGCAACACCAATCTATCTTGAGTTACTCTATTATCCCCGAAGGTAAGTAATTCCAGGTAAGTTCCTTTATCACTTGCATTAACATTTCCATGCATCATATAAATTCATTTCAAAATAGGATTCTTTTTTTCAAAAAAAAAAAAAAAAAAAAAGTCACTCAGTACATCTGCATGATTAACATTTAAGTCTCAACTTGTCTTTGAAGGCAACCTCTACGAGCTCACCTTCAAAGAGGGGCAGCTGTTGACACCTATTTTTAGCAAATCTAGGAAAATAAGGAAAATAAAAATTGCATCGGAACAAATAAAAGGAAAAAATGAAAAAAATTGGGGGAAATTGATTTGATTGATTATGCATGGAAGTTTGAAATTCTGATGAGTATTCAGATTTTGATAATGTAAAAAGAATTGAAAAATCAGGCGAACAAATGGCAAGATTTTGATAAAATGGAAGGAATCGATGCAAAATCGAGCTGATTGCAAAATCATGCTCCGATTTGCATCCATGATTTAATGCAACAGAAGATGGAAGTTTAAAATTTGCCATAGAAAGCGGCCGATCGGAACCACTATAAAAAGGAGTTGACTGCATAGGGTTCGGGGTTTTCGAAAAATTTCAGAACAAAAAATTCGTGCGAGGAAGAGAAAAGAATTCGTGCAAGAGAGAGCGAAAAGAAAAAAGGAAAGGAACCTTCGTCCATTTTCGATTAAGAGAAAAGGCCATTTTCTCTTTTCTTTCCTCGACAAGGCAAAGAAAAAGAAAGAAGCAAGTGCAACAGCAACGGTGAAACGAGAGAGAAGGGCGTGGGAAGTGACGTGAGGGAGCAGTAAAAAAAAGAAAAAAAAGAAAAGAAAAGAAAAGCAAAACACAGCAAGCTGTTCATCTTCTCCTCCGCGACCTTCGCCCGTCCGTGCCATCCACAGAGCTGCACCGGCCGCCGCACCAGAACCGCCTCGCTCCGAGCACCACCGCGCCTTCGCCACCATCGCCTCTCCGGATTCGCTCCTGACCCGCAGTAGCACAGCCACTCCATTCGCCACTCCCCGTCGCTTCGCACCAGCAGCACCGAACGCCAGGCGCCCGACGACGACCGCGCTCCCCGCCCGGCCAACGCCGCGCCGCGCCTGCAATGCCTCTCACTCCGCCCGTGACGCCGCTGTCGATCTCGGCTGTGCTGCCGCGAGTCCCTTGCTATCCCGATCTCACCGCTCGGGTGCCTCGCGTCGGCGAGATCTAAACCCGCGCCGACCGACGCCGTAACGGTCCGCGAGTTCGCCTGTCCGCGACGCCGTCCGCCTCGACACCGCGCCGCCGAAGCCCGCGACCTGCTCGCTTCCACCTATCCCTTCCGCTCGGAGCCCCGCCGCCGCGCCTCGCAACCTGTGACCTAGCGACCTCCGCACCCCCGCCGTCGCCGAGCACCCGAGCATCTCTCGTCCGCCCCCTTCCGCGCTGGCCCACGACTCGCCCGCCTCTCAAGATCCCGCTGTCGACGTTTGCGCCTCCTTGCCGCTGCACCTCAACCCGTGCCGGTCCACCCGACGTCGTTGGAATCCTCCTCACCCGCGACCGCACCAGCTCAACGTCCTTGCTCATCGTGCCGACGCTGCCTGAAGGCGAAGACCAGCGACCAAGCGCTACAACCCAAGCTGCGCCTCCCCTGCCGAGCACCGATTCCTCCTTGCCGGACCTTCGCCGGAGCTCGACCGCGACGCCCGCCGAACCTCCGATTAGCCATCCTTGGCTGGACCCCATGGCTGCCACCCCAATTTTTAAAAAGAAAAAAAACATATTAGGTAGTTTTTTTTTAAGTTTATTTATTTTATTATTTTTATTTTACTTTATCTTTTCTTTTGTATAATTAGTCCTTAGTATATGATTGGAAATTCCACATATTACCAGTTCGCAACCGTGCTGGATCTTTTATTTCATCTATAAGGCTTTATATGAAATAATTAATCAAGCGAGAATAAAATTGATACTTTGATCTTTAAGGCTTAAGATCAATTTTTTGATTTTACTAGCGAAATATTATCCCTTGAGCCGAACGTTATGTGATATTTTTGATGATTTTGAATGGGTTATCTTGTCCCGATTGCTTCATTTATCTTGAAATATATTTGAGTTAGAAGATTGCATGCTTTAGGGTTATCTTGCATGTTTAGAATAGGAATTTTATTTCAAATTTAAAAAAAAAATTCAAATTAATCAATTTAGGTTGCTAGATTTTAAATTGAGTTGCATGTTTAATCATTTGTAATTATTAATTTCGAAAATTAATAAAAACAGCAAAAAAAATTATCATGCATATGTCATGTATAATTAGGGCATATTTTGTACGTCATCACATTAGGGTTAAATTGCACTTAGTTTAATTCTAGATAATAGTTTTCTTAATAAGTTTAGATATTAAATAAATTGCATTTTATTTTAGTTTAAATTAGGATTTGACTCAACCTAATTCCTAATATAAATTAAATAGGATCTTAATTTAATTAGGTAATTTTCACATTTCACCAAATTTCGAATTTCATGAAAAATACAAAAAATGTCATAGGTTAAATTAGTTTTATTATTTAGGATAAAATGCATTCTTTTATAAAAAAAAAAATGTCATATGCACATCATTAGGGCTAGATTCACTGAGATGCATGTCATTTAGTATTTTTGCTAAGCCCATTTAATTAGAAATTACATGTCGTTAGAATTAAGTCATTTAGTTAATATTGCATTGCATATTGCGTGATTTTCATTAATTAAGTGAAAACAAAAAAAAAGAAAAAAGAAATTGCGTGTTAATTAGAAACCATATCTAGGGTTGTTGATGTGGATTTTAATTTAACATTGCAGATGCTTTTTCGTTGCTTCGAGGTAAGTTGTTTTGCAATTTATTTATTGTTTATCGGGTGTTAAATTGGTGGATTGCGCACCCGCATGATCCCCTCACATGTTAGGAAATAGATTTAAAAATCAATCCGAACTGCCTGCAAAAACATTTTTGAAAATTAAAAAGAAGGTACCGAAATGGCATTAAAGAAATCTAGTATTAACCAAGTCCCCGTACCCTTAGACTCTGGTTCGTAGGAGTAAAGTGAAACTCCCATTACTTTACTTGGGTTTCTAATCGACCCACCAAAAAATAGATTAGTGGCGAGTCCTGATTAAAAAGTCAATTGCATGCTAAGAACATGAACCTAAGTCTCGAATTGGTATGGGCTTGGGAGAGCCCGAGTTAAGTTTAGGCTTAACAATCCATTAGCCAAATTTTAGGTGGTTCACACCTAGAAAAAATAGGTCGCGACAGCCGGGATAGCCGGTGATCGGAATTTCGTGCTGATTGCAATGGTGTGTTCAATTTATGCAATCGAATGTTAATTTGTGCAAATTGAGTGCTGATTGGAATTTTGAGTATTTAATTCCAAAATTTGTGAAATTCATTATTTATTCAGAAAATCCCGGGTGTCAGATTTTAACACCGAAAATGATTTTATGTACTATATAAATCAGTGGGATTTTAAATTGGAGGATATCAGTTTTTCTAGTGTGAATTGATCGTGTACCCACACCGACTATTTTATCGTGTATTTCTAATACGAAGAAAATAGGCCAGGTTTACTATTTTAATTGACACATTTGAGTGCAATGCACAGTGTCCTGGGTCGAGATTGATTGGTCATGTATTGGTTAAGAGAAACCGTCATGGGCTGTTAAGCCAGATGTTACCCATTCATTGGGACTCGGGTCGCAGTAGATTCTAGACCTACGTCCCTTCGGGGAAGCCGTCTAATTGAGAGACGTAGCCGTGCTCAAAGGAGGTGAGACGACGCCTGGCAATGCCAGAAGACCGCCAATATTGGAGTTGGCCATACCCTTGAAGGGTGTAATTAACAATTGGAACGCATGATTGTTGAGTTTGATGCACCCGATTATGAGACCAAAACTGTGTGACATGGAATGGGACATGTCATAACGGTTTGACCTTATAATTAGGACCCCGGTGATTAATTGAATTGATGAGGTGTTCTAGTTGTTATGTGCATTGATTATATACATTGCGATATGAACTATACTGACATGCAGGAAAGGAAACTGATGCGAGGTAAGTCCTCTGTGCCAATTGAGTGGTTGTGTGGTTAGGACACTTCTAGATGTATTTTCCTCCTAATCAGGGCTTAGACCGTGAACTCGCTGAGATTTATATCTCATCCCGTCGTGGGCTTAAAATTTTTAAGGCCGTAGAGGGAGGACCTGGAGCTAAGCTGAGGTGACCTGAAGAGTAGGTCAGATAGGACGGCCTCTTTTTGAGAACTAGTCTTTTGGTTATAGACTTCTGTAAAAAACTCAGTATGTTTATAAAAGTGTGGTTTGTTTGTTAATGTGATGTCCTGCTTTTCTATCCCGAGATAGTTACTGTCAGGGGATTTGTTATTTGCTTCCGCATGTGCAATAAAAGAAAAGGGTCGGCGACTCGTCCTGGGAAGTCGCATAGTTTTTATCGACCAGAGAGGGATGTGCATGCGCTTGAGGATCAGGGCGTGACAATATGAGTAACAGTTAGGCAGAGAAATGAGCTTAAAAATTCCCATAACTTATCAGTTCTTGTGAAAGTTCTTCGTCTGTTACTGTGCTAACCGTTGAGCATGTTGAATTAACATCAATTAACATTGCCTTTACTCGAATAACTGCAGAACTATGTAAGAAAACACAAAGAATTAAAAAAAGAATCCCAAAGCTCTAGACATTGTATGACCAGGAAAATCCAGGGAGAACCAGTTTGTCCACAGAGCAGAAAATTGTAGCAAAATTAAAGAATAAGCAGAGATGCTTCATATCTAGCATTGTAGCTTGTTCGATATAAGGAAAAACAAAGAGATCTTGCATAGAATTTGTACCTGTATTTACATCATTGTGATGGAGAAAGTTCAAGATGATGGGGAGTGATCTGTGCCGCATGACCTCAAATTAAGTTCATCGCTGTGTCAATATTCAAATCTTCAGTGAGCAGGATCAATACGCAATTTACGCCCAAATTGTCCTTTATTCACCTTTTAATTGGGGACGTTTTTCCGTGAATCTCTTCTGGCTCCTGGATACTCTTCCATGATAACGATCAGTTTTATATTGTTAAGACAACTCAAAGAGATCTCGCAACCATGCTTAAAACTTGGTGGATATGATGTAAGCGCTTTAGCAGAAGACGGCGAAGGAACTACACACTGAAACGGCAGCTCGCGTCAACGCTTCTAAGAAGGCAACAAGCGCTGCTGAGGAATTCAGCCGGTCGGCTCGTTTTCAAGAACTCTTGTATGAGTTTTTTTCTGACAAAGCCACAGACCAGATGATTGCAATGACCGTGAAGATGTGCTTTTTGTCGTCTTCTTTTTCTGTTTTTCTTTTCTTTTTAAAATACATCATCTGTATTGCCCTTCGTTCTTTTCTTTTTCAATTTGGGTGTTACGGATGGCTAATAGTTTGGAGTTTAGAATACTTCTCTATTAAGTGCTGGAGTTGAGCCAGCACAGAATTTCATAGATATGTAAAAAAGAAAATATTAGATAGAAGAGAGTTATCCTTTTTGAGTGCAGCAAACTTCGGGGTGCTCGGGTGGTTCGTGAAATTTAATGGTTAATCCTATTTTACAAAAAGTAGTTTTCGAAGGATTAAAAATGTGAAGAAATCGTGCTTCTTTTTTCATGTATGAGTTGATAATTTATAAATTCTTGGTTCGGATCAATATAGCATTATTGCCCCCGTCCCATGCTCTCCCCGGTCGATTGTAGTAAGGGCGCAATCCCAACAATTTACGAAGGGAACCCATCCGATAAAGACGATTTCCATCGAGCTGATTCTAATGCAAATTCTATCCCCCTCGGTTTCCGGCTCTCCTTAGGCAGCAATAGAAAAGGGGAATTGTTACGAGACTCGTTTCAGAAAATCCTTAGCAAGTTCCAAGAACATAAATATCATCTCAAGATCGTGTTTCCACAAAACGGCATCAAAACTTTGATGCAGACTTAAGAATCACCTAATCAACCAAAACTTTGCTGCATGAGTCAATCTGCATCACGGAATTCAGGTTAAGGCCGGATTGGCCCACCGGTACTCGAATTAGTTCCCACGAGAGGAAATTGAGGATCTCAATTAGTAAGATTTTTTTTTTTTTTTGGGTTGAAAAACAGTACTTCCATTACTAACCGACTAAAGGGGTAACATTTGTTGGTGAGTCTAAACATAAAATTAAACATAAGGAGCGAGGAGGATTAACAATCCAGTTGCGAGGAAGTAAATTAATTCGATGGGCTTTGGCAACCCAATCCGCGGCTTTGTTTGTGTCTCGGGCCTTGTAGATGATTGATACTCCAGTAACTCAGGCCAAGATCTCCTTGCAATCTGCTACTATGGGCTGGGCCGGCCAAGGTGGTTCCTCCAAGCCTAATAGGTTGTTCACAAGTGATAAGTTATCAAAAGAAAAGAGCACTTGCAGATCAGCCCCTTTTAGTTCCAAGTCTTCTCCCATTCGTGCAAGTCTTCGGTTGAGAACCCACTGTGCCACCTCTCTCAAAGCTAGGGCTTCGGCGACCCACGCGGATGGAGCTGCGATTGACTTCGCGAAGCCATGGAGGAGAATGCCATCTTCGATCCTGTCATGGATGATTCACACCAGGAGCAATCAATGTTCATTTTCAACTCGTTTGCTTTGGGTGGGTTCCAATTTGTCTCTGTATGTGGGTGTTCGACTGATTCTCATTTTCTTTTGTTCCCCTGTAGGTGCCATTTCGTGAATAGGGCTGCTGTGAGGTGCGCTTCTTCTTGAGATGCAAGTGAGTCGGGCTTTCGCCTTTGAAAAACCAGAGCATTCCTGCATTTCTAGATCTTCCATAGAGTTGCGGCGAAGAGGGCTTTCGATGTTGGATCCGCTCGTGAGGTTAGATTTACGAAAACCCACTTATCTATTCGTGTAATCCTCTCTGGAGATGTGTCGGCATGAAAGTGAGGGCTTGACCATAGGTTCTTTGTCTAATCACAGAGGATGAAGAGGTGTTCTGTGACATCCTGAAATCCAAGTTCTGATTTCGATCGAAATAGTTGGGCATTTCATCGACGCATTTATAGTTCTTTTCCCTGAACTGATCACTCATAGGATAACTAGTCTATCAGGTGAAGCCATTAAGGAATTCTAACACATTAGACTTGAGAATTCGACTAGGAAACGACTGCTCGACCGTGCAAATCTGCTAGAGATCATTACGACACAGTAAGATCGATTAGAAATCGGAGATAGGTTGACTCGACAAAGGTATGTGATTAAGTGTGGGTGATTCCACCTAATTGCACAATTCTTGTCGATCGGCACTAGACTGATTCTTCTGTTGTTTTGTTACCCCGTGTTTGTATATGAAACCTCAAGATTTCTACGACAACTAAGAGTCGCCAATGTGTTAAAAATGTACTTTGTGGCTTGAGAATAATCAACCACAGGTCAAATGCACGAAAATTCCTAAAAGCTATCCGGTAGATTAGAACGCACTAAATTCCCGCCGAATTGAAATTAACCGTGAAATCGAACCCGAATTCATAATTTGAGATTTCTGTCAAGTCACAATTCATTTTAGGAACGTCGACTCATCCTCAGAAGATTTTTTTCTACAACCGAGATTTTTGGCGGAAAAGCAAAGTAAGGCTGTTTTTGTTTGAGATTGTCAGAGGGCCGTTTTTGACCGAATATTTGAGAAGCAAGTTGGATCCTTTGATGGGGAAAAGTCATAAGAAGGTTGAGGACACATGGGTTAATTTAATTGAACTTCAATTGGATGGAATTGATTGAGAATTGATTGAATTAAGTGTACAAAATTTCATGCCACAACGGAAAACGAAATTGGACCCATTGAACTAAGATTGTGGGAGATTGGAGATAGTGGAGCATGACATCATCAAGTGGTGGGCCATTTTGTTGGATTAAAGAAAAAGAAAAAGAAAAGAAGTGGTCCCCCTTCCTTCTCTCTCCTTCCTCTCTCTCCCTACTGTGCGACCGCTCCTCCAACTCTCCATCTTCTTCTTATTTGAAATCCAGCAGCCGAAGAAGACCGGCCAGCGGCTCCTTCACTGTCGCAACCAGCAGCCGAAACAGTAGCCAGCAGCGCCGCTCAACTCCGCGCACCACCACGACGCCGTCGCCCTACTCGCGCGCGCTTCCGCCTCTCTCCTCCATCTCCAGTTCCTGCTCGAAGACCCAACGAATCTGAGGACGCCAGAGCAGCCAGCTAGCTACTGGATCGCCGTCGCGCACCCCTTGCACGCCGTCCGCCGCTCGTGACACCCTGCCGTCCATGTCGGTGCTGTTGGAGAAATCTTCTTGAAGTGTTTTGAAGCTGACAAAACGTTTCCATCGTCTAGTACGAAGGTTTGCGGACTACGCTATTTAAAGTCGAAGACCTCCGGACAGCCGGACTCAAGACTCAAAGTCTATCCTCATTGTGAGTCTCTAATACGTTGAAGAAAGGTTATCCAGAACTGGATGGTTCATTAAGGATATGACCTTATCGACTGGAGAAGATCTCTTGGCTGGAGATGACATAACGGAATCCCTTTAAATTGATCGAGATTGATTCAATGATCAAGGATCCGATGATTGGCGAAATATTCGTGGAAGGTTCTACTTATGGAAACCGAGATCCTGATTGTATGGGCGAACAGGATTGATGGGCTATCGACACGTTCCTTTAATAGCTCGAATAATCTTCTTGATTGATTCCGTCCAATGGGTAGATTGGAGGAATTCCTTTGGTAAGTGCCAACGGGTATGATGGCATGAAGGATTATATAAGGAAGACGTTCTAAGTTGTTCGAGGTGTGCGCAATAGAAGAATTCCAAAGTCTGAAGCTTCCTGTTATTCAGTCAATTCATTTGAGCGAAAAAACTTGTACTCAAAAGAGAGTTTATACTTGTGAGAAACCTTGAGGAAGTGTCATAAAACATCCACACTGTGGAATCAATGAAGAACTGTGCTGTAACATCTCTTTGTTCATAGTGGAATCCAGCCGATAGGTGTCGGTCTGCGGAAGAGTGGACGTAGGCTTAGGATAAGCCGAACCACTATAAACCTTGTGTTCTATTTTCTCTTCCCTACTCTTTACTTTACTTTACTTTGATCATAATTCATTTTGGTTAAGCAAAAGAGTATTTCCTTTCTATTATCTGCTTAGTATTATAGTGGTATCTCGAGAAATTTTTTTTGCACCTATTCACCCCATCTAGGTGCTTATACTAGCTACATCAATTGGTATCAGAGCCTGTGTACTCACTTTGTTTGAAGTGTTTTACTTCAGAGTTAAAGATCCATGGCTAGTATGTTGGCTCCAAGGCTGGTAGAAGGGCAAAGCAATACCAGACCACCTTACTTTGATGGAAAGGATTACAACATATGGAAAAAAAAAAATGAAGGCGTTTCTAAGATCAAAGGATCCTCTAGAATGGGATGTTGTAGAAAAAGGAATCACTCCTAAAGCTGCACCTGTCTCAGAAAGAGGATAAGATACTGTGGAGTCTAGCCAAATGACTCAGGAAGAGATAATCAAGAGACAAGCTCTTGATGCAAAAGCAATTTATCCTTTATATTGTGCTTTATCACCTCTTGAATATAACAGAATATCTTCTTGTGTTACAGCTAAAAAGTCTGGATAGATTACATATTACCTATGAAGGAACCGATCGAGTGAAGGAGACCAGAATCAACATTCTCCTCGGTCAATACGAAGCCTTCAGAATGAAATCGGGAGAATCTATAACTGACATGTTTAGTCGTTTTACAGATATTGTGAATGGTCTTGAAAATCAAGGTCAATCAATTTCTGATCCCATGAAGGTAAACAAGCTGCTGCGTGGACTCTCCAAGGATTGGAATCACATAAAGACCTCAATCAGAGAGACCCAAAGAATCATGCCACTATCTGTTGATGAGTTGGTTGGAACTCTTCAGTCTTATGAAGTAGAACGAATCAATGATGTGACATCCCAAATTTCTGATTCTGTTTTCAATTAAATGAGACGGACTTTTCATCGACGCGCTTATAGTTCAATTCTCCGAGCTGATCACTCACGAGATAACTAGTCTATCAGGTGAAGCCATTAAGGAATTTAAATGCAATAGGCTTGAGAATCTGACCATGAACCGACCGCTCGACCGGATAAATCTGCAAGGATCATTGCGACACCTTTATCGAATCGAACGAGAGATCAGTAATAGGTCGATTCGACTGAGATATGTAATTAGAGTGTGGGTGATTCCACCTGATTTCAATATCCTCGTCGACCGGCACTGAACCGATTATTCGTTTTGGTACCCCGTGTCCGTATTTGAAACCTCGAGATTTTCACGACAATCGAGAGTCGCCAATGTGTCGAAGATTATTTCGTGGCTTGAAAATAATCAACCACGGGTCAATTGCACTGAAAATTTCCTAAAAGCTACCCGGTAGATTAGGACGCGCTCAAATCGCGCCAGATTGAAATTAACCGTGATTTTAAACCCGGATTCAGAAATTGAAGGTTTTGGCATGTCACAATTCATTTTAGGAACGTCGACTCATCTCCAGAAGATTTTTCTACAAATCGAGATTTTGGCGGAAAAGCAAAGTAAGGCCGTTTTTGTTCGGGATTGTCAGAGGGCCGTTTTTTAATCGAATCTTCGGGATGCAAGTTGGATCATTTGACGGGGAAATGTCATGAGAAGGCCGAGGACACATGGGTTGATTTATTTGAGCTTCAATTGAGCTTCAATTGATTGGAATTAAGAGAGAATTGAATGGATTGAATGGGGGAATGTCCAAAATTCGTAGCTCCCGTGGCACACCACATTTTGCACCTATTGCCAAGCTTGTAGAGGAAGATTGGAGGAGAGAGAGTGGCTGAGGTCATGTGGTGTCATGGTGGGGGCAAAGCCAATGAGAAGATGGCAAGTGTTGAGCTCTAGAGAGCCCAAGGAGACCCCCACTCTTAAGCAGCTTCTTCTCTAAGGCTTTCTCCATTGTTGTTGAAGGAGAGAAGCTCAGCAAAAACCAGGGGAACCGAGCAGCATCAGCCCTCCACCGTCGCATGCCCATCGGACCCCATTTCTTCCTCTGTTTTCCCCTCGTTCCAGTTTCTGCTCCAGCCGACCTTTCGCCAAAGATCCGAGTAAAAAGTTAACTTCCCAGTTGAATCAGCAAACGATCCACACATCGCCGCGAAGAAGACATCCAGCCCGTTCCAGAGCACCTCACCGCTCGCCGGAACGATTCTCCGGTCGTCCCGTACGACCGCCCGAAGCCGCCGCTCGCCGGACCGTCTGGACTCGCCTGGTTCCGCCTGTTTCACCCGTTTCGCGGTTTTCAGCCATTTTCTCCTCATTTCTACCCTACCTCCACCCATACCAACCTCCAATAAGATTTCCTTGACCCCGGGAGCCGCCGGTTGGCAGCCACCCGCTCGCCGGAGCTCCGATCAGCCCGTTTTCGCCGTTGAAGTTGCTGGTTTCTTCTCTGCAGTTCAGTCCAGATCAGAAGCAGAAGACAGCAAGAAGTTCCAGACTTCGAGACCCGTTTTCAGTGTCTTCCCGGCCTCCGTTGGTGTCGCCGCTTCGGGGTTTATCGACCGCCTTGGCGTCGTGGTCGTCGTGAACTCACCGGCGCGCAAAACTGGTGAGTTTATCATCTAAACCTCGCTTAGTAAGATAATCATGCTTAAGGGGTGTTTAGATTAGTCTAATTAGGTTTAGGTGGTTAGATTAGATTATTTTAATATAAATTAGATTAGTTGTATGATTAGTTTAAGGGATGTTTAATTAGGGCTAATTGTATGTTTAAATTAGTGTAATCTAGTTTAAGCCCTAATTAATTATTTTAATTTATTTATTATTTCGAATTTTATAAATATTATTTTATTATATTATATTATTATAATATAATATTTAATTATTAAATTTTCGGAATTAAATTTAATTATTTAATAATTTCGAAAATTTTGCCGGGATGGCCGGTCGTTAGAATTTCGCACTGATCGCAGCAGTGCGGTCAGTTTGTATCAATTGTATGCGTAATTGCGAAATTGAGTGAAAATGATGATTGTGGCTAATAATTCCAAAAGTGTGGAATTCAGCGAACTTGGAGAAGTTTTGGTATTTAACTTGAAAATACCCGGTGTTGGCTTTTGGCACCGTAATTGGTTTGTAGGATCAGTTTGAATCGTTGGATGTTATTGGATTGTATACCCAGTTCTATGGTTTAAATATATTTACCGCTTTGGCGAGCAATTGGTTTATATATGTCAGCTTGTGTGAGCATCATTGTCAGCTTGTGTGAGCATTATATGTCAGCTTGTGAGAGCAATGATCCATATATCAGCTTGTGCGAGCTATCATCTATGTATATATCAGCTTGTGCGAGCTATCATCTATGTATATATCAGCTTGTGCGATATATATATATGCTTGTGAGAGCATTGCATCCATGTCAGCTTGTGTGAGCCGTGATTTATTAATGGATGGATAGATGGTATGAATTGATAGATGATATGAATTGATAGATGGTATGAATTTATCGACGTATGAATTGCAGCGACGTGCGGGAAGGACTCGAGGCAAGGTAAGTCCTCTATTCCCTTTGTGTGGCTAGAGCACCCTGGGGCTTATTTTCTTCCTAATCGAGTTCTAGAGGGTAGGACTCGCTGAGACATTGTCTCATCCCGGTTTGGGGAAAATATTTCAGGTCCCTAGATGGCGGATCCTCCGGAGCTTTTTGGTAGACCAGTGAGGGTCGCTGAGAGGATTTTTGACTTCGCCGATCCCGACTGAAGAGCTGGTGAATGGACCTGTCTAGCTGATCTTAGGACAGCTTAGTTTTTGAGGACCGATCTTCTATAGATCTTTTGTTAATAGCCTAGTCCCGTAAATCAACCGGTTTGATATGTATAAAAAGTATGTGGTTGGTTTTGAAAATGTGATCCTGCTTTTCTATCCCAATTGAATTTTGTCTGGGATTATTTACTTGCTTCCGCATGTGCATTAAAAAGAATGGGTTGGCGACGTGTCCTGGGAAGTCGCTTTTCTATCGACCGCAGTGGGATGTGCGCGTGCTCGAGGTTCGGGGCGTGACAAATGAAGACGAAGACCCTAAAGGTAAGAAATCCATTACATTAAAATCCAATGATGACTCTAATGTTGCAGACTCTGAAGATGATATGGACGATGAGGAGCTTGCTCTCATGATAAGAAGATTTAGAAAACTGAACAGAAAAGGAAGAAGATTCAATCCAAGGAAACAAAGTTTTCAAAAAGCAAATGACTAAGCGTTGAGGATGATGAATCAAACAAAGATGTAGTCTCGCTTTGAATGTAAGAAAAGGGACACATCGGACCCAACTATCCTCTTATGAGGAAGAAGAAAGGAAAAGCTGAAAAGTATCAAAAGGCTCTTAAAGCAGAAACCTGGAGTGATACAGAATGTGAAGAAAGTGATGATGATTATGCCAACATATGTCTGATGGCATAATCGGATTCAGATTCAAACTCCGAGACAGACTCAGACAGTGAATTTGAGGTAAGTAACTTCAAAATCCCTATTAAAGTTTCTAAATACATTGATGAGTTGTGTTTTAGTCTTAAGACTTCTCTTAAAAGGATTTTCGAACTCAAAAAGGAAAATTCTGCCTTAAAACAACAAGAAAATGTTTTGAAAGAAAAGGTGAAATGTTTAGATGTGAATGTTTTTCTCTTAGAGAAAGTGAAAATAATCTTTCAAAAGAAAATGCTTTCCTGAAAAATGATATATCAAATATTTCCAAAAGATTTTCTATAGGATCTGAGAAACTGGAAAAAATACTTTCTGTTCAAAGACCTTATTTCAATAAATCTGGTTTGGGAATGACTGCTGAAACCATTCCTTTAATCGATTTTCCTAAAGTAAAAGAAAGAATCAAACAAAGACCCTCAAGAAATGCTTATAAAAATCATTTTGAAAGGACCATTGTAAAACCAGTAGGTCGTAATGTTCTCAGATGTTCAAAATGCAATAGTGCAGATCATTTTGAGAAAGAATGTCCTATGGTTTGGAGACCTGTCAATAAAGTTTGGGAAAAAACTGCATATCAGACTAACTCAAAAGGACCCAAGAAAATATGGGTACCAAAGAAAGCTTGAGTCTCTTTTTAAATGCAGGTCACTATCAAGAAAAAGTTGAAATGGTACCTAGATAGTGGATGCTCGAGACACATGACAGGAGATTCAAATTGCTTCATAAAGCTTGTTCAAATGAATGGTGGAAAAGTTTCTTTTGGAGGAAATAGCAAAGGAAGAATAGTGGGACTTGGAACTGTGAAGATTGGAAACCTCACAATAAACAATGTTTCTTTAGTTGAAGGACTCAACTACAATCGCTCGTGTTAGCCAGCTATGTGATACCGGTTTCAAAATCTACTTTCAAGAGGGAATATGTTCAGAACCGCAAAGACTCTACTCAGTCATTTATGGGTCGAAGGCATGGAAATATCTACCTCCGGATGTGAAACCAGATGAATCGCAATGTCTAATCTCAATCCAAGACGAAGCGAGCTTATGGCACAAAAAGCTTGGGCATATTAACATGAAGCGAGATAGCCAAAATCTCAAGAAAGAAGCTTGTTCGTGGTCTACCCAATTTATCATACCAAAAGTCGACTTATGTACACCATGCATATTGGGAAAACAGGTAAGAAATTCCATTAAACCAATAAATCAAGTTTCCACTAACCGTGTTCTGCAGCTTCTGCATATGGATCTCTTTGGACCAACCAGAACACAAAGCATTGGAGGTAAGAAATATTGCCTAGTAATTGTGGATGATTACTCACGATTTACTTGGGTGTATTTCCTGGCAAGTAAGTCTGAAACTTTCTCTTACTTTGAAAATTTTGCTAAAAATGTTCAAAGCGAAAAAGGGTATGTTATTTCAAGTGTAAGAATAGATCATGGAGGTGAATTTGAAAATCAAGATTTTACAAAGTTTTGTGATAAATATGGTTTTCAGCATGTGTTCTCTTCTCCATATACTCCAGAGCAAAACGGAGTTGTGGAAAGGAAGAATAGATCTCTTCAAGAAATGGCTAGAACTCTTTTAATTGAAAGCAATATCTCTTTACGATTTTGGGCTTAAGCAGTTTCAACATCATGGTACATTATTAATAGAGTTTTCTAAGACCTATTCTAGAAAAAACCCCCTATGAACTATTCAAAGAAAAGAAGCCCATTGTTTCATATTTTCATGTATTCGGATGTAAATATTTTATACTGAAAAATGCAAATGATCGAGTTGGTAAGTTTGAAGAAAAGTCAGATGAAGGCATCTTCCTTGGATATTCAACCACAAGCAAAGCGTACAGAGTCTACAACAAGAAGACTCAAACAGTGGAAGAATCAATGAATGTCAAATTCCAAGATTCTACACAAAATGAATCTATTCAGACTCATCTTGAAGAGATCGAATCGCTCCGAGACTCTACAAAGTCTTAATCTCAAGAAACAGCTCGAGACTTTGAAGGACCAAAGCAACAAGTGATTGTTGAAGATTCAAGTGAAGGAAGTGACCATCAATCGATAAATTAACCAAAGAATCGGAAACATAAGTCCAAAGTCATCCCAAAGATCTTATCATTGGCGACATCAATGAAGGAATTCGCACAAGATCCAAAAGGCGCGAAGAGTCTAGTGTTGTGGCTCTTATTTCTGAAATAAAACCCAAAAGCATAGAAGAAGCTTTATCTGATGAAAGCTGGATTGAAGCCATGCAAGAAGAACTCAGGCAATTCAGTATCAATGATGTCTGGGAATTGACTCCTAAACCTAAAGGTAAATCTGTTATTGGAGCTAAATGGGTTTTCAGAAACAAGATGGACGAGAAAGGCAAGGTCGTAAGAAACAAAGCAAGACTCGTGGCCAAGGGATACACGCAAGAAGAAGGGATAGACTATGACGAGACTTATGCACCAGTAACAAGGTTAGAAGCAATTCGTTTATTACTTGCATTTGCTTGTCATAAAAATTTCAGGTTATTCCAAATGAATGTCAAAAGTGCCTTCCTAAATGGATTCATCCATGAGGAAGTTTATGTGGAACAACCACTTGGGTTTGAAGACCCAAGGAAACCAGACTCAGTATTCAGACTCAAAAAGGCTTTATATGGTTTAAAGCAAGCACCTTGAGCTTGGTATGACAGGCTGAATAAGTTTTTAATTCAAAATGGTTTTGAGAAAGGTAAAGTAGACACTACTCTATTTATTAAAAAAGAAAGCAAAAGTTTTGTACTAGTCCAAATATATGTCGATGATATTATATTCGGATCTCCTAATGAAAGTCTGTGCAAGAAATTCTCTAAGACTATGTAGGATGAATTTGAAATGAGCATGATGGGTGAGTTAACCTTCTTTCTTGGACTTCAAGTGAAACAACTAAAGGAAGGAACCTTTATTCGTCAAGAAAAATATGCTAATGATCTTGTCAAAAAGTTTGATTGGATAATTGCAAAAAGATCGACATTCCAATGTCAAGTGCCTTGAAGATAGACAAAGATGAAGAAGGAAAGAAAGTCGACCAGAAGCTATACAGGAGTATCATTGGCTCACTTCTTTATCTTACTGCTTCTAGACCTGACATTTTGTTTAGTGTTTGCATTTGTGCCAGATTTCAAGCAGACCCTAAAGAATCTCATTTAAGTGCTGCAAAGCGTATTATCAAATACATTTCTTCAACTTCAAGCATCGGCCTATGGTATCCTAAAAAGGGAGACTTTACTCTTCTTGGATACTCAGACGCAGATCTAGCCGGTTGCAGAGTTGATAGAAAGAGCACCTCGTGTACTGTCAACTACTTGGAGCGGGATGGTGTCTTGGTTTTCAAGAAAGCGAGTACAATAGCTCTCTCTACAGCAGAAGCAGAGTATGCCGCTCTTGGAAGTTGCTGTTCACAAATTCTGTGGATAAAACAATAGCTAAGAGACTTTGGAATTGAAGATTCATGCACGGAGATTAACTACGACAACACCAGCGCAATCAATCTTACCAAAAATCTAATTCTTCACTCAAGAGCAAAGCATATAGAGATTCGACATCACTTCATTAGAGATCATGTTCAAAATGGAGAAGTTTCGATTCAAGTATGTTGATTCAAAGAACCAACCGGCGGATATATTCACAAAGCCTTTGGAGAAAAATCAATTTGAAATTATTCGCTCCAGACTCAACATTCTGAGGTTTGAAGAAGTTAAAGTCTAGAGACTCTCAGACTCAGACATACAAGACCTTGACTGTAAGTTAGTCTCTCTCTCTCGAATCTTATCTTGAAAAGGTACGATCGTCGAACCGTGTCTTTTTATTGCTATCTTTAATCGGCGTAATTATTGCAACGTTTCCTTTTCGAAAAAGAAGTTATTTTTTAAATGACTATTTTAAGGAAAAAGAACAGTTATTTTGAAAAGGCATCTTTTTATTTTCCTTTGTGACGATTCGTATACCTCTCTTTTTAACCGATCGTGCACTGTTGATTCCTCTTCACTTTACTCTAAAAAAACCCTAGAAAGCATCGATCCTCCATTCCTGTTTTCTTCCCTAGTTTAATCTTCGAAAAAGTTGTCATCTTTCTTGGGAAAGTCAAGCAAGGAATCTTCCAAAAAACTGAGAAAGATGTCGTCTTCAAGAAAGTCTTCGAGAATTGCAAGCAGGAGACCACGGCGAATGAGTGAGGGGCCTACGCACTTCGATCTCACCGAAGAAGAAGTGTCTCCGGATCAGCAATGAGCCCACAACATTCTCGACAGCGTCATTCTCCACCATCTAGTCCTCAAAATGTTGGTCATCATCAAGAAGAAGAAATCGTTGAAGACGCAAATCCTTTTGGGAATTGCTCGTAAAGGGGTGGCGGAAGAATCCCTTGCGAATATCCTAAGTGATCCTCGTGATTGGGGAGTTAATCCTGTAGATGGGAATGATGATGACAAACTGTACAGCCAATTTCAACCGAGGATGGGTATTGCGGCGGAAATTTGAGGAAAAAGAGGAGAGTTGTTTAGATCAAAAGAACAGAAGGATCTATACTCAAAAGCGCCGAAGCGTGGGGTGATAAACCCTAGGAGTGTAGATTTTGATTTTTTGGATGCTGTGAATGTGAACTTGAGGGAAAAGTTCGGTCATCTTCAACTTGAAAAGTTCTGCTCCGACACTACAGAGGCCTATGCTGATCTGACCGCATATTTCTATTCAAATCTTAGCTTCTTGGATGCGAATAGATTCTCTTTGAGTGTCAAAGATCAAGATTTTGTTGTGGATATGAATATGCTAGCAGATGTGTTAGGAGTTGAGAGAGGAAGATATCAACCAATCAAAGTTTCTATTGCTCGGGCTACACTGGAACTGGTGAAGGACAGGAGAACAGAGGAAAAAATCACCTACTTAAGGATGAGTGCATTCAACATCTTGCTTCACAAGATTGTGATCAATTGCCTCCGACCGAAATCAACTTCCAAGATCGATGTCTCAAGTTCGAGGCAAAGCTGATGTATGCCATCCTCACTGGGAAAATGTTTTCTCTTCCTCACACTATCATGTTCCACATGTATAGAGCCATGATGAAGGACAGAGGTCAACTTCCTTACCCAAGCCTTGTGACGAAGTTATTCAGACATCTGAATATTCAGCCTCCGCAAATCTTTTGTGTTCAATCGTGCGATCATATGGTGGTAGGACTGAAAATGGTGACCAAGATGCGTCTGAAGGAGCTAAGCAAGGAGTTGGAGAAATTTAAGGAGAAGACTCGTAAAGTCTCATCAATTCTCTTCGCATCAAAAGGAAAGGGAAGGAGCCCATGGTTGCTCTACCCAAGAAAAGAAGAGCTCTCATCGTAGAAGATGAAGAGGATGACGACCTTACAATTTCGGCAATAGCTTTGAAGAAGCTAAGTCGACATGCTTGTTCAGAGTCAAAGGAACATCATGAGACAGAAGGAGAGAAAAAGAAGGACAAGAGAAAGAAGAAGAAGAAGAAAGAGAAGAAGAAGAAAAAGAAGCGTAAGAAAGAGCAGCTGGCGAAAAGAAGCGAGAGGAGGAAAGACTCGAAGAAGAAGAAGAGAGAATGAATCAAGAGGAAAGAGAGCTTGAAAAACACTCTTCTCCACCTGAAGGCACAGAGACAGGGGGAGATAATGAGGGAGTCAGCCGCTCTCCAGCCGACCCAGAAGACATTCATGCCTCTCATTTTCCTGAAGAAGAACATAATGCTTCATCGCCAAATCTGCGCGATTATTCTGATATGCCATCATCGCAGATCGTGGCCGAAGCAAGACGCGTGACAGACAAACTCAGCAGATTTTCGCAGAATTATGGAAATTCTCTTGGAAATGCGCGGTCAAATCTATGCTCTGGGATGCGAGGTTCAAAGCTTGCAGAATGCAGGTCAAGTTTCTTCAGTTTCATTGAAAGATCAGATCCAAGCCCTCTCTATTCAGATTCAGGCCAATGCAAAGGGTGAGGAAGTTGCACAACTGAAGGAAGACTTGAAAAGACTGGAAGGGATCGTTCAGTCCATGGGAGATTTCCAGCTTGTCCGCATTCCCAAGCAATCTTGACTTTATTCCATTTTCATCTCAACCTTTTTAATGCTGACAAAAAGGGGGAGAGATGCAAGATGCAAGATTTGAAAAACTTTGACTTTTAATCGTGTGGTTTGTTTGATTGATGTTTGACTTTAATTTTGTGTCTGGATTTGAATTTGGACTTGACTGTTTCTATTAACTACTATTGATATCTTATGGATGGCTTTATCGCATACCGGACTAACCTATTTTCGTGGTTGCAGATTCTAGTGTTATTCATTTAGCCATTTATCTCTATAAGATATGCATATGTGTTTGAGAAATGTTCTAGGTCAAAGTTATCCAAATCTGCGGGGAAAGTTTTGTCTCCATCAAAAAGGGGAGATTGTTGGACAAATCTTCTTGAAGTGTTTTGAAGCCGACAAAACGTTTCCATCGGCCTAGTCCGAAGGTTTGCAGACTCGCTATTTAAAGTCCGAAGACCTCCGGACAGCCGACTCAAGACTCAAAGTCTATCCTCATTGACAGTCTCTAATCCGTTGAAGAAAGGTTATCCAGAACTGGATGGTTCATTAAGGATATGACCTTATCGACTGGAGAAGATCTCTTGGCTGGAGATGACATAACGAAATCCCTTTAAATTGATCGAGATTGATTCGATGATCAAGGATCCGATGATTGGCGAAATAATTGTGGAAGGTTCTACTTATGGAAACCGAGATCCCGATTGTATGGGCGAAATTGATTGATGGGCTATCGACACGTTCCTTTAATAGCTCGAATAATCTTCTTGATTGATTCCGTCCAACGGGTAGATTGGAGGAATTCCTTTGGTAAGTGCCAACGGGTATGATGGCATGAAGGATTATATAAGGAAGACGTTCTAAGTTGTTCGAGGTGTGCGCGATAGAAGAATTCCAAAGTCCGAAGCTTCCCGTTGTTGATCAATTCATTTGAGCGAAAAAACTTGTACTCAAAAGAGAGTTTATACTTGTGAGAAACCTTGAGGAAGTGTGATAAAACATCCACACTTTGTGGAATCAAGGAAGAACTACATCGTAACATCTCTTTTGTTCATGGTGGAATCCAGCCGATAGGTCATCGGGAAGAGTGGACGTAGGCTTAGGATAAGCCGAACCACTATAAACCTTGTGTTCTATTTTCTCTTCCATACTCTTTACTTTACTTTACTTTGATCATAATTCATTTTGGTTAAGCAAAAGAGTATTTCCTTTCTATTATCTGCTTACTATTACAGTGGTATCTCGAGAAATTAATTTTGCACCTATTCACCCCCCTCTAGGTGCTTATACTAGCTACATCAGGTGCTACATAGGGTATTTATGGCAGGAGAGTCAACTTTGTTGTGTAGTCGGTTGTAGCCGCTTTTCACCGTATATGAGCCTGATTTGTTTGCTATCCACACTAGTCTATCTGGATGGGACGTCAAGCTTATGGGGATTGTTAAGATCTCTTTGACTACATCTTCCTCAAACATCTCGTATACTCGTTGGGTATCCCATGCATGTGACGCATGATCAATTAACTCAGCCACCAACTGTGGTTCATCCCTATTTACCGGGCCAAAGAGCTTACCTGTCGATAGCCAAATGTCTTGTATGATTCTGATTTTCTGTCCATCCCCTACAGCCCACCTAAATTCAGGTTCAATCGTTTCTCTCCCCATTAATAGGCTTTGCCATCCTCATGAAAGTCGAAACCCTTTGTTGCTGTCCAAAACTTCCCTCTAGGGAAATAAAAGATTTTCATAACTTTACGCCATAGTGCATCCGGTGTTTGAATAAATCTCTAAGCTTGTTTTCCCAACATTGCTTTGTTAAAATCCACTAAATCTTTGAAACCAAAGCCACCACAATCTTTCATGTTTTTCAAATCTTCCCACTTTTTCTAGTGTATACCTCTTCTAGCTACATTTTGTTTCCACCAAAAGCAAGCTACTCGCTGCTCGATAGTATGGCAAATGGATAGTGATATTTTGAAAATAGTCATTGCGTATTGAGAGAGTGATTGAATAACTGTTTTGATTAGAACTTCCTTTCCCACCTTTGAAATCAGCCTCTCTTTCCATCCTTCAAGTTTCCGTTCAACTCTAGTAAGAATCCACGCAAACATTTCCTTTTTGGTCTGGCCCCAATTAGATGGAATCCCTAGGTATTTACCTGTTTTTTCTATGACAGAAACTCTCGGTTCAGTAGCTAGATTATGTTTAAGGCTTTGTGGGTAGTCTCTCTCTGTGAAGAGCCCTGATTTATTGAGATTTATGGCTTGTCCTGACACATAGCAATACTGATTCAGTACATTTGCCACATTCTGAACTTCTCTTATCGTTCCATTTAAGAAAAAGATTGCATCAGCAACAAAGAGAAGATGTAAGAGAGTGGGGCATGTGGAGTTTAGGCGGATACCTCTGATACTTCCATCTGTTACTGCTTTGCCCATAAGGGTAGATAGGACGTTAGCCATAAGTATAAATGGATAAGAGGAGAGCGGATCACCTTGTCGAAGCCCTCGGGTTGGCCTAAAGACAGCTGAGGGTTCTCCATTGACTAGGATACTAAAAGATACCGATGAGATGCAATACTTTATCCATTTCACCCACTTCTCATTAAACCCCAATCGTAGCATATAAGCACATAAGAAATCCCATTCGACCCTGTCATAAGCCCTCTTCATGTCTAGTTTTAGAATGGCCTGAAAATGATGCCTTCTCCTTCTCACCCTAAGTTGATGAATCACCTCTTGAACAATAAGGATGTTGTCTTGTATTTTGTGGTCTTTTACAAAAGCACTTTGCTCCTCAGAGATAAGTTTTGGGAGCCATGGTTTCAGTCTATTTGCCAGCACCTTCGCTATGATTTTATAATTGAAGTTGCACAAACTTATAGGTCGAAATTGGGTGGTATCTTCAGGATTTGTTACTTTAGGGATGAGAGTGATGTGCGTTTTATTTAGCTCGAGATCAAAGGTACCTTGGCTCAAGAAAGATTGAACCATGTTGAAAATGTCTTCATGTATGATAGTTCAGTGACTTTGATAGAATACTCCATTTAGCCCATTTAGGCCCGGTGCTTTTGTTGCCCTTAGCTGAAAAACAGCATCTTTAACTTCCTCTCTTGTGACTGGTTTGGTCAAATCAGCATTCATCTCCTCATTCACCATTGCCGGACATTGGTCTAATACTGGTTGATAATTCCTTTCTCCCATGGTGCTAAATAGGGATTGATAGAAGCTGCAGATATGTTGATTAATGGTGGAGGGGTCCCGACACCAAGTCTGGTCATCAAGCCTTAGCATAGTTATTTTGTTGCGCTGGCGCCGTTGGACTATTGTAGCATGAAAGAACTTTGTATTTTGATCTCCTCATTTAAACCATTGAATTCTACATCTCTTCTTGTCGCCATAAATCTTCAATTTTTCTTGCAATATTGCGGGCTTCCTTGCTGTTTTGCTCCTCATTAGTGTTGTTTGTCAATTCTTGGAGCCTATGTTTGAGTGGAATGAGCTGTTGTTTGCCATTTTTAAAGTTTCTTCTACTCCATCTAGTTAAATCAGCAGCTACTTTCTTTGTTTTACCTACCATAGTAGGCTGATATGCTCTATGTGCATGCCAAGCTTTCTTTACCACCTCTTCACACTCCGGATGTTCTAGTCAATATGTCTCAAATCTGAACATTTTCTTTCTTCTCAGCTCGTGGGGTTTAAGGATAGCAAAATTGGGATGTGGTCAAAGCCTATAGCCGGAAAAGCAAAAGCCTCCGTGTTTGGGTAAAGAACCCGCCACTCCATATTGCATGTTGCTCTATCCAGTCTTTTTTTTACTAATGCATTGCCTTCCCTATTATTTGACCAGGTGAAAGCGCAGCCCTTACTCTCAATATCCATCAATGAGCAAGCATCTAAAAAAATCCCGAAAAGCTGCAATGCGATAGTGGTCCACCTCTCTCCTCCCAAATTTCTCCCAGTGGTAGAGCACTTCATTGAAATCTCCTATGCATAGCCATGGAAATGAGGTATGGTTATAATTGCTGTCTTTCAAGAAACTCCATAGTCTTACCCTTTCTTGAAAATTGGTGAATGCATGTATAAAGGATATCCTCATTGAGTAGCCCATGTTTAAGTCTTGGCATTTGATGTTTATTACTTCATTTGAGAACTCCTCCACTTCCACCTTCACCTCCTCATCCCACATTAGTGCTAGACCTCCCCCAATGCCAATCGGATCAATAATCAGGGAATGATAGAGCTGAACCCGTGCCTTCACTCTTTCTACTACAACTTTCTTATTCTTGGTTTCCATGAGGAAAACCATATTGGGCCTTTCTTGAGCCACTAAGGCTCTAAGATGCTGGACTATCAAGGGTGTGCCCAACCCCTAACAGTTCCAACTTAATAGTTTCATATATTTTGTGGTGGCTTTTTAGGGCCAGCCACCAAAGCCCATGCTTTAGCCCCTTCCCATGATTGAATTGGGGCATCTAGGAGTTATTCTTTATCCATTAAGAGGTCCTATGAGGTCTTCTTCTCATAAGGACTGATTCGCTTTTGCTTTTTAACCACAGGAGCTTTGTACGCTGCCTTCCCTTTCTTTATCTTCATGTAATGCTCTTCATTCTCTGCAGGAGAGGTTAATAAGAGTTGGGTCTGTTGTGGTCTTTTGTTGCTGCATGTTGGTGTTTGATTTATCTTATGAGCCTCCATCCTACTCTCCTTTACATTAGGAGAAGCAGGGACTATTGCTAATGCAATTGGTTCTTCTTGCTCTGTTCTCAGGGGATCGTTAGCAGCCATCATGGGAATTTCCAGCGCTACCTCTTCCTCCATTGCAGTAATTTCAACTTTCCCATAAAAGGTCTTCCAGTAGGGGCTAACCTCTCAGACTTCAACCTTCATCCATGACCCATACCGGCTTGGTTGATCCTGAGCTAGACCGGTTTCCTCATAAGGTATTTCTGAACAGTAATTTGCATAATGTCCAATGCGCCCACAAGAAAAGCAAAAATGTGGGAGTCGTTCATATTTAAAGTCAATCCACCATTTTTTATCCCCCATAGTAATAATAGTTCCTATTTTGAGTGGGTTTGACAGGTTCAACAGCACTTAGGCCTTTCCTCATTTTCGGGAATTGTTGTTTCTCACCTCTATTTTTATCTCATCAACTTGCCCCAACTTATAGATTCTTCAGTTACTCGGGCACGAGGAAGGCCTATGATATGCACCTAGAATGCATAATGCGAGAACTCATAACAATGTTCAGGTATATTTGGATCTCCTTCTTTTAGACAAGTAGGTTGCTTGAAAAAGACCACGGACCCGATGCTAAAACCCTGTTTTTCTCTTCAATGGTATTGAATAGAAAGGAAAAAAAACTCTAGCTCAATCTGTTCACATTTCACTGATTCTGTTTTCCAGGCTCGTCGCATGGTAGTAATGAATGCTGGGAAATTAATGTTAGGTTTTGAGTAAAGTTTCCCATAGAGGGTTAGCTCACTTTTCGCCTGTTCTTCTTCTTCTGGAATTTCATCCCAAGATCCGTTATATCCTCTTCAAACCATAAATCTCCCGTTCTTCGACACAAGGCTGCCATTCGAGATGCTTATCCTCCCCTCCCCCCCACCCCGCCATTTCTACCAGTTGTTCTAGGCTTAGTGAGAGGTACAGGGTGATAGTTGTGGATTGAAGGGAGTTCTGGGTTTGATGGGCATCTGCATTGGGGTTATGTAGGTATATGGGTGTTGGTTGTATGGCTTCTGGGTGGTTCTGTATTCTGGTTTTCTGGTTTCGGGATTCGCTGATTCTAAGTTAGGGTAGGCTTTGGTTGTTTTCCAATAAATTCTCTGCAAGATTGATAAAAGGCTAGGCAGCAACATGGCCAGTAGAATACGTAACTGTGCTAACTACGAGCAACAATCCAAGAAGACTTACGATTTCCTCCAGATTAAATAGTGAGGGAGCACCTCATCTTATATAGACGCTCCCCTTAGTGAGTTGTCAAGTCATGGTTGATAGATTGTAGCTTTGGGTGACGAATGGTAATGTAGACGCACAAACGTCAATTAGTAAGGACACTTGGTACTCTGACAATATATAGTGTTCTCCGGTGGTAAAACCGATTTAAGGATTGATGCACACTAGACTTTTAGTGAGTGGAGGCATAACTGTGTCTGTTGACTAGACGAGATTTAAGTATGTCTAATCTAAAGACACTTGGTATTCTGACAATATAGTATCGAAGCACCACTATGTCTGTTTTCCATTTTTTTTTTAAAAAAAATTCTTTTCTTTCTCTTTCTTTTTTTCCTTCCCTTCTTCCTTTCGTTGGTCGTCGAGCCTCAACAACTAGCTAAAGGCAAGGGCCAACGAGGTCAACTAGTGAGGCCGACTAGCAAGGTCGACCACACCCAACCAAATCTATCGAGGTTAACCTCGCCCAGCAACAAGGTGGAGCCACACTAGGAGTGGGCAAGGCTCACCATCACCTACGGCCAGCAAAGGCAAGCTTCGCTAGAGGCGGAAAGATTGATCTCACCAATCCTTGCCTTTGGTCAATTGCCAAGGCCTGACGATTGACTAGAGGAAGAAGGGAAGACAAAGAAAAGAAAAGACAATTCTAAAAAATATCTAAATATTCTTAAAATTGTTAACGTTAGCACCGACCACGCCACTTAGGACAACCAATGTATATTTGGTATTAACTAAAAGTCAAAATTTATCACACGAATAATAATACAATACAAAGAAAGAGATAACTCAATACAACTCTCTATATATTTAAGGTAAAGACGAGATTATGTCTTCATTTACATCTTTGTAATTGACATCTTTCCCATTGAATGCATTATGGTGGAATTTACCTTAATCAAACTGACATGGATTTTGATATGCTTTTTTTCTAAAGAAAAAGTTTGAGAATGAAACTAAATATGAGATTAAATCCCCGCATAGCAGATATTTGTAATTTTTATTTTTGTGAGAAAATTTCAAATATAGATCTAAAGTGTAAATATTTTCTTTTAAAAAAAGATATAGATTGAATCTTATTTTAAATAAAGTCATGAAATAACCAATTTAATCTCAAATAATGATTTGAACTCACTGTCTTGTTAAATGTTGGCATGGCAACTGTTTCCAAAGACTAAAAAGGGGGCATTTTTTTTTTTTAAATTGACTTTACTCTAGATCGTCATCTAGAAGAACTGTTGCTAAACAAATTTCGTCCAAAATTTTCCCGCCCTCAGGTTTGTCCCGCCCGTAACGAATCTCTTCTGACCCCTTTCAAGTTCTTCCTCGGAAGCTCCATCCTCCTCAGCTCGATGAAGGAGCGTTCGATTACATCTTGTTGGGTTTGTCGGATTCCCAAAAATCGGATTCGACACTAAATCGAACCCGTAAAATGAATGCGGAAGATAAGCCCGGGAAAAACATATATCACCAATCCTAAAGTACACCACGGAATCGAGCGTACCTTGTTAGTCACAGATTAAACACCAACGCCGATAAGAGGAAGAGAAACCGATCCCGTTCAATTTGATGATGTTGATTGGCCTTGAAGGAAAGATGGCGTCGCCTTAAGCGTTTTGGTTTTCTTTTGGAGGGAGAGAGGGAGAGAAAACGTACGTTGGAATTGCCAAAAAGGTGTCTTCGTCTCTCTCTGTCCTCCCTTTTATACGTTCCCTCAAAAATAGAAACGTACCCCTTCATCCATGGGCCCTAATCTTGTGGGCCGGGCTTTTAGGCCCAACATGGGCGGACGGCCTTAAACCCATCACATAAAACTATCATCTCCCACTCGCACATGGTGGGCCGAACAGGATTTTCTTTACCTCTCTTCAACATTCATACCGGTGAATAATCCGTGCGACCAGCATACTTTGAGAGCTTGTTGCTATACATATGTTAGGAATATATAGTAGCTCATAATGGGCATCACACTCTGAGTAGATTTAGTATGTAGTACCCTAGATCGATCGATCACATTTATATCTCTCTTGAGCTCTTTTAAACAATGATATATATATATATATATATATATATATATATATATATTGTATTCACAATTATAATCATCCCAAAGACAGTCATAATTGGTTAATCAGTGAATACAAAACTACAATGTGATTCTCCAAAATCGATCTTCCTATTTCCTTCAAACTCTCAATTTCAGTTCATCTTGCTTTTCTAGAAATGTCCCATTAGATCGAATCAAACTCATGACCATTGGCAACATCCTAAGATAGCAAACATTAAATAGAAATCTTGAGAATAAGTAAGAGTCATGAGGGGACTAAAAAATTGAGGAACTCTTTTCCTCAAGATTCTCACACGACATAAAAGTTGAGATCAAACTTTTTGTCACTGTTATTGGTCGTTTCATGCATACGTAGTATGAAATACGTATTACGGTATTAACTCCTTTCCCATGGAGCGTATGTCTACACCTTCAATACCGTAAAGATGACAGTTCAGACATACCCAATGTCTAACTTGAGTTCACATATCTACTCATTTCACAAAATTCATCAGAACTCACATCTGGCATCATAGACAGATAAAGTAAAATATGTTGGTTATTTTACTTTCGGACATAGTAAATATTATGTCATAATCTTAACACTCAGTTAAGGCGACACACGTATTTTAAGCTTGAGCTCTCGATTATCACCTAGATAATAAGCTTAAAAACAGTTTCATCTCTATTTATCACACAGTAAATAGAGGCGATTACCCGTGTGAGTGGGCTAATCTTATATCTGTCCGACATACTTTCTCAACTTAAAGTAATGCACTGAGCATTAAGATGCATAAAGATCAAACAAAGATTCATAGGCATTAATGATGAAAACACAAATTCATCAAATGTGAACACTTAAGAAAATTGCAATATTCAATACATCAGCCTCTACACAGTCCTAGAGATTTCATATGGCCACAAAACACATCTCTAGGTATTGGTTTTTTCATAGGATCTGCTACCATTCTTTGCATAATATGTACTGTAAGTTCACATCTTTTCGTGCAATCATATCTTTGACAAAAGTTATACTTGGTATCTATAAGTTTGGTCTTGCCATGATATTTTGGATCTTTGGTATATACTTTTGCTGCTTGGCTATCACAGTTAACCAACAATGAATCTGCAGCACTTCCAATAACACATAAATGATCCAAAAAAATCTCTTAAGCCAAACACCTTCTTATACTGCTGCTGATAATGCCACGAACTCAACTTCTATCGTGGACAAGGCTATACACGTTTGTTTCGTACTGCTCCAACATATGGTGCCATTATTCGGTAAGAAAACAAACCCAAAGGTAGATTTTCTTTCATCTAAATCTCCTCCCCAATCAGTATCAGAATAGCCTTTGAGTTGCAGATCCTTTCCTTAATAACTCAGCGTATAATCAGCAGTTCCCTTTAGATACCTTAGTATTCTTTTAACGGCCTTCCAATGTGCTTGACCTGGATTGGATTGGTATCTACTCACCATTCCAACTGCAAAACATATGTCAGGTCTTGTACACATCATAGCGTACTTCAAGCTTCTAACAGCACTAGCATAAGGAACATGTTTCATTTGTTCTTTCTCTTGTGAAGTCCTTGGACACAGTCTATGGCTCAATCCTTCACCTTTTGCAATAGGAGTATCTATGGGTTTACAATCTTACATACTAAATCGTTCAAGAACCTTATTTATACATGTTTCTTGCGAAAGAGATAACGATCTCTTCGAACGATCTCTTGAAATCTTAATTCCAATAATGTATGCAGCCTCACCCATATTTTTCATCTCAAAGTTGGAAGATAACAAACTCTTGACAGTATTAACAAACTCCATATTGCTTCCGGCAATTAGTATATCATCAACATATAATGATATGATCACAAATTGATCTTTGGATCTTTTGATATATACGCAATGATCCTCATCTATCATTGTAAAGTCATATGCCATTATGACATTATGAAAAACGTATATACCATTATCTCAACGACTGCTTAAAGCCATATATCGACCTCAAAAGTCAACATACCTTTTCTTCTTGGCCTTTCACTATGAAACCAGCAGGTTGTTCCATATATATTTCTTCCTCTAATTCTCCATTGAGGAAAGCAGTCTTTACATCCATTTGATGTAAATCAAGATCCATACTAGCCACTATTACTAGAATAATACGAATCGAGGTAAATCTCACTACAGGAGAAAATGTTTCTTTATAATCAATTCATTCCTGTTGATTATACCCATTCGCCACAAGGTGAGCCTTATGCCTTTCTATCGAGCCATCAGCCTTTCACTTTATTTTGAGAACCCACTTGTTCCCAATAGCTTTGTGCCCTTTTGGAAGATCAACCAGTTCCCAGACTTGATTTGATTTCATTGACTCCATTTCCTCTTACATTGCATGAATCCATTTCTCCTTACTAGGGCAATTCAGAGCCTCATTAATATTTCTTGGCTCATCCTCATCTTGCGGAGCAATCATAAAAGTTTCCCCTTCAATGTCAAAACGTCGACGGGGAATACTTTGGTGACTTGTTCGCCGTATGGGAGATTGTACACTTTGCACATCATTCCCATTATGCTCCCACTAGGATTAGATAATGATGATGTCGTCTCATCATGTGGTTATAATTGAGAATGAGTTGAATTAGATTCATCACTTCTCATGTTACTCCCACTTGGACGAACTCCACTAATATCATTATCTTGATCCAATGTTTCAAATAGGGAGTAATCTTCCCCTATTTCGCCATTCTTAGGAAATTCATCCTCTAAGAATGTGACATCCCGTGATTCAAATTCAGTTATACTCCCTCTTTCCTGCCCACCTGTGAACACATACCCTTTCGAGTGTTCGGAGTATCTCATGAAAATACTCTTATTTCCTTTGGGACCCAATTTCCCAAATTTGTGAGAGGACTCATGAGTATAAGCAGCACAACCCCATGGCTTAAGAAAACTTAAGTCCGATTTTCTACTTGTCCATAACTCATATGGAGTGGAAGTAACTGATTTTGGAAGGTACCCGGTTAAGTATATAGGCAGCAATTAACAACACATCACTCCAAAAAGTAATAGGTAAGTTAGCATGCGCCATCATGGACCTAACCATTTCCAGTAGGGTTCTGTTTCTTCTCTCCGCAACACCATTTTGTTAAGGAGTTTATGGAATAGACAACTGTCTTTCTATTCCCTTTTCATCACATAATTTTCTGAACTCATCAGATAAATATTCTCGACCTCGATCGGATCTTAATGCTTTTATTTTCTTTTCTAATTGATTTTCTACCAAGTTCATAAACCTTTTGAAACAACTTATTGCTTCAGATTTATGATAAATCAAATAGACATTTCCGAATCGAGTATAATCATCTATAAAAGTGATGAAATAAATAGCCCCATGCCTTCCTCTCACATTCATTGAACCACAGACGTCAGAATGGATTAAATGCAGAGGAAATTCAGCTCTTTTACCATTTCCAAATGGTTTCCTTGTCATTTTCCCTACTAGGCAATGCTCACTTATAGGCAAATCGACTTTTTCAATGTTGCCCAACAAGCCCTCTTTGGCTAGTCTATTCATACGTTGTTGGCCAATATGACCAAGTCTAACATACCACATAACCACATCATTATCATATGAAGTAGAAGACGTGAAACAAGGGAATAACATATATTGACATCACCACAGTCAACATTTAGTACAATAAAACCATCCAGAAAGTGACCATAACCATAGTAATTTGTATCCAAATACAAATCTACACCGCTATTACAGAAGTTCACACTAAAACCAAGCTTAACCAACACCAAGACAGACACTAAAATTTCGACGAATCTCTGGGGAATATAGAACATTATGTAGGAACAAGGTGCGTCCACCATGCATGTTTGATTGGCAGGTGCCAATCCCTTTAACTTCAGCTCTGGAATTATTTCCTACATAGATCCACTTAATTCCAGTTGGTATTCGTCAGAATTCCACGAAGGATCCTCTATCCTTCGCTACATGGTATGTCGCTCTTGAATCTACAGTCCACAAAGGATTGGATTCAGCTAATAACACAGAACTTGACACATAAGCAAAGTTCTGAAAAGTACAAGGGTGGTATACTTTCTTTGGCTCACGACAGTCGCGAGCATAGTGACCCTTCTTGTCACAGTTGTAACACCTCACCCTTGACATTTTCTTCACTTGAGGACGTTTTCCTCTCTTGTGTTGGTTAACTCTTGATTTCTTGCAATAAGGACTTGATCATTTGCATTCCCACATATTGAACGAATCAATACGCTTGCGCTTAGAGCTCAAAGCCCTTTTTGAGCTAGAACCAACATTGCAAATGTCTATTTTCGGCTCAAATGCCGTTAGACGATCCTCTACTAACTCAAGGTGGCGCACAGCATCCTCAAGATCTTCCATAATATGGTCAAGAGCTACTAATGCTTCTTGCTTTTCCAGCACATATTGAATCTTCATATTCAATATTTCACAATTGTTGTCGTTCATATCAGCAATTACGTTCTTAGTTGCTGAAACCATCGATCTGAATACATCAGACATATATGCACGAATAATTAATGCCTATCATTTATGCATCCACTTTGCACAGACCCATTACATCAATGAACAATTTCAAGTAAGGTTTCAGAATCAAAAGGTCACTATGTTTCCAATCATCCTCCAAAAATCCTAACTCAAAACTATTATTAATATAATTGTCTTATGCAAAATAAATTCTATGAAGTTACAAAAACTTCTATGAACTACCCACAGCAGTCAACAATAACAGAAAGCAAATAATATCTGACATCCAATAGAATAATAATGCTTTCACATAATACAACTATCCATTACACTAAGTAATATATACAAAGAAGAAATATCAACATAGAAAGAGATATTTACACCCATTCTAATCAATCAGTCAAAATATCTGAGAAATTTGAAGGCACATTTGCCAACCATGGAAAAACTTTTGGGAGAGCTTTCATGTCGCCTCCAAGGCGCATTCACTCTGCACCATGTGGCGCTCAATCTAAGGGTTGAAGTTTTGGTTAACTCAATCCTATAGTACTCTCTTACAAAAGCTTCCACTAGCCTTCTATAACCCGGGACCACGTTGACCTCCCATAGCCGATCTAACACTGCTTGCCATTCAGGTGGAAGAGTGTTCATCAAAGCCGGCACCTTCTCAAAATCCGACATAAGATAACTATTCCAGATGATTTCCTGTATCATCTGATTGACCCTGACCTCATGTGATACTAAATCACCGTCATGCCACTGATAATCAGCTAACTCTGTCATAAGCCTTTTAAGTCTTGCACTTCCCTCGTTCGTTCTCAGGATTGCAGGTATCCGTGCATAACGCATCATAGTTCCTGCAACAAATGTAGAACTAAAAATGGATCACTTATAATCCATAATTGACATAAGGGAAAATACATAATTTTCCATGATTCATGCAACAAATGCAGAAAAATAATGGATTACATATAACTCACATAGACATAATTGAAAAAAGAAACAAATTCCCTTCTCTTTTTTTTTTCCGGTCAACGATCAACGGTCAACGGTCGTCGGTCAATAGTCAACGGTCGTCGGTCAACGGGCGGCGGGTCGTCAGACCGGTCGGACCGAACGGACCGGTCGGGCCGGTCGGGCCGGGTCGGACAAACCGACCGGCACGTGCCGCGCACGTGCGCGGGCTGACGTCACGCAGACGTCAACCGACATGTGTGCGGCATGCGCTAGGCTTCCATGCGGGTCGGGTCGAGTCGGGTCGCCGTCGGGTCGCCGGCCGGCCAACGATCGTCGGCGATGATGACGTCATCCCGGCGGTTACCATGACGTCACGGTGACATCAGCATGCGTCGGTTCGCCGACCGGCGCATGTGGCGCACGCGCTGGCCGAGCCAGCACTTCAGGCGCGTCGAGCCCACGCGCAGTGGCTTCTGGCCGCGTGTGTGGGCGCGTCCGGCGTTGCCCGGCAGCGCACGACATGTCGACAGACTCGTCTCGACGAGCTCTTTCACCCTATGTCTTCAGAAATCGATTTCGACTTACGGAAACTCGAAAAAATCGATAAACAGTGCTCGGGTGTCGGGATTTTCACCCCGTTCAGTGTCGGCCGAATATTTTCGCGAAAAATTAATAAAAAAAACATGGAAGGGGTCGGGAAAACATGAACTAGGGCTCTTATACCAATGTTGAATTTGTCGGATTCCCAAAAACCGGATTCGACACTAAATCGAACCCCTAAAACGAATGCGGAAGATAAGCCCGGGAAAAACATATATCACCGATCCTAAAGTACACCACGGAATCGAGTGTACCTTGTTAGCCACAGATTAAACACCAACGCCGATAAGAGGAAGAGAAACCGATCCCGTTCGATCCGATGATGTCGATTGGCCTTGAAGGGAAGATGGCGTCGCCTTAAGTGTTTTGGTTTTCTTTTGGAGGGAGAGAGGGAGAGAAAACATACGTTGGAATTGCCAAAAAGGTGTCTTCGTCTCTCTCTATCCTCCCTTTTATACGTTCCCTCAAAAATAGAAACGTACCCCTTCATCGATGGGCCCTAATCTTGTGGACCGGGCTTTTAGGCCCAACATGGGCGGACGGGCCTTAAGCCCATCACATAAAACTATCACATCTAAGGAGCTTAAAGAGGCTACGATTCTTCGACTCTACTTCTGATTCTTCGGGTTTGCTCGTTTCACTCGATTGGAAACGGAGGGTCGACAGTGTAGGTGTGGAAGTAGGGCAATTTGTTGGCGAGGTAGTTTTCACACATGTCCAAAAACTGGCGCAAGTTTTCAGATTTGTTAGAATTTCGTGCGCCTTCTTTCTTTGTTGATTGTGGATCCCTTGTGGGAATGATGGCTTCTCTCAACGAACTCACGCTTAATGATACTGGAACAGAGGACCTACCTGATTCGGTGCGATCATTGAGGAAACTTGAATTGTTGAGTACTATGAAGTGCGTCTCCCTGACTGAACTTCCTAAATTTGTTGGTTTAGAATTTCGAGGGGCGTCTCACTACCATGGTTCATTGTGATATCGCAGAGCTTCCAGAATCAATAGGAAAATTGGAAAACATCGTTGTCGTGAGGGTTAACAAATTTAAGGAGCTCGAGTCTCTTCTGCCTCTTCCATCGAGTTTGGTAGAGGTTAATATTGCAGACTGCATGGCAACAGAGACGGTCTTTGATCTGTCTGAATTGGAGAACTTGGAGGAGATGAACATGGTAAATTGCGAGAAAGCGGGGGATGTTCCAGGACTTCAGTGCTCGAAATCCTTGAGAAGGCTATACCTGACTGGATGCCACGTGTGTTCTTCAGTTGTTCAGAAGATAATTTCTAAGGTTCTCTATCTCTCTCTTAAAAAGAGAAAAAAAGAATGCATCTACAAGTCCGAGAACTCTGGAAAAGGAAAATTTTATGCACAAAACCTCATTGCACGAAAAAGTGGTGAATCATGCCATGCGGGTATAGCAGTCACTTGTAATGCACGTTTTATATAGTAGTCATGACAATTTGATATTTTGCAGGTTTCTTTGAGGAATTATGCGTTCTTATTCTCAGTAAGCGAGGGAGTGAAATTTCAGATTCGCTAAATGAAGAGGAAGTGAGCTATGCGCTCCATGAAAACCCTGTTCGCATAGGTGAAGTCATCTTCATCGCCAGTGACTTTCCCAAAATATTTGAGAGATTATATTTCCACAGTTGTGGATAATCCAGGCAAAAGTACCTAAAATGAACATGCCTATCTCCAGCACTGCTTTGCCCTTGAAGGGAGTTCCGAAATTGGATGAAGATCAGGTTCAATTATGCCGGTTCTAGGATTTTCACCCGTTGATTTCCAAGCTGAAAGAAGGGCACAAAATTCAGGTGGCAAAGCAGAACCCACTCTTCATTCCCCGAATTCAGCTGAAGAAATGCGGGGCACGTCTCATTTTCGAGAAAGACAATGCCTTTAATGGAAATGAGCAGCAACGAGATGATGGCTGCCAGTCTTTATCCAAAAGCTTGCCTGGTTTTAACTCTGCGTAGTTGTCACTTCAGTTCATAGTAAGCCTCTGGAAAATAGAAGCAGAAAGGATCGAAGAGAAGGGAACAGGCTCGTGCCTATCAATTGAAATTTCATTCTTGAAATGGAATCTCAATATACCAGAAGCTCCCTTGTAAACTTGTAATGAAGATGAACTAGAGGATCCTTACATCTTGTTCAGTTGTTTTGAACTCTTTTCTTTTACCTAGAGTGCTCCATTATATACATATCCACCTTTATAACTTTTATACTAATGGATGTGTAGAACTCGCTCTTTCTCAGTGGTACTATCGATTATTCCCCTTAATACAAGCTTGGAAAGAACTCCGGAGAGGAGAAATCAAAACCCAGGCATAATTTGTTAACTGAACACGTGATGAAGAGAAGAAGAGCCAAACGATGATCGAAAATTCTAACAACAGTATAACTAATGGCTTTCCAACAATTCTAACAGCAAGCATTAGTATATGAAACATCCATTGATCACAGCAAGCGTTTGGCCAAGTAACTGTTAATAACCATCATCACCAACTCATCATTAAAACAGCAAGTATTTGGCCAAGCAACCATCATCAACTTATCGTTAAACACTTGAATATTTTTATTAGAAAAAAAAAATGAGTTTACAAAAAATTAAACCGCCCACTGATCACGTCCATTACTCACTACTGCAGTTTTCGAATGAGTAGTTACCGAAACTAGGATTACCAATCATGATTTCCACTACTGTAGTTGTATGCCAAACACCCAAAGCAGCTCGAACAGTGCGAAGCCCTTTAAAGGGCTCCACTTCCTTGGGTATTGATACACTTTTTCGATCTCCATGGCCCAGAACACCAAAGGTGCCACCACCAAAAGCAAGTAACTGACCAGCAGAAGTGACAACTACAGTGTGCCAAAGTCAGCAGGAGAGGGATGTGGCATATACCTTCCCAAGGGTTCATTCACTCTTTTTGGTACCCAGTGGCTCACTTCATTCCGATGCCCGAGAAGACCAAAACTATAACCTCCATCACCCCCAAGTGTATAAATCACCAGAAAGACTTACCGCGCATGTATGATACTCGCTGCATATACGTGTTGCTGAGAGCGTCTATTAGCTTTGGATGCAAAACATAAGAGTCCAGCCATGCCCAAGTCTCTCACCCCATCTCCCTTGGGAAAAGACCTCTCCTTGCTTGGTCATTAATGTGACAGCCTGAATTTTCAGATTTCGTTTTCGATTAAATAAATCGGGTCTTTTGTCGATGCATCTATGGTGCTATTCTCTGAGCTAATCACTCATGAGATAACTAGACTATCTAGAGAAATTGTTAAGGGATTTTAACGCAATAAACTTGAGAATTCGACTACGAATCGACTGCTCGACCGTGCTAGTCTGCAAGGATTATTACGACATTGTCAAAATCGATCAGAGATCAGAGATAAGTCGACTCAACTGAGATATGTGATCAAAGTGTAGGTGATTCCACCTGATTACAAAATTCTCATCGATCGGCACTAAATTGATTTTTCTATCGTTTTGGGTACCCTGTGTCTGTAATTGAAACCTTGAGATTTTCACGACAACCAAGAATCGCCAATGTGTCGAAGATGTACATTGTGACTCGAGATAAATCGATCACGGGTCAATTGCACTAAAAATTCCCATAAGCTACCCGGTAGACTAGATCACGCTAAAATCGCGTCGGATTGAAATTAACCACGAATTTGAATCTGATTTCAGAAATTGAAAGTTCTGTCGTGTCATGATTCATTTTAGGAACATCGACTCATCCTCTGAAGAATTTTCGGAGAGTTCGGGATTTTTACGGAAATCGATTCGGACGTTGCGCAAAATTAACGGAAATTCGGATGGGCCAAATTGAAGGAAATTTGGACTTCCAAGCTGAGCCTTTGGGTGTTGGGGACTTGCAGAAAATTGTACGGAATTTTTCTTCAACGAAATTGGATGTTGAATTGGAGAATTTCGAGAAGATATTGAACCTAAAGTGGGGAAATTCGGACTTTAGGATTGGGGTGTGCAACATTGGTATCAATTTGGATAATTGTGGATTTATACTTCAAAAAAATAATTGGGGGACAATAAAGGATAAACATGAAGACTTTAGAGGCCAAATTACGATGATTTAGATATCTTCTATTGGACTTTTTGTGTCCATTTCTCTCTCCCCTTCGCACGCCTCATCCATTCCCTCTTCTTCGTTCGATTTCTCTTTCATTTTCCTGCAACTTCATTTCTTCAATTTTCTCCACCATTGATTCCCTCCATCTCCAGTCACCAATCAGCCCCACTCACGCGCATCCCATATTCCACCAAAATCTTCAGTTGAAACCACACGGTCAACACCTCATCCTCCACGAAGCCTTTCATTGACCGAAGCCTCCACCGTTCAAGCAAAGCCCACCGAAGTCAGACCCTTTGATCCCATCTCCACCGTTTGTGCCTTCTTCGGTCAAAATTTCTCCAGCTGAAGATCACCGAATCTTCGCGTTTGCTGCCACGTTCGGTCAACCAGTGGAGCCTCTCCACCGGTTTGTTGACCTCAGCAAAGTCCACCGATCCTTATTCAAGCTGCTCGAAGACTCACACCTCCACCAAAATTTTCAACCCAGCGAAGCCAGCAATTCGTTCGTCCATTTCTCTCGCCTCAACCCACGCTCGGCCCACCTCCAATTTCCCAGCTTGCTGTCGTCCGTGTCTTCTCCCCAGCTGCCAGCATCGTCGCCCTTGGTCAACACCACAGCAACATCCTCAACGCCAGCCTTCGATTGTTGACTCCGCACGTGGGCTCATCTCCACGTAGCAGCTCCTTCTCGAGTTCTTGTTCGCCCAGCTTCTTCAACGCAAGTTCAGCAGCCCATCTCGAAGCCACTTGCAAGCCAAACAGCCCATCTTCAATCAGCAGCCCAGTTCGTGTAATTCCAGCCCATCCGAAGACAAGTCCACGTGAAGTTCAGCCCAACTTCGGCCCAAGAAATCAGCAGTCCAAGCCTGTGAATTTCAGCAATCCAGTCTGCAATTTCAGCCTTGGGTCCAGCCCATTAGAAGCCCAATTCCGAGCCCAAGCCCGCGGGCCAAGCCCAACCGCAAGTTCAGCCCAAGCCTAGCAATTTGCTGTGGGCTTGCAAGGCCTGTTGGGCCTGGCCCAAGTGTCCGTTGACGCCATCGAAAATTCAAGTTTCGACTGCCGTCGCGCCGCCGTCGCGGTGAACCGGTCTTCGTTTTACACCGGTGAGTTTATGCACTAAACTCTTCTTAGTAGGCTAATGACGTTTAAGGGGTGTTTAGTTTAATTTAATTAGAAATTAGGTGGTTAGTTAGATTAAATTAGAGATTTAATTAGTTAATTATGCATGTTAGGTGGTTACAAACGGCTTAGTTAGGAACTAGATAAACTGTATTATTTATCTAGATTGGTTCGATAATTTTCCGGGCCCGTCTCGGTATTTAATTAGGCATTTCTGGCCTAAGTTAGTATTTTTAGATTTAAATTAATTTTGGTAATTATTTAATTATTAAATATTTTTCGGAAATTAGGCGGGATAGCGGTGACCGGAATTTCGTGCGATTACAATGATGTGGTTAATTTCTGCAATTGAATATTAGTTTGTGTCAATTGAAAGGAAATTATAATTTTGGATATTATCCTAAAATTAAGTAATTTCATTAATTAATTATAAAATTACCGGGCGTCAATTTACAACGCCAAAAATGTTTTCATAGACTATATAAATAGTGGGATTTTCTAAAGGAAAGATATTGCATTTTTGGCTCAGGCCGACTGTGTACCCACACACGATTATTTTTATTAGGTATTTTTAACACGAAGAAATTAGGCAAAGACATTATTTTAAATTGAGGAATTTAAGTGCGAAGTACAATGTTCTTGGCCGCGAATGAATAATTGTGTGTTGGTTTATAGTCAAGGCATGTTGATTAGTCAAAGTTGAGGTGATAGGTGTCGAGTTGAGGGAACCCAATGGGTTGTGAGCAGGTAAAGGACTAAGTACTACACGGGTAGAAGACTTCGTGTGAGTCACCTCTAGTGTCTTATACCATTGCTTATTATAGTCAAGGGCTAAGTGTTACATGGCGACCTGAGTCGCATAGGAATTACCTCTAGTGCCTTACACTATTATCATGCATAATGAAGGGCTAAGTACTACACGAGTATGAAATTTCGTGTGAGTCACCTCTAGTGCCTTATACTATTGCCTAGTGCAATAAAGGACTAAGTACTACGCGATAGCAAGATTTCGCCTATAGTGCCTTATACTATTGCTTTCTATAGTGAATGGCTAAGTGCTACATGATAGTAAGACTTCGTGTAAGTGAGCCTTATACTATTGTTATTTGTGATTAAGGACTAAGTATCGCACAATGACAATATTTCATATAGGGTCACCTCTAGAGCCTTGAGTCTAGTATTGAGTTGGAATGTGGAGGTTGATTTTGAGTGGGAATGTTGAATTGGAATGTTGAGAGTAAGTATTGGGTGTAGATGGAACCCCCGATATGATTTACCGCGCCTGATTATGAGATGAAATTGTGTGACACGGAATATGAAGTGTCATAACGATTTGGCCTTATAATCGGGATTCTAGTGGATTGTTTGATTGAATGTTGGATTAATGATGTTGACTCAATTGATTGACTAAGATTGAATGAGATATTCCAAAGGCTCAAGTGTCATGTGATATATGAATTGTGCTAACATGCAGGAGAGAACTGAGACGAGATAAATCCTCTGTTCTAATTGTGTGGTTGTGTGATTGCGTGGTTAGGATACTTCTAGACATATTTTCCTCCTAATCAGGGTTTAGAGTGTAAACTCGCTGAGATTTATATCTCACTCCGTCGTGGGCTCAATTTTTAGGGCCGTAGAGCGGAGGACCCGGAGCCGAGCTGAGGTGACCAGAAGTGTAGGTCAAATGGGGCAGCCTCCTTTTGAAAGTCAGTCTTTTGTAGACCTTTGGTTGTTGACCTGTGTATATAATTCCGTGTGTATATAAACGCACGTTTTATTTGTGAATCTCTTTCCTGCTTTTCTATCCCAAGCTATTGATGTCAGGGGATTAATAATTCGCTTTCGCATGTGCAATAAAATGAAAGGGTCGACGACTCATCCTGAGAAGTCGAAAAATTTTATCGACCAAAGAGGGATGGGCACGCGCTTGAGGATCGGGGCGTGACAATTAAAGCGGCACGTCATCCACCACAAGCAATATTCTGGCCATCAAGTACAACTGCAGCCTCTATGGCCTTAGAAAGCGAGGAACCCATGCCTACTCCAACATTAGTTCGCAGTCCATGAAGTCCACCACCAAGAACACCATCACCCGTGCCCTCATCCCAAAGAAAAACGTCCACATAGCATCACCTTCATCATGATTCATGACCAGAACGAACTCCGGAAACTCAACTCATTCACGATCCCGCACCATCGCCCTCCCTCCGCACCTACGCTGTCGACCCTCCATTCCAATCGAGTGAACCCGAACAAACCAGAAAAACCAGAGGTAGAATCGAAGAATCCTAGCCTCTCTAAACTCCTTGGATGTAATCGACGCTCCTGCTCCTCCAGCTGGGGAAGGATCTCGGGAGGAAGAACTTGAAAGGTGTAAGGAGCGATTTGTTGTGGGCGGACAGAGCTGAGGTAACGGGAAAATTTGGGACGAAAACTGTTCAGCAATTGTTCTTCAAGTCAACGATCCTCTAGTTCATACAGTTGTTCAGCATAAATATAGAGGTAAAATCAGAAAATTTTGGACGAAATTATCCGCCAATTGGAAATGTGACCGGACAACGGTTCACTCATCTAAAATTATGTCGGCTACCGGGCTCTAATCTAAAACGAACTTCATTCTAGGCATTTTTAAAAAATTGCCCCCACTTTAGGTCCGTAATTAAAAAATTTCTTAATTTTTTTGGCAGTTAGGGGTTGCCACTCCTTCTCCCCCTTCCCTCCATGGCCGATATCCGGTATATAAGTCAAGTTGATGAATTTTCATTAAAGTGCCTTGAAATTCTAAAAACCCGTTAATTGAAGTCACTTTAGTGGATGATATAAGAGAAAATTGTAATCTTTCGATATTATTACTCGTCGACAATTTCATGTCAACTTTAAAGCGGATTATAAGTTCTTTCACATATAAACTTCATCGAATTGTTCATTTGAAATCATTTTTTCCATTTTGATAAAAATTGTTTCTAGCATAGATAGATGTGTCCACTTCGTAAAAAACGTATACATATATGTTTTCTTTGATGATGAATCCATAAGTCGAAATCAGTTGTTTTTTATATTGAGAAATCATATGGTGGCAGTGGCGCACATGCGAGATCACGGGTTATCATTAGTTTTTTCATTAGCATTATCCAAAATCACGTAACAAGGTAGGACAATTCACAATAGCGGTCACCGTCCTCTATTTTTTTACTTGCTTTCGGACCAATTCTTTGTCCTTTTAAAGATGCAAGAGAGTAAAACTATATGAAGTACGATAACACAACATTAATATAAGAGCCACAAGAAGGCAATCTCAAAGTAATTAGGGTCGAGATAAACTAGCTCACGTCCCTCCCAACATAGTATTAGATTGTGGGCAAATATACGAAGCTTTTCCAATCAAATAGTGCATGGTTCTCTAAACAACATCGCTAGCACTAAAAGGAAAATTAGATGAAACTACCAAAGCATTCGATGAAGTTGAGAGTGTTTCTAGTTTCATCTCAGATTTGTCCTTGTTAACTAACACATCCAGTGGGTAAATAAGCAGTTTTGGAAGCATATATAGTTTACCAATATCTCCTTCCAGCATTTCTAGGACTTTGTTCATTAGAGGGCAATGGTCAAGGTTTAATTGTATGTACGAAAGTGCAACTATTATCATTTTTTTATCACCTTCCTTTCCTCTTCTACAACTTCTTCCATTTCAACACTTGTACCTTCACTGACTTGGTCATACACCCATAATGGAAAATAAATTTGGCTCGAGTGTCTTGGATTTACATTTATATTCTTCCTTCTACTTGCCATTTCCATGAGCAACATTCCAAAGCTATAGACATCCACTTTATAAGATACACCACCTATGTTTTTGTAGAACAACTTAGGTGCCATGTATCCCAAGGTTCCTCTTGCAATAGTTAATGAAACTGTGCTATGATCCATGGGATCAAGTTTCGCGAGTCCAAAGTCAGAAATTTCTGGAGTGAAATTCTTGTCTAAAAGAATGTTATGAGACTTGATATCAAAGTGTGGTAGTTGCATGTCACACCCCCAATGTAAGTATCCAATCCCCTCACCACCCCAAGAGCGATCTCATATATTTTTATGTAATCAAGAAACTTATCACCTTCCCGAGCAAAAAAAGTGTTTATCCAAAGATCCATGTGTTATAAGATCATACACAAGAATCCTTCCAATAGTAGCTACTTCACCGATAAAATCTTAGCTATTGGCCTTGGACTACTTTAAAATCTTGATGGCCACTTCATTGTTGCTTCTAAGTACTCCTTTGTACACAATGTTGGAGAAATCGTTCTAGAAGATTTTGAAGCTGACAAAACGTTTCTATCAGTCTAGTCTGGATATTTGCAGATTGTCTGAAGACTTTCTGATCACCAGACTCAGTACTCAAGACTCAGTACTCAAGACTCAGAACTCAAGACTCAAGAATCAAGACTCAAGACTTAAGACTCAAAATTATTCTCATTGACAGTCTATCTGATTCAGTGTGGAAGGAAATCCAAATCCGAAGAAAATGATTAAGGATTTCATCTTATTCTCGGAGAAGATCTTTTGGCTGGATAAATATAACGGATTCTTTGATTCGTATCTAGATCAATTGAAGATCCGATGATCGACGAAGTATTCTTGGAAGGTTCTATTCATGGAAACCTAGATCCCGATTGTATGGGCGAACAGATTGATGGGCTATCGTCGATTCCTTTAATAGCTCGAATGATCTTCTTGATTGATTCCGTCCAACGGGTAGATTGGAGAAATTCCTTTGGTAAGTGCCAACGGGTATGATGGCATAAAGGAGTATAAAAGGAAGACGTTCTAGTTGTTTTAGCGGTGTGATCGATAGAGAAATTCCAGTCCGAAGCACCTTGATTATTAGTCGATACGCCTCGAGCGAAATTGTATACACAGAGAGTGTCTATACTTGATGATACCTTGAGTGAGTGTGGTAGTTCATCTACACCCGAAATCAAGGAAGATCAACGCCGTAACATCTCTTTGTTCATAGTGGAATCCAGTCGATTGGGCTGTCGGTGCGTAAGAGTGGACGTAGGCTTGAATCAAGCCGAACCACTATAAACCGCGTGTTTAATTCTCTCTTTCATTCACCGAGTCTTACGATTGATTGTTATTTGTTGCAATTCCTTAACCTGTCTAAGTATTGTGCGTCTATCAAGAAAAATCGTTTATATACCTATTCACCCCCCTCTAGGTACTAGCACTAGCAATATCAATTGGTATCAGAGCCCGTGTTCTTACTTTATTTGAAGTGTTTTACTTCACAGTAAAAGATCCATGGCTAGCATGCCGGCACTGTGGCTGGTGGAAGGGCAAAGCAATACCAGACCTCCCTACTTTGATGGAAAGGATTACAACATCCGGAAGAACAAGATGAAAGCCTTTCTACGATCAAAGGATCCTCCGGAATGGGACGTTGTGGAAAAAGGGATCACTCCTACCGCCTGCATCGTCTCGAAAGAGGAAAAGAAACAATTGAGACCAAGTGGAATGACTCAAGAAGAAATAAATAAGAGACAAGCACTCGATGCAAAAGCAATTTACTCTTTATATTGTGCTTTGTCACCAACTGAATATAACAGAATATCTTCTTGTGTTACAGCAAAAGAAGTATGGGACAGATTACACATCACCTATGAAGGAACAGATCGAGTGAAGGAGACAGAATCAACATTCTCCTTGGTCAATATTAATCCTTCAAAATGAAACCAGGAGAACCTATAACTCGACATGTTTAGTCGTTTTACAGATATTGTCAATGGTCTTGAGAACCAAGGACAAAAATCACTGATCCCATGAAAGTGAACAAGCTACGCGTGGACTCTCTAAGGATTGGAATCATATAAAGACTTCAATAAGAGAGACGCAAAGAATTATGCCACTATCGTCGATGAGCTGATTGAAACTCTTCATCTTATGAAGTGGAACGAATTAATGAAGACGAAGATCCAAGAGGTAAGAAATCCATTGCATTAAAATCAAATGATGATTCGATGATGCAGATTCTGAAGATGATCTGGACGATGAGGAGCTTGCTCTTATGATAAGAAGATTCAGAAAACTGAATAGGAAAGGAAGAAGGTTCAACTCCAAGAAACAAAGTTTTCAAAGACAGCAATCCAAGTCTGTTGATGATGAGGAACCGAACAAAGATGTAGTTTGTTTCGAATGTAAGAAAAAGGGACACATAAGACCCAACTTGTCCTCTTGAAGAAGAAGAAAGGAAAAGCTGAAAAGTTTCGAAAAGCACTCAAAGCCGAAACTTGGAGTGATGCGAGTGTGAAGAAAGTGATGATGAATATGCCAATCGTAATGCGATGGCACAATCGACTCGGACTCGGATTTCTGGATCGACTGACAGTGAATTTGAGGTAAGTGATTTTAAAATTCTGTCAAAGTCTCTAAATATATTGATGAACCGTGTTTTAGTCTTAAAACTTCTCTCAAAAGAGTTTCCGAACTAAAAAAGGAAAACTTAGCTTTAAAACAAAAAGAAAACATTTTAGAAGAAAGAATCAAAAGTTTAGACTTGAATGTTTCGACTCTTAAAGAAAAAGAAGATAATCTCTTAAAAGAAAATACTTTTCTAAAAACTCGACTTATCAAATATTTCAAGGAAATTTTCTATAGGATCGAAAAACTTGAAAAAGTTCTTTCAGTTCAAAGACCTTACTTCAATAAGTCTGGTCTAGGTATGACAGAGAAACAATTCCCTTGATTGATTTTCCTAAAGTAAAAGAAAGAATTAAGAAAAGACCATCGAAAGAGGTTTACAAAAATCATTTCAAGAAAGTTTTTGTAAAATCTGTAGGTCGAAATGCTCTAAGATGTTCAAAGTGTAACAAAGAAGGATCACTTTGAAAAAGAGTGTCCTATGATTTGGAAGCCTGTTAAGAAAGCATGGCCTTATAATGTTTATTCTACTAACACCAAAGGACCCAAGAAAATTTGGGTACCAAAGAAAGTTTGAGACTCTCTTTTGAATGCAGGTCTCCGTCAAGAAAAAGGTAAAATGGTATCTTGACGGCGGATGTTCAAGACACATGACAGAGACTCAAATTGCTTCATAAAGCTTATTCAAGTGAATGGAGGAAAAGTTTCATTTGGAGGAAACAGCAAAGGAAATATTGTGGGATTTGGAACTGTCAAAATTGGAAATCTCACAATAAACAATGTTTCTCTAGTAGAAGGACTCAATTACAATCTTCTCAAAGATTAGTCAACTATGTGATAATCGGATTCAAGATTTTCTTCCAAGAAGGAACATGTTCGGAATCGAAAGACTCTACTCGTCTTTCAAAGGTCGAAGACATGGAAATATCTACCTCCTAGACGTAAAACCAAATGAATCGCATTGCTTAATCTCAATTCAAGACGAAGCAAGCTTATGGCATAGAAAGCTCGGTCATGTCAACATGAAGCAATTGGCCAAAATCTCATAAAAACAGCTTGTTCGAGGACTACCAAAATTATCATATCAAAAGACCAATCCATGCACACCATGCATTCTGGGAAAACAGGTGAGAAATTCATTCAAACCAATAAATCATGTCTCTACTAATCATGTACTGCAGCTGCTGCATATGGATCTCTTCGGACCAACCAGAACCCAGAGTATTGGAGGTAAGAAATATTGCCTAGTAATTGTAGATGATTCCTCCCGTTTTACTTGGGTATATTTTCTTGCAAGTAAGTCAGAAACATTCTCGTATTTTGAAAAATTTGCTAAAAAGATTCAAAATGAAATTGGATGTGTTATATCAAGTATAAGAACAGATCATGGAGGTGAATTTGAAAATCAAAATTTTACAAAATTTTGTGATGATTCTGGATTTAAACATGTATTCTCCTCTCCATATACTCCTCAGCAAAATGGAGTTGTGGAAAGGAAGAATCGATCTCTTCAAGAAATGGCTAGAACTCGTTAATTGAAAGTAAAATTTCTTCACGATTTTGGGCCGAAGTCGTTTCAACAAAGATGCTATATAATCAATAGAGTCTTTCTAAGACCTATTCGAGAAAACCCCTTATGAATTATTCAAAGGAAAGAAGCCTATTGTTTCATACTTTCATGTATTCGGATGCAAATGTTTTATATTGAAAAATGCAAAAGATCAAGTTGGTAAGTTTGAAGAAAGATCAGATGAAGGCATCTTCCTTGGATATTCTACATCAAGCAAAGCCTACGAGTCTATAATAAGAAGAGCCGGCCCGTGGAGGAGTCAATGAATGTCAAATTCCAAGACTCTACGCAAGATGAATCCATCGAGACTCGGCATGAAGAGTCCGAACCTCCCTGCACCCTCAAAAGATTACAACTCAAGAAGCTTCTCGGACTGGAAGATCGCATCAAGCTACTCGTGAAGACTCGATAAAGAAAGAGATCTTCAACCAGTCAAATCAACCAAGAATCGGAAGCATAAATCCAGTCATCCTAAAGATCTCATTATCGGAGAAATTAATGAAGGAATTCGCACCGAGATCCAAAAGGCGTGAAGAGTCTAGTGCTTTGTAGCTCTTATTTCTGAAATTGAACCAAAAAGCATAGAAGAAGCTCTATCTCGATGAAAGCTGGATTGAAGCCATGCAAGAAGAGCTCGAGATAGGTTCAACATTAATGACGTCGGGGATCGTCATCTAAACCGAAAGGTAAAACTGTTATTGGAACCAAATGGGTGTTCAGAAACAAGATGAATGAAAAAGGAAAAGTCGTACGAAACAAAGCAAGACTCGTGGCAAAAGGATATACGCAAGAAGAAGGAATAGACTATGATGAGACTTACGCTCCCCGTGGCAAGGTTAGAAGCTATTCGTCTATTACTTGCGTTTGCTTGTTATAAAAATTTCAGGTTATTCCAAATGGACGTCAAAAGCGCTTTCCTAAATGGATTTATCCATGAGGAAGTTTACGTGGAACAACCTCCGGGGTTTGAAGACCCAAAGAAGCCGACTCGTCTTCGACCGAAAAAGGCTCTGTATGGTTTAAAGCAGCACCTCGAGCTTGGTACGACGTACTAAGTAAGTTCTTTTTAAAGAATGGTTTTGCCAAAGGTAAAGTTGATACTACTTTATTTATTAAAAAGGAAAACAACAGTTTTTTACTTGTTCAAATATATGTGGATGATATCATATTTGGATCCCCTAATGAAAGTCTGTGCAAGAAATTTTCAAAGTCTATGCAGGATGAATTTGAAATGAGTATGATGGGAGAATTAACATTCTTTCTTGGTCTTCAAGTAAAGCAATTGAAGGAAGGAACTTTCATCTGTCAAGAAAAATATGCTAATGATCTTGTCAAAAGGTTTGGATTGGAAAATTGCAAAAAGACTGATATACCAATGTCAAGTTCGTTGAAAATAGACAAAGATGAAGAAGGGAAGAAAGTTGATCAAAAGCTGCACGAAGCATCATCGGTTCACTTCTTTATCTTACTGCCTCTAGACTCGACATTTTGTTGAGTGTTTGCATCTGTGCTAGGTTTCAATCAGATCCTAGAGAATCTCATCTCAAGGCTGCAAAACGTGTTATTAAATACGTTGCCTCGTCTTCAAGCATCGGTCTATGGTATCCTAAGGAGGGAGACTTCAATCTTCTGGGATATTCGACGCTGATGGCCGGTTGCGAGTCGATAGAAAGAGTACTTCAGAACCCGCCGGTTGCTTGGAAGCGGGACGAGTGTCTTGTTTTTCAAGGAAACGAGCACCGTAGCTCTCTCTACAACGAAGCAGTATGTAGCTCTTGGAAGCTGCTGTTCGCAAATTCTATGGATAAAACAACAGCTACAAGACTTTGGGATTGAAGACTCATGCACGAAATCAGATGTGACAACACCGGCGCAATCAATCTCACCAAAAATCCAATCCTTCATTCAAGAGCAAAGCATATAGAGATTCGACATCATTTCATTAGAGATCATATTCAAAATGGAGAAATCTCAATTCAATTTGTTGATTCAAAAAGTCAACTAGCGGATATATTCACAAAGCCTTTGGAGAAAAATCAATTCGATTTTATCCGTACCAGACTCAACATTTTGAAGCTTGAAGAGGTTAAAGTCGAAGAATCTACATTTCTTATCAATCGACTCTAACCTTCGACTCGAATTCTCGAGACTCGGACCTTCATTGTATAGACTGTAAGTTATTTTTATCTCGAAAAGGTACGATCATTCATTCAGTTATAATTGATTGATACCATCTTTAATTTCCGTAAATAAAAAAATTGGAAACATGCCTTTTCAAAAAGGGATAATTTCTTTTAAAATGGCAGTTATTATTTTTTTTAAAAAGAAAGACAACTGTTCACTTTCCTTCGTATCGATTGATCTTTCCTTTTCAAAACTGAGTTATATATACACAGTTTTCTCTTTTTACTCGATTCTCAAAACCCTAAAAGGCATTCTTCTCTCAATCCTATTTTCTACTTCGTATTCATACTCGAGAAAGTTGTCATTTTTTCTTGGGAAAGCGAGTGAAGGAATCTTTCATTGACAAGAAAAGATGTCTTCTTCGAGAAAGTCGTCAAGGATCGCAAGGGGGTCCACAGAGAATGAAGGAGGGACCTACGCACTTCGATCTCACCGAGGAAGATGATTTGTCGGGACAGCAACAGAGTCCTTTTCCTTCTCCACCTCATCACTCACCATCTACCCCACAAGATGCGGGTCATCATAAGGAGGAAGTCATACTAGAGGACGTTGAACCTGTGAGAGCTCAAAAACCCTCTTTTATTTACAAGCTCTATCGTGCGTTGAAAGCTTCTGGTTCTCCTCTGAATTATATAGATGATTTCCTTAAAGATAAGAATTATGTGAATGAGTACAAATTTTTGAAGCGAATGGAGGAATTGGGAATTGCTCCCAAAGGAAAGGTGAAGAGGCACTTGCGAACATTCCAAGTGACCCTCGTGTTGGAGGATCGAATCCCATTGAGGGGAACGATGATGATAAAATGTTTAGTGATTTTCAACCGAGAATGGGCATTGCTGCAAAGGTGAAGGGAAAGAAGATGGAGTTGTTTAAATCGAAGGAACAGAGAACTGTTCTTGATCATTAAAACGAGGGTGATAAACCCCGTGAGTGTTGATTTTGATTTCCGGATGCTTTGTTAATGTGAACTTAAGGGAAAAGTTCAAACTGCTTCAACTTGAGCGATTTTGCACCGATACGAGAGATGGTTATGCACACTTGATGCATATTTCTATTCGAATCTCGTTTTCTAGATGCGAATAGAATATCGATGTTCGAGATCGGGACTATGTGATAGATGTGGACATGCTAGCGGACATAATTAGTGTTGAACGAGGACGTTTTCAACCAATCAAAGTCTCGATTGCTCGTGCTACTCTGGAGCTTGTCAAAAACAGAGATACAGAGGCGAAAATTACCTACTCGAAGATGAGTGCCATCAATATTGTGCTGCACAAAATTGTGATCAATTGCATCAGGCCAAAGTCTACATCAAAGACTGATGTATCTAATTCGGAAGCAAAATTGATGTATGCAATCAACTCAGGGAAGAAGTTCTCTCTCCCTCATACTATTCTCTTCCATATGTATAGAGCAATGTCGAAGAACAAGGGACAATTGCCTTACCCAAATCTTGTGACCAAGATCTTCAGACACATGAATATTGAACCGCCACACACTCTCTGTGTTCGATCTTGCGATAAAATGGTGGTAGGTTTGAACATGTTGACGAAGATGCGTCCGAAAGAACTTAGCAAGGAAATGGCAAAGTTCAAAGTGAAAACTCCACTCTCTTTCGCATCAAAGAGAAAAGGGAAGGAGCCCATTGGTGCTCCATCCAAAAAGAAAAGATCTCTCATCTTGGAGGATGAAGAAGAAGAGGAAGATCTTACTATTCCTGCACTGGTAAGGACTAGACGTTCTGTGTCTCGATCAACGGAACTTCAGTCGAAGCAATGAAAAGAAGAAGAGCAGCGAGAAAAGGAGAAAGAAGATGAAGAAGAAGAAGAGCGAGAGAGAGAAAGAAAAAGAAGCTGAAGAAGAAGGAGAAGAAGAGAAAGAAAAGTCCGCTGAATGGAGAGAAGGAAAGGCGAAGAGCATGATCATCACTCCTCCCATCTTGATGTCTTAGAGGGGGAGTTGGCGAACAAGACTTTGATGTCTTAGAGACAGGGGAGTTGGGGAGCAAGAAAATCCTCACCTCATGCTGCTCCAGAAGAGTTTCAGGCTTTTCAATTGCCTGAAGAAGAACATGATACATCATCAAATCTGCAAGGTTATACAGAAGCGCCATCACCTGCATTCACTCCATCTGAGAAAGTAAATGCTAGTACGCGGTGAGACAATTCAGCAGATTTTCATCGTATTCTTGATGTTCTTCCGGAAATGCGAGGCCAAATCTATGCTCGGACTATGAGATTCAAACCATCAAGAATGCTGGACAAGCATCTTGAGTTACCACAGGAAGATGAATGAAAGACCTCGCTCTGCAGCTTCAAGCCAATGCCAAAGGAGAGGAGGTAGCTCAATTAAGGGAAGACTTGAAGAGGCTCGAAGGCATAGTACAGTCCATGGGAGATTTCCATATCATGCGCATTCCCAAGCAGACCTTACTCTTTTCTCACCTTTTTACTGATGACAAAAAGGGGGAGAAGAAATTTGAACCAACCAATTTTTTTTTAAACCTTGATTTTAAATTTGTTTTTGTGGTTGTGAGTTTTTAAGTTTTAAGTATGTTTTGAGTATGACTTGTGTGAACTTGAGTATGGACTGAATTTGGCTGTGGATTGTGATGCTTGACTGTTGGCATTTATATCGAGTGTTGTTATATGGTATTACTCATGAAAGTCTAACCAATTTTCTGTGGATGCGAGTCTGGTTGTTTTATTAATCTTTATGAGATAGCCATATTGCTTGAGAAATGTTTTTGCAGGTCAAGGTTGTTCAAATCTACAGGAAAGTTTTGTCATCATCAAAAAGGGGAGATTGTTGGAGAAATCGTTCTAGAAGATTTTGAAGGCGACAAAACGTTTCTATCGGTCTAGTCCGGATATTTGCAGATTGTCCGAAGACTTTCCGATCACCGGACTCGCACTCAAGACTCGTACTCAAGACTCGTAACTCAAGACTCAAGAATCAAGACTCAAGACTTAAGACTCAAAATTATTCTCATTGAGTCTATCGATTCGGTGTGGAAGGAAATCCAAATCCGAAGAAAATGATTAAGGATTTCATCTTATTCTCGGAGAAGATCTTTTGGCTGGATAAATATAACGGATTCTTTGATTCGTATCTAGATCAATTGAAGATCCGATGATCGACGAAGTATTCTTGGAATGTTCTATTCATGGAAACCTAGATCCCGATTGTATGGGCGAACAGATTGATGGGCTATCGTCGATTCCTTTAATAGCTCGAATGATCTTCTTGATTGATTCCGTCCAACGGGTAGATTGGAGGAATTCCTTTGGTAAGTGCCAACGGGTATGATGGCATAAAGGAGTATAAAAGGAAGACGTTCTAGTTGTTTTAGCAAAGTGTGATCGATAGAGAAATTCCAGTCCGAAGCACCTTGATTATTAGTCGATACTGCCCGAGCGAAATTGTATACACGAGAGTGTCTATACTTGGTGATACCTTGAGTGAGTGTGGTAGTTCATCTACACCCAAGAAATCAAGGAAGATCAACGCCGTAACATCTCTTTGTTCATAGTGGAATCCAGCCGATTGGTGTCGGTGCGTAAGAGTGGACGTAGGCTTGAATCAAGCCAAACCACTATAAACCGCGTGTTTAATTCTCTCTTTCATTCACCGAGTCTTACGATTGATTGTTATTTGTTGCAATTCCTTAACCGTCTAAGTATTGTGCGTCTATCAAGAAAAATCGTTTATATACCTATTCACCCCCCTCTAGGTACTAGCACTAGCAATATCACACAAAACCATACCCCCTTCACCTAGTTTGTGTTTAAATTTTTTTGGTGATCTTCTTAATATTAGAGTAAGAGTAGCTTATACGCAAAAATTTGTTGTGAGCTTGCAAAAATTCTTCAATATTCTTCTCCATTGCTAGGTGCCTTCTTCTATACTTGCATATTAGAAATATCGTGACAAATGGCATCCCGATTACAAATTTCGCTATCCAAAAAAGCATTGAAGAAATTGTTATTGGCTTAGAATAAGTTATTTTTATAAGGAAATGAATTTATAAGTCAAAATCAGTTGTTTATTATATCAAGAAGTCATATGCAGGTAGTAGCACGTTAAGGAGCAAGATCACGAGTTATTGTTGGGAATATCCAAAATCACACAAATGAGGAATTAAAATTCACAATGTCCATCACCTTCCTCCTCTGTTTCGATTCTTGCTATCTAACCAATTCTTTTTACTATTAAGGATGCAAGAGAGTAAAACTATACGAAATACAGTAACGCAACATTAAGCTAAGGGCCACAAGAAGACCATATCAAAAGAAATTAGTGTCGAGCTAAACTAGCTCAAGTCCCTCCCAACATAATACTAGAATGTGGACAAATACACAAAACTTTTACAATCAAACTATGCATGGTTTCTCTAAACATCATTACTATCTCTAAAAAGGAAACCAGCTGAAATTACCAGAGAGCTCGATGACATTGAGAATGTTTCTAGTTCCATCTCGGTTTTGTCATTATTAATCGGCACATCGGGTGGGTAAATAAGCAGTTTTGGAGGCATTTGAAGTTCACTAATATCTCCTTCGAGCATTTCTAGGACTTTACTCATTGGTGGCCGATGGTCAGAATTTAATTGTATGCACCAAAGTGCTACTATTATCATCTTTTTTATGACCTTCCTTTCCTCTTCTACAAATTCTTCCATTTCAACATTGGTACCTTTAGTGACTTGGTCATACACCCATAAGGGAAAATAAATTTGGCTTGAGTGTTCTGCATTTGCCTTTATATTCTTCCTTCTGCTTGCCATTTCCATGAGCAACATCCCGAAGCCGTAAACATCCACTTTATAAGACACCCCACCAATGTTTTTGTAGAACAACTCAGGCGCCATATATCCTAGTGTTCCTCTTGCAACAGTCAATGAAACTATGCTATGATCCGAAGGATAGAGTCTCGCAAGTCCAAAATCAGAAATTTTCGGAGTGAAATTCTGGTCTAAAAGAATATTATGGGGCTTGATATCAAAGTGTAGTATTTGCATGTCACACCCCCGATGTAAATATTCAATCCCCCTTGCCACCCCAAGAGCGATCTCATACAATTTCATGTAATCAAGAAACTTATTACCTTCCTCAGGAAAAATGTGCTTATCCAAAGATCCATTTATCATGAGATCATACACAAGAGCTTGTTTTGAGCCTTCAAAGCAAAAACCGATGAGTTGCACTACATTAACATGGTGAATTCTTCCAATTGTAGCCACTTCACTAATAAAATCTTCGCCATGGGACTTAGAATTCTTCAAAATCTTGATGGCCACTTCGTTGCCGCTTCTGAGCATTCCTTTGTACACAGAACCATACCCCCCTTCACCTAGTTTGTATTTGAAGTTTCCAGAGATCTTCTTAATATTCAAGTAAGAGTACCTTATGGGCAAAAAGTTATTATGAGCTTGCAAAAATTCTTCAACGTTCTTGTCCATTGCTAAATGTCTCCTTTTGTACGTGTAGATTAGAAATATCGCGACAAATGGCATCCCGATTACGAATTTCGCTGCACAGAAAAACACTAAAGAAAATTTTGATAGATTAACATAATTTTTTTTTTTCAATTATTGTAAGAATAAATCATTGCGGCTTACCTAGTAGTACTATAAAATCTGCAGTTGTCCATATTGCAATATCATCGTGGACATCTGTGGAAGGAATGAATGGTGTTAAAAGGAATTGAAGGAAAAGAAGTTTGGAACATAAAACTCATGAGGAAACAGAATAGTAGTAACCTACTCTGTCCAGGAGAATATAAGAAGTGGGATGTGTGCATTCGCAAATCAATGAAACTAATAAGTTTCGTTTCACATAAATGATAGACGATAGAAGAAACTCCTTTCGCTTTGTTAGTGGTCAACAAATATAAAGAAACAATGATTTAATTAATAATTTTGTTCCTCCTATGGATGCATGAATACAATTTTTTAAGGAATGTTAACGTGTGTCTCTCGTATTATTAGTTAAGTGACTAATTAAGAAAAAAAAACGTGAACTCTAGGACAGCAAAAAACTAGTCATTGAATTGCTGGCACAATAATCAATTTTTTTTTTTTTAAAATAATTGGAGTTCCGACCACCTTTTGTGAAAGGAATTATAATCTAGACGCATGTACATGTGCAGCCGATGTGGGTCTGTTTGGGGGTGGCTTTCTACTATCACTTCTTCTTTTTCCTTGTTTCTTTCCACAAATCCTGCAACTCCTTTAATTTGATATTAATAAGTAATACCAACTTCCCAAAACCTTTCAAATACAGAACGTTGATGTACACTATCTTGTATGTTTTGTCATAATTTTCTTGGAAAATAAATATTCCTTTCATTTTCCGTTTTGAAGAGAAAGTAGCAAGCAAAAATGTGCAGAATCATGCAAAATTATGGTAAAATTCTTTGACAATTGGTGCTTACCGTGGAAGTAAAGCTTGGATCCGCAAACCTGACCTCCGTATAAGCTGTAAATATTAAATTTATCGGAATGAAAGTAGTTATGGAGGTGAAAGTATCCATAGAAATCGAAGTAGCAATAGGAAGTTTTCTTCGGTATACGACTAAAGGAGAGAGTGAATCCATCGGCCATGATGTTATGGATTAGCTCATAGTTGTAGGAGCTCACATTAATCTGCTTGTAAGGCTCAAAGTCATGCGATACCCACGTCCAACCGCTAATGATGCAAAAATCCCTAACATCCAAAGCTTTTGGATTGACCAAAACATACAAGTTCCAATTCGATGATGTGTTGGATGAGCATGACCCCTTAATACACGAACTGGTACCAATGTAAAATGGAGAACTAACCGGCTTTGAGCAATTCACCATGACCAATGCAGCACCATCAATGGTGTAGTATGACCCGCCTTTAATCATGCGGAACGAGATCTGACCGGAGTTTATGATATCCCACACAAATGAATGACGAGGGAGAGATGAGATGTTATCCTTCTGTAGCCCGTCATCGACCAATCTGATTTCACTACTGGAATAATTGATAGACTGCACATAGTATCGACCATCAAGGATGTATAGAAAAGTGCGATTATCTTCACAAGTCAGCTCATAATTCGAGTTGTCACATCCCTTTGGATCGCTCTTCAATCGAAACGGATAGTTTATATTGCGAATATCACCACAAGATGAAGTGTACCGTCGATTGCTTGGCCTAGCATTGCTAGTCATCACTTGCAGTAGAAGAAGAATAAGTAGCGAGACTTGATAGATATTCATGGAGCTGAGAGCATTATTCATGTCTCTGTTTTTCTTTGGGCAAAGAGGAATTGGTAAAGAATTGCTTGGTGTATGTGGAGAGGCACCCTATGAGAAGAATGAAAAGAGTTTGGATGAACCTTGTTTGATTGAAGACTTGGAGTCACCTTGTCCTATAGAAAAGCTCAAGTTAGTTAACAGAATAATTGCAATCAGGTCAAGAAATCAAAGAGGTTGACCCAACCCGAAGTTTGGGCATGGCCCGGCGGCCAACCTTGATTGAGACCTCCCTAACCACCCAAGACGAAGTTCCATTTGATCTTTCTTCCTCCACATAATTGTTGGGTCCACATCCCTTCAACAAACAAGTCAACTAGAAAAAGGCAGCACAAGTATCATAAATTTCATACGACGTTCACTTGAGAATTATAACTTTTTTTTATCACTTAAGTGTCATAAAACTTTTTAATCATTTACTTGAGTCTCATAACTTTTAAAAAACATTAACCACAAGTCCTTCGGATTTTTAGCACTTCGGTGAACTTTAAAAAAAAAAAAAAATGGTCATTAATGATCTATTAAAAGTTATGACACTCAAATAATTTTTTTTTTTAAATTATAATACTTAAGTGATTGAAAAAAAAATTACCACCCTTAAATGAGCGCATACAAAATTTCTAACACTTGTGTTATTTCTCCTCCCCCACCCCCAAGTAATTTCTTCTTTGTTTGTTATCTCCCCTTATTCTTCCCGACTCCCTTCTTCACCACGCGAGTCACAATCATGGGAAAATTGATGCGTTGTTTTGAGGAACAAGATCAAAACAAAACTAGCTTGCCCCATAACAACTTGTCCCCATGCCACGGTATAGTACATCAATTTTGAGACAATAACTTGAAACCATGTTATATAAGTCCGCTCATCTATTCTTTTGAGGACAACGATAAGTCCATTGCTTGTTAGATAAGTCCAACGATCTGTTCTTGTCTACAATGATTTATTATGTTTTTTCAACACTTATATAGATTAGAATGACAATGTGATAATATGCAGAAACATAACCATCACAGACTGAAATTCATATACAATTAGATTGGAAAATAGGCTATAATAAGGACTCACTAAATGGGCATCAGAGGATTCCTGCCCCATTTGTTATTGGGAAATATCAAGAAAGTTATACGGTTAATTTGACACTTTTACGCATGTGCAGGGCAAACTACCTCAATGCTGTGTTTGGGAGAGGCAGAAGAGAGGAAAAAGGAGGTAGGTGAAGAAAATTTTTCTTTTTTCCTCCTATTCACTCTCATGAAATATTCAAAATTAGTATTTTATGTCACGACAATAATTTTCATTTTTAATTATTTCTATTTTTTATAGCACATTGATATGGAATATTTTATTCTTATCTCTTCTCCAATGACATTTATTTATAGAATGTAGAAATGCAATGCGGGATTCCCAAACTTAAGATAATACTTAAACAAGAGGTCGTACACTAAGAATATCTGTTAGGATACATGTGCAAGTTGTATTAGAGAAAATCTCATAGGAAAATTTGTATAGTGTAAAGCAGTTAATATATTCTAGTTGGCTCATAATTCATTAGCTTAAACTCTTAAAGGAAGATGGATCCAATTGGATATGCTAACTTACTCGAATTTGAGCTCCCTCTTATCTATCTCCCTAAGTGAAAGGTATTGAATTTTTACTATATACCCTCAACAATATCAATGTCTAGAGGATAATTGATCCTCAGTTTTGTTGACAATGAATATATCCTAAGAGGTGACCATTGACAATGTGCATGGGATAGATGTCCATTATTGAAGACATTTGGCAGTCCAACGGTATGTAGTGATCTACAATGATAAAATTGATATGAGGATTACATGCTAGACTTTTTAGTTAGTGGAGGCATAGCTGTGGCTACCAATTAAACGAGGTTTAAATAATGTCTAATTTAGATTTGATACCGTCAACATTAGGTATGTTCAGCTTGGCGACGGTTTGATCATCAAAATCTTTTGAATTTTTCAATGGGTGTAAATTTTCAAGATGCGCTATATAAGTAGGTGAAGTTTGGGTCCACACTTTGAAAATTCAAATTTATAGGTGGACTCAAACCTCACCTACTAAATTTGAGTTTTTTAACCTCACCTCCTAAATTTGAGTTTTTAATGGGTGCATCCAAACTTCACCTACTTACATAAATTTGAATTTTCAATGGGTGGACCCAAACTTCACCTACTTATACAGCGCATCTTGAAAATTTGAAAATTTACACCCATTAAAGATTCAAAAGATTGAGGTTAAAAACTCAAATTTAGTAGGTGAGGTTTGAGTCCACCCGTAAATTTGAATTTTCAAAGGGTGGACCCAAACTCCACCCACTTACACATCTTGAAAATTTACACCCATTGAAAATTCAAAAATATTTGTTTCGTATGAGATCTTTCTCCTCTTTCACCAGTTCCTTCTGCTCTCTCCCCGCGATTGTTGGTTCCACATCCCATCACCAAATAAATCCGTCTCGTTTCCACTCTCCCCATCACTTCCTTCTCATACATTATCTTTTTTCTTATTTTCTTCTTCGTTTTTTTTTTCCACCTCCCTTCTTCTTCTACATCTACTTTCTTCACTACACGAGTCACGATCATAGCATAATTGATGTATAGTTTGGAGGAACGAGATCAAAAATAAAACACCAGCTAGCCTCAAAACTTCTTATTCTCCATGTCATGACATAGTATATCAGTTTTGATGCAGTAACCATGAAACCATGTTATATGCCTCCAGTCATCTGTTCTTTTGAATGCAACAATAATTTTGTTGCTTGTTAGACAAGTCCAACAATATGTTCTAGTCTACAATAATTTCTTATGTTTTTTTTTTTCTGTAAGACTAAATCTAAATAAAAAAAATGATGATCCCATTTTATAAATTCGTACAAAATTTGGGGTTGATTTTTGGAAATATAAAGATCAACATACCTCCAACCATTGATGAAAATCTCCAAATGCTGAAAAATCCTAAAACCTAAAACAGATGCATGAAGCGTGATCGATCCGCGAAAATGGAAACACCAGATTTGTACGTCCTGTTCCATTAGCCAATACTCCTCAAACATGATAGTGTGTTTTTTCTGTAATGATAAGATTTGGACTAAACAACCTGACATTTTATTTCGTTTCTTATACTACCAACGTCTTCCATCAAGGCCATTATGGTAACATATTAACAGGTAAATATCATGTAATAAACATGGGTAATAAATTGGGTAATAAATCGAAATCAATTGAAAAATAAAAAAATTGGATCACATTGAGAATAATAAAATATATTATAACATTCTCCCACTTGATTCCAATATTCCATCAAATGAAATATTAACCCAAACTCACTAAAAATTCATGCTGAATAAAACACATGAATCACAACAATGAGTCCTCTTAAAGCGAGTATTATCTTCCGTGTATCACAATGCATTTCACCAACTCATATGTGATAACATAACTTAATGAATAAACATTATGTTTACTACAGGTCAAACATAATTGTTTCTCTCAGAATAACTGAATGTATACAATTGTATTGAGAAAAACATTACAAATGAATACAAGTCTCACAAATTCTTCTATATAAATAAAATTTTACATAATTGGACCAATGCCCATTCTGAATACATTATTCTTATAACTCAGTAGTGGCATGCATTTAATTAAAGCATCAATTACCATCGATCTAGTATTTACGTGTTCTATGACTACTTTATTCTCTTTAATATGTTCGTTAATGGCTAAATACTTAATGTCGATATGCTTACTTGGACTATTATTTTTTTGGTTCTTAGTCATGAAAACTACAGCTAAATTGTCACAAAATATTTTTAATGGCCTAGTAATGAAATCCACAACTCTAAGCCTCGATATGAAAATTTTTAATCACACACCATGTGAGGTGGCCTCAAAATAAAAAACGAACTTTGTTATAGTGAAAGTAACAATCAAGATCTATTTCGCACTTTTCTAGGATACAGCTCTGCAATCAAATATAAAAATGTATTCCAATGTTGATTTACGGGAATCAACGCAACCAAATTAACAAATTAACCTTTTCCTCAAATCCGACTAAGAAACGCGGCTCAGTTGACATAAAGAGATGCTTGAGCTGCGTCGGGTCGACCTTTCCATCTAAATTGTCACGCATGAAGAGTATAAAGGATCGATTTCATCCGCCGCCAACACGAAGGGCATTGCGCAACCAAATGGCGAGCTCGAGGCCACCGAGTCCAACAGATTTCAAAGAGGCAACACGAGCCCATGTTGGAGAAATCGTTCTAGAAGATTTTGAAGCCGACAAAACGTTTCTATCAGCCTAGTCGGATATTTGCAGATTGTCCAAGACTTTCGATCACCGAGACTCAATACTCAAGACTCAAGCACTCAAGACTCAAACTCAAGACTCAAGAATCAAGACTCAAGACTTAAGACTCAAAATTATTCTCATTGACACCTATCTCGATTCAAAGGTCGAAGGAAATCCAAATCCGAAGAAAATGATTAAGGATTTCATCTTATTCTCTCGGAGAAGATCTTTTGGCTGGATAAATATAACGGATTCTTTGATTCGTATCTAGATCAATTGAAGATCCGATGATCGACGAAGTATTCTTGGAAGGTTCTATTCATGGAAACCTAGATCCCGATTGTATGGGCGAACAGATTGATGGGCTATCGTCGATTCCTTTAATAGCTCGAATGATCTTCTTGATTGATTCCGTCCAACGGGTAGATTGGAGGAATTCCTTTGGTAAGTGCCAACGGGTATGATGGCATAAAGGAGTATAAAAGGAAGACGTTCTAGTTGTTTTAGTAGTGTGATCGATAGAGAAATTCCGAGTCCAAGCACCTTGATTATTAGTCGATACAGTTTGAGCGAAATTGTATACACAGAGAGTGTCTATACTTGGTGATACCTTGAGTGAGTGTGGTAGTTCATCTACACCCGTAAATCAAGGAAGATCAACGCCGTAACATCTCTTTGTTCATAGTGGAATCCAGCCGATTGGGTCAGTGCGTAAGAGTGGACGTAGGCTTGAATCAAGCCGAACCACTATAAACCGCGTGTTTAATTCTCTCTTTCATTCACCGAGTCTTACGATTGATTGTTATTTGTTGCAATTCCTTAACCTGTCTAAGTATTGTGCGTCTATCAAGAAAATCGTTTATATACCTATTCACCCCCTCTAGGTACTAGCACTAGCAATATCAATTGGTATCGAGCCCGTGTTCTTACTTTATTTGAAGTGTTTTACTTCACAAAGTAAAAGATCCATGGCTAGTATGTCGGCACTGTGGCTGATGGAAGGGCAAAGCAATACCAGACCTCCCTACTTTGATGGAAAGGATTACAACATCCGGAAGAACAAGATGAAAGCCTTTCTACGATCAAAGGATCCTCCGGAATGGGACGTTGTGGAAAAAGGGATCACTCCTACCGCTGCATCGCCTCTCGAAAGAGGAAAAGAAACAATTGAGACCAAAGTGGAATGACTCAGAAGAAATAAATAAGAGACAAGCACTCGATGCAAAAGCAATTTACTCTTTATATTGTGCTTTGTCACCAATCGAATATAACAGAATATCTTCTTGTGTTACAAAGAAAAGAAGTATGGGACAGATTACACATCACCTATGAAGGAACAGATCGAGTGAAGGAGACCAGAATCAACATTCTCCTTGGTCAATATGAATCCTTCAAAATGAAACCAGGAGAACCTATAACCGACATGTTTAGTCGTTTTACGTATATTGTCAATGGTCTTGAGAACCAAGGACAAAAATCACCGATCCCATGAAAGTGAACAAGCTACGCGTGGACTCTCTAAGGATTGGAATCATATAAAGACTTCAATAAGAGAGACGCAAAGAATTATGCCACTATCTCGTCGATGAGCTGATTGGAACTCTTCGCCTTATGAAGTGGAACGAATTAATGAAGACGAAGATCCAAGAGGTAAGAAATCCATTGCATTAAAATCAAATGATGATTCGATGATGCAGATTCTCAAGATGATCTCGGACGATGAGGAGCTTGCTCTTATGATAAGAAGATTCAGAAAACTGAATAGGAAAGGAAGAAGGTTCAACTCCAAGAAACAAAGTTTTCAAAGACAGCAATCCAAGTCTGTTGATGATGAGGAACCGAACAAAGATGTAGTTTGTTTCGAATGTAAGAAAAAGGGACACATAAGACCCAACCGTCCTCTTCGAAGAAGAAGAAAGGAAAAGCTGAAAAGTTTCGAAAAGCACTCAAAGCCGAAACTTGGAGTGATACCGAGTGTGAAGAAAGTGATGATGAATATGCCAATCCGTGTCGATGGCACAATCGACTCGACTCAGATTCTGGATCGACTGACAAAGCTGAATTTGAGGTAAGTGATTTTAAAATTCCCTGTCAAAGTCTCTAAATATATTGATGAACTGTGTTTTAGTCTTAAGACTTCTCTCAAAAGAGTTTCCGAACTAAAAAGGAAAACTTAGCTTTAAAACAAAAAGAAAACATTTTAGAAGAAAGAATCAAAAGTTTAGACTTGAATGTTTCGACTCTTAAAGAAAAAGAAGATAATCTCTTAAAAGAAAATACTTTTCTAAAAACTGACTTATCAAATATTTCAAGGAAATTTTCTATAGGATCTGAAAAACTTGAAAAAGTTCTTTCGTTCAAAGACCTTACTTCAATAAGTCTGGTCTAGGTATGACAGCGAAACAATTCCCTTGATTGATTTTCCTAAAGTAAAAGAAAGAATTAAGAAAAGACCATCGAAAGAGGCTTACAAAAATCATTTCAAGAAAGTTTTTGTAAAATCTGTAGGTCGAAATGCTCTAAGATGTTCAAAGTGTAACAAAGAAGGATCACTTTGAAAAAGAGTGTCCTATGATTTGGAAGCCTCGTTAAGAAAGCATGGCCTTATAATGTTTATTCTACTAACACCAAAGGACCCAAGAAAATTTGGGTACCAAAGAAAGTTTGAGACTCTCTTTTGAATGCAGTCTCCGTCAAGAAAAAGGTAAAATGGTATCTTGACAGCGGATGTTCAAGACACATGACAGAGACTCAAATTGCTTCATAAAGCTTATTCAAGTGAATGGAGGAAAAGTTTCATTTGGAGGAAAAAAGCAAAGGAAATATTGTGGGATTTGGAACTGTCAAAATTGGAAATCTCACAATAAACAATGTTTCTCTAGTAGAAGGACTCAATTACAATCTTCTCAAAGATTAGTCAACTATGTGATACCGGATTCAAGATTTTCTTCCAAGAAGGAACATGTTCGGAATCAAAGACTCTACTCGTCTTTCAAAGGTCGAAGACATGGAAATATCTACCTCCTAGACGTAAAACCAAATGAATCGCATTGCTTAATCTCAATTCAAGACGAAGCAAGCTTATGGCATAGAAAGCTCGGCCATGTCAACATGAAGCAATTGGCCAAAATCTCATCAAAACAGCTTGTTCGAGGACTACCAAAATTATCATATCAAAAGACCAATCCATGCACACCATGCATTCTGGGAAAACAGGTAAGAAATTCATTCAAACCAATAAATCATGTCTCTACTAATCATGTACTGCAGCCGCTGCATATGGATCTCTTCGGACCAACCGAACCCAGTATTGGAGGTAAGAAATATTGCCTAGTAATTGTAGATGATTACTCCCGTTTTACTTGGGTATATTTTCTTGCAAGTAAGTCGAAACATTCTCGTATTTTGAAAAATTTGCTAAAAAGATTCAAAATGAAATTGGATGTGTTATATCAAGTATAAGAACAGATCATGGAGGTGAATTTGAAAATCAAAATTTTACAAAATTTTGTGATGATTCTGGATTTAAACATGTATTCTCCTCTCCATATACTCCTCAAGAAAATGGAGTTGTGGAAAGGAAGAATCGATCTCTTCAAGAAATGGCTAGAACTCGTTAATTGAAAGTAAAATTTCTTCACGATTTTGGGCCGAAGTTGTTTCAACAAAGATGCTATATAATCAATAGAGTCTTTCTAAGACCTATTCTCGAGAAAACCCCTTATGAATTATTCAAAGGAAAGAAGCCTATTGTTTCATACTTTCATGTATTCGGATGCAAATGTTTTATATTGAAAATGCAAAAGATCAAGTTGGTAAGTTTGAAGAAAGATCGATGAAGGCATCTTCCTTGGATATTCTACATCAAGCAAAGCCTACAGAGTCTATAATAAGAAGAGCCGCCCCGTGGAGGAGTCAATGAATGTCAAATTCCAAGACTCTACGCAAGATGAATCCAATGACTCAAAGATGAAGAGTCCGAACCCGCTCCTGCACCCTCAAAAGATTACAACTCAAGAAGCTTCTCGACTGGAAGATCAGCATCAAGCTACTCGTGAAGACTCGATAAAGAAAGAGATCTTCAACCAGTCAAATCAACCAAGAATCGGAAGCATAAATCCAGTCATCCTAAAGATCTCATTATCGGAGAAATTAATGAAGGAATTCGCACTGATCCAAAAGGCGTGAAGAGTCTAGTGCTGTAGCTCTTATTTCTGAAATTGAACCAAAAAGCATAGAAGAAGCTCTATCCGATGAAAGCTGGATTGAAGCCATGCAAGAAGAGCTCGACAGTTCAACATTAATGACGTCCTGGGATCCGTCATCTAAACCAAAAGGTAAAACCGTTATTGGAACCAAATGGGTGTTCGAAACAAGATGAATGAAAAGGAAAAGTCGTACGAAACAAAGCAAGACTCGTGGCAAAAAGGATATACGCAAGAAGAAGGAATAGACTATGATGAGACTTACGCTCCCGTGGCAAGGTTAGAAGCTATTCGTCTATTACTTGCGTTTGCTTGTTATAAAAATTTCAGGTTATTCCAAATGGACGTCAAAAGCGCTTTCCTAAATGGATTTATCCATGAGGAAGTTTACGTGGAACAACCTCCGTGGTTTGAAGACCCAAAGAAGCGACTCGTCTTCGACCGAAAAGGCTCGTATGGTTTAAAGCAGCACCTCGAGCTTGGTACGACGTACTAAGTAAGTTCTTATTAAAGAATGGTTTTGCCAAAGGTAAAGTTGATACTACTTTATTTATTAAAAAGGAAAACAAAAGTTTTTTACTTGTTCAAATATATGTGGATGATATCATATTTGGATCCCCTAATGAAAGTCTCAGGCAAGAAATTTTCAAAGTCTATGTGATGAATTTGAAATGAGTATGATGGGAGAATTAACATTCTTTCTTGGTCTTCAAGTAAAGCAATTGAAGGAAGGAACTTTCATCTGTCAAGAAAAATATGCTAATGATCTTGTCAAAAGGTTTGGATTGGAAAATTGCAAAAAGACGATATACCAATGTCAAGTTCGTTGAAAATAGACAAAGATGAAGAAGGGAAGAAAGTTGATCAAAAGCCGTACGTAAGCATCATCGGTTCACTTCTTTATCTTACGCCTCTAGACTCGACATTTTGTTGAGTGTTTGCATCTCGTGCTAGGTTTCAATCGATCCTAGAGAATCTCATCTCAAGGCTGCAAAACGTGTTATTAAATACGTTGCCTCGTCTTCAAGCATCGGTCTATGGTATCCTAAGGAGGGAGACTTCAATCTTCCGGGATATTCGACGCCGATCTGGCCGGTTGCGAGTCGATAGAAAGAGTACTTCAGAACCCGCCGCTTGCTTGGAAGCATGACAAAGTGTCTTGGTTTTCAAGGAAACAGAGCACCGTAGCTCTCTACAAATGTAAGGCAGTATGTAGCTCTTGGAAGTCGCTGTTCGCAAATTCTATGGATAAAACAACAGCTACAAGACTTTGGGATTGAAGACTCATGCACGTAAATCGATGTGACAACACCAGCCGCAATCAATCTCACCAAAAATCCAATCCTTCATTCAAGAGCAAAGCATATAGAGATTCGACATCATTTCATTAGAGATCATATTCAAAATGGAGAAATCTCAATTCAATTTGTTGATTCGAAAAGTCAACTAGCGGATATATTCACAAAGCCTTTGGAGAAAAATCAATTCGATTTTATCCGTACTAGACTCAACATTTTGAAGCTTGAAGAGGTTAAAGTCCGAAGAATCTACATTTCTTATCAATCGACTCTAACCTTCGACTCGAATTCTCGAGACTCGACCTTCATTGTATAGACGTAAGTTATTTTTATCTCAAAAAGGTACGATCATTCATTCAGCTTATAATTGATTGATACCATCTTTAATAAATAAAATAAAATAAAAATAAAAAAAAAATTGGAAACATGCCTTTTCAAAAGGGATAATTTCTTTTAAAATGGCAGTTATTATTTTTAAAAGAAAGACGACTGTTCACTTTCCTTCGTATCGATTGATCTTTCCTTTTCAAAACCGAGTTATATATACACAGTTTTCTCTTTTTACTCGATTCTCAAAACCCTAAAAGACATTCTTCTCTCAATCCTGTTTTTCTACTTCATACTCGAGAAAGTTGTCATTTTTCTTGGGAAAGCGAGTGAAGGAATCTTTCATTGACAAGAAAAGATGTCTTCTTCGAGAAAGTCATCAAGGATCGCAAGCAGGGGTCCACAGAGAATGAAGGAGGGACCTACGCACTTCGATCTCACCGAGGAAGATGATTTGTCGGGACAAAGAACAGAGTCCTTTTCCTTCTCCACCTCATCACTCACCATCTACCCCACAAGATGCGGGTCATCATCGGGAGGAAGTCATACTAGAGGACGTTGAACCCGTGAGAGCTCAAAACCCTCTTTTATTTACAAGCTCTATCGTGCGTTGAAAGCTTCGGTTCTCCTCTCGAATTATATAGATGGTTTCCTTAAAGATAAGAATTATGGGAATGAGTACAAATTTTTGAAGCGAATGGAGGAATTGGGAATTGCTCCCAAAGGAAAGGTCAAGAGGCACTTGCGAACATTCCAAGTGACCCTCGTGTTGCAGGATCGAATCCCATTGAGGGGAACGAAGATGATAAAATGTTTAGTGATTTTCAACCAAGAATGGGCATTGCTGCAAAGGTGAAGGGAAAGAAGATGGAGTTGTTTAAATCGAAGGAACAGGAGAACCTGTTCTTCAGATCGTTAAAACGAGGGGTGATAAACCCCAGAGTGTTGATTTTGATTTCCCGGATGCCGTTAATGTGAACTTAAGGGAAAAGTTCAAACCGCTTCAACTTGAGCAGTTTTGCACCGATACCACAGATGGTTATGCACACTTGATCGCATATTTCTATTCGAATCTCGTTTTCTAGATGCGAATAGAATATCATTCAATGTTCGAGATCGTGACTATGTGATAGATGTGGACATGCTAGCGGACATAATTGGTGTTGAACGAGGACGTTATCAACCAATCAAAGTCTCGATTGCTCGTGCTACTCTGGAGCTTGTCAAAAACAAAGATACAGAGGCGAAAATTACCTACTCGAAGATGAGTGCCATCAATATTGTGCTGCACAAAATTGTGATCAATTGCATCAGGCCAAAGTCTACATCAAAGACTGATGTATCTAATTCGGAAGCAAAATTGATGTATGCAATCAACTCAGGGAAGAAGTTCTCTCTCCCTCATACTATTCTCTTCCATATGTACAGAGCAATGTCGAAGAACAAGGGACAATTGCCTTACCCAAATCTTGTGACCAAGATCTTCAGACACATGAATATTGAACCGCCACACACTCTCTCGTGTTCGATCGTGCGATAAAATGGTGGTAGGTTTGAATATGTTGACGAAGATGCGTCCGAAAGAACTTAGCAAGGAAATGGCAAAGTTCAAAGTGAAAACTCCACTCTCTTTCGCATCAAAGAGAAAAGGGAAGGAGCCCATTGGTGCTCCATCCAAAAGAGAAGATCTCTCATCTTGGAGGATGAAGAAGAAGAGGAAGATCTTACTATTCCCGCACCGGTAAGGACTAGACGTTCGTATCTCGATCAACGGAACTTCAGTCGAAGCAAAAAGAAGAAAGAAGAAGAGAAAGAAGATGAAGAAGAAGAAGAGAAAGAAAAGATAGAAGCTGAAGAAGAAGAAGAAGAAGAGAGAGAAAGAAAAAGAAGCTGAAGAAGAAGGAGAAGAAGAGAAAGAAAAGTCCGCCGCTGAACTGAGAGAAGGAAACGGAAGAGCATGATCATCACTCCTCCCATCTTGATGTCTTAGAGACAGGGGAGTTGGCGAGCAAGATTTTGATGTCTTAGAGACAGGGGGAGTTGGGGAGCAAGAAAATCCTCACCTCATGCCGCTCCGTAAGAGTTTCAGCTTCTCAATTGCCCGAAGAAGAACATGATACATCATCAAATCTGCAAGGTTATACGTAAGCGCCATCGTCCGCATTCACTCCATCCGAGAAAGTAAATGCTAGTATGCAGACAGACAATTCAGCAGATTTTCATCGTATTCTTGATATTCTTCTGGAAATGCGGGGCCAAATCTATGCTCTGGACTATGAGATTCAAACCATCAAGAATGCTGGACAAGCATCTTCAGTTACCCTGGAGGACAGAATGAAAGACCTCGCTCTACAGCTTCAAGCCAATGCCAAAGGAGAGGAGGTAGCTCAATTAAGGGAAGACTTGAAGAGGCTCGAAGGCATAGTACAGTCCATGGGAGATTTCCAGATCGTGCGCATTCCCAAGCATTCGACTCTTTTCTCACCTTTTACCGATGACAAAAAGGGGGAGAAGAAATTTGAACCAACCAACTTTTTTAAACCTTGATTTTAAATTTGTTTTTGTGGTTGTGAGTTTTTAAGTTTTTAAGTATGTTTTGAGTATGACTTGTGTGAACTTGAGTATGGACTGAATTTGGCTGTGGATTGTGATGCTTGACTCGTTGGCATTTATATCGAGTGTTGTTATATGGTATTACTCATGAAAGTCTAACCAATTTTCTGTGGGATGTTTTATTACTCATGAAAGTCTAACCAATTTTCGTGGATGCGAGTCCGGTTGTTTTATTAATCTTTATGAGATAGCCATATTGCTTGAGAAATGTTTTTGCAAGTCAAGGTTGTTCAAATCTACAGAAAGTTTTGTCATCATCAAAAAGGGGGAGATTGTTGGAGAAATCGTTCTAGAAGATTTTGAAGCCGACAAAACGTTTCTATCGCCTAGTCTGGATATTTGCAGATTGTCCGAAGACTTTTCGATCACCGCACTCGCACTCAAGACTCGCACTCAAGACTCGTAACTCAAGACTCAAGAATCAAGACTCAAGACTTAAGACTCAAAATTATTCTCATTGATAGTCTATCGATTCAAAGTGTCGAAGGAAATCCAAATCCGAAGAAAATGATTAAGGATTTCATCTTATTCTCTCGGAGAAGATCTTTTGGCTGGATAAATATAACGGATTCTTTGATTCGTATCTAGATCAATTGAAGATCCGATGATCGACGAAGTATTCTTGGAAGGTTCTATTCATGGAAACCTAGATCCCGATTGTATGGGCGAACAGATTGATGGGCTATCGTCGATTCCTTTAATAGCTCGAATGATCTTCTTGATTGATTCCGTCCAACGGGTAGATTGGAGGAATTCCTTTGGTAAGTGCCAACGGGTATGATGGCATAAAGGAGTATAAAAGGAAGACGTTCTAGTTGTTTTAGTAGTGTGATCGATAGAGAAATTCCAGAGTCCAAGCACCTTGATTATTAGTCGATACAGTTTCCGAGCGAAATTGTATACACAGAGAGTGTCTATACTTGGTGATACCTTGAGTGAGTGTGGTAGTTCATCTACACCCAGTAAATCAAGGAAGATCAACGCCGTAACATCTCTTTGTTCATAGTGGAATCCAGCCGATTGGCTGTCGCTGTGTAAGAGTGGACGTAGGCTTGAATCAAGCCGAACCACTATAAACCGCGTGTTTAATTCTCTCTTTCATTCACTGAGTCTTACGATTGATTGTTATTTGTTGCAATTCCTTAACTGTCTAAGTATTGTGCGTCTATCAAGAAAAATCGTTTATATACCTATTCACCCCCTCTAGGTACTAGCACTAGCAATATCACCAGAAGAAGCAGAAGTAGAATCGAAGAATCCTAGCCTCTTCAGACTCCTTAGATGTAATCGACGCTCCTGCTCCTCCAGCTGGGGATGGAGCACGCGAGGAAGAACTTGAGAGGAGTAAGGAGCGATTTGTTGGGGGCGGACAGGCTTGAGGTAACGGGGAAATTTTGGACGAAAATTGCTTGGTGATTGTTCTTCAAGGTAACGATCCTCTAGTTCAGCATAAATCCGGAGGTAAAATCATAAATTTTGGATGAAATTATCCGCCGATTGAAAATACAATAGTTCACTCATTTGAAACTCTGTTGGTTACTCCGAATTCCCATTTATTAAACAAACTTCATTCCAATTTTATTTTATTTTTAGATGCGTCTACTTCAGGTTCGTAATTGAGATTTTTCTTAACTTTTTTTGGTGGGCAGGGGGTTGCACCTCCTTCTCCCCCTTTCCTCCATGGCCGATATCGAGTAGATAAGCCAGGTTGATGAATTTTCATTAAAATGCTTTGAAATTCTAAAAATCTTTTAATTGAAATCACCAAGCCAGGTTGATGAATTTTCATTAAAATGCTTTGAAATTCTAAAAATCTGTTAATTGAAATCACCCTAACCGAGTGATATTAGAGAAAATTGTAATCTTTCAATATTATTACTTGCAGGTAATTTCATGTCAACTTTAAAACGAATTATGAGTTCTTTCAAATATAAACTTCATTGAATTATTTCATTTAATATCCTTTTTTTTTTCCATTTTGATAAAAATTATTTCTGGCATAGATAGATGGTGTCCACTTGGTAAAACGTATACATATATAAGCCAAAATCAATTGTTTTTTATATCGAGAAATCATATGGTGGCAGTGGCACGTATAGGAGCAAGATCACCGGTTATTGTTAGTTTTTACATTGGCATTATCCAAATCACGTAATAAGGGAGGACAATTCACAATGGCCGAGGACAATTCATAAGTTGAAATCGGTGGTTATTGATATTGACAAATCATAAGTCAATAGTAACCCATTAAGCAGCAAGATCGCATGTTATTATTAGCTTTTCAATTGAAATTGCCCTAATCACATAATGAGAGGAAAATTCTTGATGCCTATCACCTTCCATCACCGTTTTTGTCCTTGCTCTCTTACCAATTTATTTATCCTGTTGGAGAATGCAAGAGAGAAAAACCGCAAGATACACAAGGACACAACATCAACCTAAGAGCTAGAAGAAGACAACCTCGAAAATAAGTCCCTCCCAACATGATACTAGGTTGCAGGCACAAATAACGAGTACATAAAAATCTTTTCCGATCAAACTAAGGATGGTTCTCTAAACATCATTGCTACCTCCAAATAGAAAATTAGTGAAAATTGTCGAAGCGCTTAATGGAGTTGAGAATGTTTATAGAACCATCTCGGCTTTGTCATTGTTCACTAGCTCATCTCATGGGTAAATAAGCGTTTTTGGAGGCATTTGAAGTTTACTAATATCTCCTTCAAGCATTTCTAGGACTTTGTTCACTGGGCGCCAATGGTCAAGGTTAATTGAATATACCAAAGTGCAATTGTTGTCATCTTTTTTATTACCTTCCTTTCCTATTTGGCAACTTCTTCCATTTCAACACTTTTTCCTTCATTGACTGCTCGAACACCCACAACGGAAAATAAATTTGGCTTGAGTGTTCCACAATGGCATTTACATTTTTCCTTGTACCTTCCATTTCCATGAGCAACATCCCAAACTTATAGACATTTGATTTATAAAATACACGACCAATTTTTTTGTGGAACAACATGAGCACCATCTCTCTCAAGATTCCTCTTGCAACAATCAATGCTACTCTGCTATTAGAAGTGGAGTAAAGTTTTGCGAGTCCAAAGTCAAGAGACTTTTAGAGTGAAATTCTTGTTTAAAAGAATATTGTGAGGCTTGATATAAAAGTGTGGTATTTGTATGTCACGCCCCTAACGTGGGTATTTAATCCCCCTCGCCACCCAAAAGCAATCTCATATATTTCATGTTATCAAGAAACTTATCACCTTCCTTAGTGAAGATCCATTTGACATGAGATCATACACAAGAACCTATTTCGAGCCTTCATTCACTACATTGACATGGTGCATTCTTCCAACAGTAGCCACTTCACTAATAAAATCATGACCATGGGCCTTGGAATATTTTAAAATTTGGATGGCGATTTCATTGCCGCTTCCAAGCATTCCTTTGTACATAGAACCATACCACCCTTCACCTAGTTTGTCCTCAAAATTTCTAGTGATCTTCATGAATTTGAGTAAGAGTACCTTATGGGCAAAAAGTTGTTATGAATGTGTAGAAATTCTTCAATGTTATTGGTCATTACTAAGTGCCTTCTTCTGTTGTTGAAGATTAGAAATATCACAACAAATGGTGTCTCGATTATGAACTTTGCTACATAAAAAAACATCGAGGAAAACTTTGATAGCTTGGAATAGCTTCTTTTTCTTTTTTAGTTATTCTTAGAACAAATCATTTCTGCATACCTACTATAAATACAAAATCTGAAATTGTCCAAAATGCAATATCATATAGGTAGGACACCTGCGGAAGGGATGAAAGATGTGAAAAAAGAAAGACGAAAAGAAATATGGAAAACAAAACTCACGAGGAAACGGAGTAGTAAAAAACTACTTTGTACAAGTTTTGTCCAAAAGAATATGAGTGCATGCGTGCATTTGCAAATAAATGGAAATAATAAGCTCGTTTACATAGATGATAGAAAATATAAGAAACTCCCTTTGCTTTGTCAGCAATCAACAAATATAGAGAAACGGTAATTTTCATTATGAATTAATAATTTCGTTCCTACTGTCGTGACCCTCCAGCGAAACCTCAGTCATTTGGCGTGACGATTCAGTGGCAGCGTCTGTGGGGCAACCAGCATGTTACACCTCGGCAGTAAAGATGGTTCAGCAATAGCAGCGATCATGCATGATGAGGATTGAATGAAGGCGGTGAGAAGGGGATGACTACATCTTCAAGGGGGCAAGCAAACACCAGCGGAAGCATGAAAGCCACCGTAGCTCTTATCTAATGTGGAATAGACAAACTGAATTGATAGAAACAAACTACTTAAACCCTTCGGGGACATCACCACATAACATGCTTGCTCTCTTGTAAAGCAACGACTTACAAACTCGGCAAACCTATAAGCTCAATTAGCCACTCGCTGGACAAATTCTACTTGCTCAAACCAAGGGCAGTTAGCTTGAAAAAAGATCACTCCAACCAACTGGAATTGGCTCCAAGAATCTATTTCCACTGAAGTCCAGAATGATCAAAGATGCTCATCTCCATCGTTTGCTCCAGCAAACTACCAATGAAGCTATTGCTTCTTAAATTTCAAAGCTTCAAGTCCCCACGAGAGATTACTGAAACTTGCAGGAACTAAACTGAAGAAAAGATTACCTCCAAGAGACAAAAAAAATCTCAAACCTCTGAATTCACCTGAGAATTAAGAAACCTTCCTGGTAATTCGATTCACTTCGAGATAAAGCATTTGCAAAGCACTGCAGTTTCGCATCTCAGCAGAAATGGGCTCCACTAAAAAATTTATTCCTCATACTCAGGTCCTTCAGTCCGTGTCTGCTCCGAGCGAAGCTATTCCTCAGAGGCATATCATCAAACAGTCACCGTGCAGTACCCATTTGGCCTCATTGGATCAATAGCTAAGAAAGCTTCCTCATACCTCATGACAGAGAGAACGAGAACAATGTCTTCCCCTGAAGGAGGCATCTGGATTCCTATTAGTCACGGTAGATAGACGTGCCCCGGTTCAATCAATAGAGCTGTACCCGTTTCGAATGTCCACAGCCGCTTCATTTGCCACTATAATAACTTCCGCCTGAAGGTTGGATAAGAATGGATAAATCATGCGATGGTAAGGATCATGGAGTTGTGAAGATCCAACCGTTCAGGTTACTTAATCATTTCTCGCCAACGCCAGAAGGCCGAACCCGCTGGCACAGAGTCGGGATGCCACGTCGCGCAGCATCAGGCGCGTAAGAGGCGAAGGAGAATAAGGATATCGGCGGCTGGAACGCGAGAACGCCTGAGCGTGCGATGAGCGTGAGCCGTGGATCGTCAAATTCCTACCATTGAGCTCGAGAGCTTCGTCTATGGAGGCTGAGCTTGCTGAGGAGAAGATGACTTCATTAATAAGAGGAAACTTTCAGTCCTGTAAGTGACTTCCGGCGATGGAGGGGGAGCTTGAGTTGGCGATGGTGGATGGTCGTCCTTGTCTGGGCTGGAGCTACTGTGCTTGATGGGCTTAACGGAATTGGATCTCACCATTTGCGTTAAAGCCCAAATGGAATGAATGTGGCCGGACTCCATAAATGAATCGTTCCTTGAAAATGTATATTCGATTAGTTCGTAAAAATTCATGCGTCAATACCTATTATAGTTACATAAATACTATTTTTAAGGAAATTGTAAAAAAATAATGTAAACTAAAAGTCACACAGAATATTCAGCCAATGAATGAATTATGGGGCATCAGGACTGCATATCGGGAACGCTCAGGAGAGTATAGAACATACATATCTAGTGTCTGAAAAGTTAAAACTGCAGATTCCAGGAAATTCCAAAGGCGAAGCATGACTGTTTTCAATTCCATGAATCATATTGCTGACATATTGCGAGCTTCATTGGAGGTCTTCTGCTTGGTATTCCAACAGTAGGAGTACCAAAACTATATACATTTCAGGACATGATATTTACATTGTTGGGCTTGCTAGGGAAATAATAGAATCCCAGTTCAAGTAACATAGGAACAAAGGAGAAAATCTAAAATGAAGATTCAATTTACACAATGAATGAGACAATTTAAGAAGCGTCGTCGTCAGTAGTCATTGCATGAGCATGTTTAGTCCCTAAAATGGTGGAACCGGTTTGCATCCCTTACAACCATACATCTTCTGGTTGCCATGGAGACATACTTGATCACAGAATGACAATCTCCGCTAATGCGGAGATTCTTAAGCACCCTGATAGATTTTGGACTGGAGTGCTTATAAGGCTAAAAACAACAGCAATTTTTTCACTGTTCTGGAGCAAATATTGTTCCTTTTGTCCTTCCTCCACATCATGAAGAACAAATTCAGTCTTGTCATAAATCTCCTGTGCCTTTGGGCATGAAGCATCACCCACGTATGTTACTTGTGAACATTATTTTTCACTTGAATTTAACTACATCTGGCTTCTTGCATTAGATATTTCAGTTTCATCTTCTTTCTGATTGCTGCTGCATCTTCCCAAGACCAGCCAAGGCATAAATATTTGATAGTAAAACATAAGCAGCAGGGTAGTCCGGTTCCTACTAAAATATCATTGCTGTAGCTTGTTTTGCAAGTTCAACATTGCCGTGAACTCAGCAAGCTCCAAAAAATGTACATCAGACCTGACTAGTGTATCTGCCCTGAAAGGCATTGAACTTATAATCTCATGGGAAGGATTCCGATCCACCCAATAAGTCCACCATGCATGCATAATGGTCAATTCTCTCATCTCACAGAAAACTCGAAAAGCAGCATCTAGGTTTCCCCACCATGAATACACAGTGATCAAAGCATTGGATATGCACTGATTTGAGTCCAGCCCTGATTTTACCATCTCCCATGGATTTGCTCCCCTTCACAATAGCGCCAATACAGGCAGCTCCACCTAAAAGGCTGGCAAATGTCGAAGCACCCCTTCTGATTCCTCTCTCCTCAATTTCATGTAGCAGTTCAAAGGCTTATTGGACTCCAAGCTCTTGGCATAGGCATCCGCAAGGGCATTATAAGAAATTAAATTCTTTTCTGATAGTATATCAAAAGCTCTCTAAGTGTCTTCCATGTGGTGCGACTGAGAATATGTGCTAGTAAGAGAATAAGCCACACAAGTATCACCAGCAAAGCCCAATCTTGTAGCTAGTGTATATTTGTATCCCCATATCTACATCACAAGTACTTCCACATGCCTTGAGAACACTAGCAAATGTGAAATGGTTTGGCCTCATGGGACCTTCTATCATTTCCGAAAAGAGTTTGATACTTCCCATGATTATCGCTGTCTAAGACATCACGTTATGATCTTGCACCCGATCAAACACCTTTCTCCAATCATTAAGCAATCCACTAGCTACACACTTCACATACATGTCCACAGAGCTGCATCTAACACAGACATCCGAAGCCAATCCAGACTGTATAACCCAGCATTGAAACTGCAACCCCAGCGATTGCAACTCCAACTCTGAACTTGCTGACAAAACAGCTTTGAGTGTAGATCTATCTGTCACAGTCCCACTCACTTGGACAACCCACCAGAGTACATCTTGTCATCATCAAAGTCCAAGCAACCACACTCCTCTCGGGCCTTTTCTCGAACAACTTATGAGCTGAAACAAAATCAGCACTACCCTTCGCAAACATGTCAATTAAAATGCACACCCAACGCACACATCATAATTTACGTAGCCACCTTTGATTATAAACCAGAAAATTGCATCACCAATTGATGCATTCTCCGGAACTGAACAAGCCCGAATAACCGCCGCGAAACAATAATCGATAGGGAAAAAAACCATCTTCAAGCATATGAAGGAAAGTTTCAACCGCTTCAAACTCCAGGAAACCAAGTCCCTTTTCTGACCCATGTCCATAAATATCCTCCCGGCCTCGGCCCAGTCATTGCATTTCGAGTAGAGACTGATGAGCGAGTTGAGAATCCCCGAAGTGGGCCTCGAGCTGGTACCGAGCCAGCGAGCGATGGACCCGCCTCCGAGAGCGAACAGACTTGAGGAGGAGAGAGAAGGCGCGGAGGTCGGGAGGGGACCCATCACGGGACGTGAGGTCGGGGTGGGAGATTGCTCCAGGGAGGTCGCCGCCACGGTGGTGGAGGAGATGAGGTCTTTATACTTTTCTTAGTCTGGCGCATGTAGCTTCTCCAATGTACCAAAACCATTTTCAAGCCTATCCAACTAATCGTATGCCATCAGCGGGTTCCACAAGTCGGTCGGGTTTGGGTGCCATGGCACCAGTGGCGCTCACGGGCTTGCATGCCAATTCCCTGACTCCCTCTGATGCAACCCAAACAGAAGAAGATAGGTTTCCCTTCCCCAAGATCCATGTATCACGAGAACACCACCCCAAGATACAATATGCGTGATTCACCTGTTGCATTTTTATTTTTTTTTCAAAACCAACGTGTCATCGGTGTCACATTGATTAAATGGGAAGGATCATCCTTAATTAAACTCAATCTCATCATCACATTGGGATGAAGAAGAAATTAGTGGAACACCGGATAAAGTCAGACCAATTTTCCAATTCAATCAAGGTTTCACCTTTGTCATACGCAGGCACATGATGGCTTGAGTATTGAAGTGGCTAGGGAGGCATTCACACCTTAACGGAAGGATCATGCGCACCAAGTTACAAATTTTAAGACTTAGACGAATAAAATGAAAGTTTTAAAACTCAAATGTATTATGTTGACAAGTTGTGAGACTTTTTTAAGTAATTGTCCCATTTTCTCTTGATCATTTAAAATTTAGAGCTAATGTGACCTTCAAGACCATATGATCACCCCATCGCTATTTTCTCAACAATTTGATCAAATTTCGATCCAAGTAAATGAATTGCGAAGAAAATAAAATTTTAGTGCAATTGGTGAATAAAGAATTTGAATTTGGGCGAGCCAAATGCTGTGGGACTTCTAAATGCAATAACCACAAATAAAAACTACTTAGCGATCTGAGCAATTGAGGAAAAAAGAATGATTTACACCGAGTCAAGGAGGACACGGGCCACTGGCAAGTATATGTAAGATGGCACGTTTTGCAGCCCTCTTTGATGAATATTCTACAGAAAACGGGTGATTTGGTTTATAGATGATTAACTGAATTAGCTAGACTTCACATTGAATGAACATATAGAATACACTTCCTAAACACGGTTACATCCCATATAAAAGATTGTATGGACCACACATGGTGAAACTATACATGAAGTACAATAACACTCCGACCGAAAAAAAAAAAGTACAATATCACAACAGTAAGCTAAGAACTAGAAGAAGATAAAATGTAATCACTGGGAAACTAAACTAGCTCACCTCCCTCCCAACATAATACTACGTTGTGGGGAACAAAGCTTTTCTAATTAAACTGTGGGTGGTTCTAGACACCACTGCTATCTCCAAATGGAAAACTAGCAGAAATTATGGGAGTACTTGATGAAGTTGAAAATGTTTCTAATTCCATTTCAACTATGTCGTCGCCAATTGGCTCATTTGGTGGGTAAATAAGCGGTTTTGGAGGCATTTGAATATTACCAATATCTCTTTCAAGCATTTTTAAGACTTTGTTCATTGGAGGCCGATGGTCAGGAACTAATTGTATACACCAAAGTGCAACTATTATCATCTTTTTCATCACCTCCCTTTCCTCTCCTACAATTTCATCCATTTCAACACTTTCTCCTTCATTGATGTGTTCATATACCCACAATGGAAAATAAATTTGGCTTGAATGTTCTGCATTTGCATTTAAATTTTTCCTTCTACTTGCCATTTCCATGAGCAACATCCCGAAGCTATAGACATCTGCTTTATAAGATACACCACCGAGGGTTTTGTAGAACAACTCAGGTGCCATATATCCCAAAGTTCCTCTTGCAGCGGTCATTGAAACTATGCTATGATCAATGGGATAAAGTTTCGCGAGTCCAAAATCAGAAACTTTCGGCAAGAAATTCTTATCTAAAAGAATGTTGTGAGGCTTGATATCAAAGTGGAGTATTTGCCTATCACACCCCCGATGTAAATATTCAATCCCCCTCGCCACCCCAAGAGCAATCTCATATATTTTCTTATAATCAAGAAACTTATCACCTTCCTTTGTGAAAATACGCTTATCTAAAGATCCATTTGACATGAAGTCATATACAAGAGCCTGTTTCGAGCCTTCAAAGCAAAAACCAATGAGTTGCACTATATTAACGTGGTGAATTCTTCCAATAGTAGCTACTTCACTAATAAAATCTTGGCCATGGGCCTTGGATTGCTTTAAAATCTTGATGGCTACCTCGTTGCCGCTTCTCAGCGTTCCTTTGTACACAGAACCATAACCCCCTTCACCTAATTTGTACTTAAAATTTCTGGTGATCTTCTTGATATTCGAGTAAGAGTACCTTATGGGCAAAAAGTTGTTATGAGCTTGCAAGAATTCTTCAATGTTCTTGTCCATTGCTATGTGCCTTCTTCTATACTTGTAGATCAGAAATATCGCAACAAATGGCATCCCGATTACGAATTTCACTACACAAAAAACAACTGAAGAAAATTTTGATAGGTTAGAATAGTTTTTTTATTTTATTTCCATAATTATTGTAAGAATAAATCATTATGGCTTACTTAATAGTACTAGTAAATCCCAAGTTGTCCAAAATGCAATATCATCTAGGATACCTGTGGAAGGAATGAATGATGTGAAAAATAATTGAAGGGAAAAAAAGGTTGGAATGCAAAAATCATAAGGAAACAGAGTCGGAGCAAGCTACTTTGTATAAGTTGAATTTATTGTCTACAAATCAAGAAAAACAAAGCTTTTCATTTTTAACAAATAATTTTGGTCCTCCTATCGGTACATGACTACAATTTTTTAAGGATTGTTAACGAGTGTCTCTTGGCTTATTGATGAAGTAAATAATTAATGAACTAATTAAGAAAATGAAAAAAAAAATCTAAATTCTACGCCAACAAAAAACTAAATTGAAATTCTATGCCAACAAAAAACTAGTCTTGTGGTTGGTCGCACGAGAATCCTTTTCTTTTCTTTTCGTTTTTTTACAATACAGATTTAGCCCTTCGTGGAAAGAAATTATAATCTAGGCACATGTATACATTGACGTACACTATCATGTATATTTTGTCATAATTTTCTTGGTTATTAGATATCCCTTTCATTTTCCAGTTTCAAAGAGAAAGTAGCTAGTGAAAGAATATACAGAATCATGCAAAATTACGATGAAATTTCAATGTCGATCAATACTTACCACCATAATAGTACGTGGATGCACAAAACTGACCTCCCCCGCAGTAGCTAACATATAAACGCTTGGAAAAAAAGTAGTGATAGAGACGTAAGTAGTTATAGATATCATAGTAGTAAAAGGAAGTTTTCTTCCATGAAAATATATAATAGTTGAGAATGAATCCATCAGCCATGATGTTATGGATTTGCTTGTAGTTGAGAGAGCTATTATGAGCCTGCCCACCCCAAAATCTTGTGACGCCCATGTCCAACTACTAATGGTGCAAAAATCCCTAACATCCGATACATTTGGATTGACCAAAGCATACAAGTTCCAATTTGATGATGTGTTGGTAGAGTATGACCCCTCAATGCATGGATCGGTAGCGATGTAAAATGGAGAACTAACCGGTTTTGAGCAGTTCACAATGACCGATACATTCTTGTAGTACAGGCTGCTGTATGGGTTGTCTAGAGTGGAAACTCTATGAAAGTCATACAATGACAATGAATGATGGGGGAGAGACAAGCAGTTATCTCTTTGCAGCCCGCTGTCAACCAATCTGATTTGTCGTCCGGTATAATTGATAAACTGCACATAGTATTGACCATTAAGGAAGTTTAGAATAGTGCGATTATCTTCACAAGCCAGCTCAAATTTCGATATACCACATCCCTTCTGGTGACTCTTCAATCGAAATGGGAAGCTTATATTACGAATGTCACCACAAGATGAAGAAATGCACCGTTGACTGCTCGACTCAACATTGGTAGTCATCACCAGAAATAAGACAAGAGTGAGTAGCAACACTTGACAGATATTCATAGAGTCGAGAGCATTAATCATGCCTCTGTTTGTATTTGGGCAAAGAGAAATTGGTAAAGAATTTCTTGGTGTGTGTGGAGGAGGCGCAATATAAAAAGATCAGACAATCTTTGTTTGATTTGGAAACTTGGGAGTTGCCTGATCTTTATAGAAAAATCCCAAGTCAGTCAATTGAACAAATGTATGAAGTCAAGCAATTAAAGAGGTGGACCCAAACTGAAGTCATAGTATTATGGGTACTTGGATGGCGGTCAATTAAGGTACCTTGCAATAAGGCATGCCACCAAGTAGAGCGCCTTTCACCCTCCCTCACTAATCCCAAGTGTGAAATGCTATTATACCTACCTACCTTATGGTAGATAAAATCGAAGTCTTGACATAATATCTATCTTCACCATCGTGAGGCCTCCTAATTTCCTCGTGTTTCTTTATCTTCCCCACAAGGAGGGAATACGAGGGTGACATCACACAGTCTCCCATTCTAAGGTGAATCTCTCGCTTGTTTCTTCTCATTGAGCTTTTTAAGAATTTGCTTAGATCCAAAGTTTCATTATTAGGGGAACCTATTCAAAGGATCTTTTTACACATTTGGTCTTTCCTTCTCCACTATATCCACTTTGCTTCCACTTTCTCCTCGTGACTATGGGGCCTACATCCCATCACTATCTTTCCACTTCTTCTCCACCTTCTTAGAAATTTTTACATTCTATCATCGGCGCCTGATCACTTAGATATGTATTCCATATTTACTAAATTAAATCACAAACTTTTAATGTGATTCCAATTTCTTACAATATCAAATCGAATGTAATTCCAATTCTTTACAAGGTCGAATCATTTAATGAAATAAATAATCAGTATAAAAAAAAAAGGATCTCATATAACAATGATATATATAGACGGTGTCATCGTTAACCTAGCCATGAACGAATGCATATTCTGTCGCGCAAATCTAAGAAAATCCTTATATGAAGCTAAAATGTATAAATTGTAGTAAATACCCTCTCTTGTACTCCGCTTAAAAGCATAATAATATATATCCATATTCTTGCAATGCGTGTGGGAAGAATGATAGGAGTTGCTAATACTGCTATATAAAGATGGGACCCATGTGGGGACAATTTGAAGCAATAGTGGGTGGTAATGACTTTGTTCATCGGACAGATTTCACATCTTCTTTATTGAAAGTTCTCTCACCCAAAGGATGGACGTGGCAGAGATAGGGGATATAATTGTTAGCCAGAATCATAAGGGAGACATGCTTCAAGAATTATTGAAGACAAAAGCAACCCCGACAGCCTGTGATGTGAATTGGACATTAGTGCGTGCAGTTGGTGCAATCATTTGAAACTAGTGATATCTCTTTTGATCTCCACTTCTATTTAACTCTGGTGGATTGATACAATGAACAAAATTAGCGATGAGGATACGGAAGAAAACTTCAGTTTGACTATTAAATAATATTTGTTAAGTGGTGCGAGGGTGAGTTAGGGCCTATTTGTTAAAAAAAATTTATGTTCCCCAAAACAAAAATTTATATTCTTTTATTCCAAGGAACGAAGAAAGAATAGAAACGTGTTTGGTAAAAAAAAAAAAGGATTCTTGGGAATAAAAATCTATTTTTTTTTTTTTTTGTTAAAAGGGAATAGATTTGGAGCAGTAGAAAAAAAGTAACTTACGGTTCCCAAGAACAATTTCTAGAATTAATTTTTCTCTCTCTTCTCTTTTCTTCTTCTCTTTCTTATTCTTCTTCTTCTTCTTCTTCTTCTTCTTCTTCTTCTTCTTCCCGAGAAAAATTTCTAGAATTAATTTTTTCTCTCTCTTCTCTTTTCTTCTTTTTTTTCTTTTTCTTCTTCTTCTTCTTCTTCTTCTTCTTCTTCTTCTTCTTCTTCTAGGCAAAGTCTCGGCGACCGGCCAAGAGAAAAAGAAAAAGGAAAAAAAAAGAAGAAAATATAATAAAAGAATTAAAAAAATTAAAAGAAATAAAAAAATCTAAGAATCCTATCAAACATATTTCTATCCCGAGAATAGAAATTTAGGGAAGTTACCAAACGCGTTCTTTTGCTCGGAGAGAACAGAATAAGAAAAAAAAAATCATTTTTCATCAAAAATTGTTCCTCGGAACAAATGGTTATCAAACGCGCCCTTATTCTATTGAACTTTGTGCCCAAAAATGAGGTTTTTTTTTTCAAGAGTAGGAAAGCAAAAGAATCGACAAACTTGCTTTTTGAAAGCCTTGAGAATCATGCTTTCTCTCTTTTAATTATAATTGGTTACAAGACTTTTGTCGTGTCATATGTAGCCGTTAAAAGGGGTGTAACAATTGATAGAATCATATTAGCGCGTCCTAACACTCGTTAAGAATGTTGAAAATAACAATTATATTTTATATATGAAATGCATGTTGTAAATTGAACAGAAGATAGGAATTATATATTCCTATCAGCACGTAACCAAACTTTTACCTTAATCAAACTGGTTGTTTTCTAATTCTTGATAGGTAATCAGTAAATCTGAATGGATCTATTCTAAGAAACTTTTTAACAACATTACTACATGAGACTATACTAGTATACTGACTATTTGCCGAAATGGTATATTTTTACCCAAAAGAACAAATCAGTGGGTTTATTCGACAAGTAAATTCTTGCTCCACTATCAATTTTTCACCTTCAATAAGTAGCGATCAGCAAAGAAACATGCGATTCCATGAAAGCAAAATGATGATGCAAATAATGGTAGACATCCTTTTATTCGACAAGATCACAACACAGAGAAGAATGGGCATCAGCTGTACACGAATTGTTTTATAGCGAATGGATTTTTGTCATGTCCAGGGATCTCATGTTTTATTACCATTAGAATGGTACCTGTTCTTTTCGAGAGCCAATGCGTGACTGACAGATGATGGAGTTCCCGTGAATCTTTACCACCACCGATCACACCCTCTTAAGTGAACACTTAAATGGAATTAGTCTCCTAAATCACTAGAAATGCTTTAAAACAGAGGTATTATGCATAAATATCATCAACAAAGCCTAAATTGAGTCACAAACTTTCTTACATGGCTGAATCATTTCATGAAATAAATAATTGATTTAAGAAAAGTATCTCATATGACTATGACATATCGCACAGGATTATTGTCGATCTAGTCATGAACGACTCCGTGTTTTCTCGTGCAAATCTGAAAAAATCCTTATTTAAAGCTAAAATGTATGAATTTTGCAATAGTTTATGTACAAAGTAGTTACATAAAACATCCTCTCCTATGCTCTGTTGAAAAGCAAAATCATGTACTATAACTGTATTCTTGCAATGAACTTGGCAAGAATAACTATAGTGCTTTATTATAAATTTAAGCTAGTACAGCTATATAAAGATGGGATTTATGTAGGGACAATTTGAAGCGATGGTGGGTCCTAATGACTTTCTTTATTGAAAATTTCATCTCCCTGATTGACGGGGCACAGTACTCTCAATTGCCTTGTCTTATAGAAAAACTCAAGTCAAGCACGTAACAAATGCACGCAAGTCAAGAAATTAAAGGAGTTGGACCCAAACTGAAGTTCCATTCCATCATTAGGGGAGTCATGTCCAACCCTCCTCAATTGATGACCCCCTTTATTGACCTACGCGTGCAGCACATCTCGGAAATTTCCACCCATTGAAAATTCAAAAGATTTTGCTTCACATAAGATCTTTCTTTCTCCACATGAACGTTGGTTCCACGTTCCGTCAACAAACGAATCCACCCCTCTCCCCATCAATTCCTTCTGATACGCTATCTTTCTTCTTGTTCTCTTCTTCATGTTTTTTTTCCTCCTCCCTTCTTCATCTCCATCTTCTTTTTTCACCCATGAGTCACGATCATTGGAAAATCGATTTATAGTTTCAAGGAACAATATCATGAATAAAAACTAGCTATCCTCAAAACTACTCTTTCTCCATGTCACGACACAGGACATCAATTTTGATGCAGTGCCATGAAACCATGTTATACAAGTCCACTGATCTCTTCTTTCGGATTGAACAATAATTCCATTGATTGTTTGATAAGTCCAAGGATTTGTTCTTGTGTGCAATGATTTCTTATATTTTTTGGACTCTCGCAATACAATAATTGCAAAAATATACTATCATAGAATGAAATAAAACAAGAATTCATATGCAGTTAGAGCAGAAAATAGGCTAGCATAAGGACTCACTAAATGGGCATAAAGGGTTTCGCGGCCCAGCTGTTATTTGAAAAAATATCAAGAACATTTTACGGTTAATTAAGAACTTCTACGCATGAGTGGGGCATGATCTTTCGACACTGTTTTAATGCTTTGTTTGGGAGAGGGAGGAAAGAGGAAAAAGGAGGGGATGAAGAAAAATTTTCCTTTTTCCTCCAATTCACTCTCGCAGAAAATTTGGACTTTTCAAAACTAGTTATTCTTCATGTCACTAATAGAACATCAAATTTGACATGATACCATAAAAACATGTCAGCATGCATCCGAATAGCTTGTTCTAATTTCTTCTCCAATGACATTTGTTTATAGAATGTCGAAATTCCATGTAGGATTACCAAATATATACATAGTGGAAAGATGTTTAATAAATCCTAATCAATACATTCTCATAAACTTCTTAATATTTACTATATGAAACTGTATCTTGCTATACGCCTAGACAATAATTATAGGTTATATTATCCTTATATGTCTTGAGCATCTCTTTGGTGCTTTGAGGCATGGCGCTTCAAGTGGTAAATCCATCTCAAATGTGATGAAGTTGTTATTGCTGTTAGCTTTATATTGATTTGTCAACAATAAAAAGATCACTTTTTGGGTATTTATCACTAGAAGCACCCTACCCGGTACACGATAGGTAATTCGTTGAAACTTGCCCATTCGACCCGAATACCAGGAACATAATTGATGTTCGGTGGGCAATGCAAGTCAATCCCAACTCAACCATTTCAATGCATACAATGAAGCAAGCTCTGACTTGGCAAAGCCATATTGGACCCAACAGATCCTTAAGTTTAGGAACTTGAAAAGAATATTACAGATTGGGAAGAAGAGACATTTGAAATTAGGGGAGCTTCCCTATTTTGTTCTAACTTTTTACTTTTTGAGTTTATTGAGCCCCTTAATCAACTAAAGCTAGCTGACCCCCATTTACTTTGTTAATGATCTCTTCCCTTCACCTTTTTGTTTTTGTGTCTTCTTGCTCTCTCTTTCATCCATTAGATTTTGCTTTGGCACCAAATAAAGGGTCTCCTGTGTTTGATTGCAACAGGGGAAGAAACACAAAAAAAACTTTTTAGTTGATTGGATTTTTGGGAGATGTCTTTGTGGTGAGTGGCGATGAGGATGTGAACACTATGTTGATGTGGCTCATTGCTATGGTTGGACTCCTAAATCTTTAGCCTATGGGCAGTGCATAACCAAGAAAACATTCCCATCCAGCAAGTTTTGAATCTTGAGATTGAAAAAAAAATAATGCAAATTCATGCATTACATCGCTTGCAAATAGAAGAAGAAAGACTAGCAACACTATAGGGATATTCATGGAGCAGAGAGTATTAATTACGTCTCCAAGTGTCTTTGGGATCTTATTGTCTTTGGGAAAAGAGAAAGTGGTAAAGAATTGGTTGGTGTGTGTGGAGGACAGAAGGAGGCACAACATTAAACGATTGAAAAAAGATTGAACAAACCTCATTAGATTGGAGACTTTGGAGTCGCCTCGACTGATAGAAATGACAAAGTCAGTCAACATGACAAAAGCATGCAAGTCAGGAAATTGAAAAGGGGACCCAAACTAAAGTAACATTATTAGTGGAGTCATGTCCAACCCTTGGAAATTTTACACCCATTAAAAATTAAAAAGTTTCTTCCAAACTATCTTCACGTGATTATTGGCTCCACATTCCATCAACAAACAAATCCATCTCTCTCCCCCATCACTTCCTTCTTAAACACAATCTTTATTTCTTATAGCGTGTTCCCTCACCATCTTTGAAGAGAATCTTATAGCATGTTCAATAATTTGGCATAATTAGAAGCCTTCTATTTTATTAAAGTGACACTATATAGAGTGCACATCAACCATTAATAAGTTCGAGAAAATACAAGTTCCAATTCAATAAAGTGTTGGAAGATTACAACCCCTCAATACATGGAACGGTGGTGATGTAGAATGGAAAACTAATTGGCTTCAAGCAATTCACAATGACAAATGGACCATCACGGTCCATTTTGTATGGGTTGTTTGGGTCAATATGGTGCTTGAAGTTATACACCGCCCATGAATGACAAGGATGAGATGAGCAGTTATCCTCTCGCAACCCGCTATCGACTAATCTGATTTGATGGGTGTAATAATTGATAAACTGCATGAAGTATCGGCCATCACACAAGTATAGAACTGTGCAATTATCTTCACAAGCCACCTCATTCTCCTGCTCACTGCACCCCTTCGATTCATTCTTCAATTGAAATGAGTAACTTATATTGCAAATGTCACCACAATATGAAGCATCATACTACGAATAACTTGGAGTGTTGTTGCTAGTCATCGCATGCAATAGAACAAGGAGGAACTACAACACTGCATAGACATCGGTGGTGGAGCTAAGCGCATTAATCACGTCTGTTTGTCTTTGGGCAAAGCAAAATTGTTAAAGAACTGCTTGGGGTATGTGGAGATGGCACCATATGAAAAGATTGAAAAGAGATTGGATGAACCTTGTTCAATTGGAGACTTTGGAGTCACCTTGTCCTATAGAAAAGACCAAGTCAATCAACGGATCAGATCAAGAAATTAAAGCCGAAGTTAACATTATTAGTGGAGATGGCACCATATGAAAAGATTGAAAAGAGATTGGATGGACCTTGTTCGATTGGAGACTTTGGAGTCGCCTTGTCCTATAAAAAAGACCAAGTTAGTCAACAAATCAAGTCAAGAAATTAAAGCCGACACGACCCGACGGCCAACCCTGATTGAGACCCCCCAATTACTTTCTAAGCAATAGTCTTTACATTTTCTATATAAAAAAATTAATTAATTAACCTAATGATTGATGGGCACGATACGGAATATATCTTTCTTAGCTAGAATCAAAAGGAACCCATACTTTAGAATTGTTGATGACAAAAGCAACCGCAATCGTGTTTGATGTGGATTGGAGATTCGTGCGTGCAATTGGTGCAATCACGTCAAGCTATTGATATCTCTTTTGATCTCCACTTCTATTTAACTATGGTGGATTGATACAAAGAAACAAATTTGTTTCAAAAAGCTATATAGGTGCAGAATAAAAAAAACCCCGATTTGGCTATTAAATAAGATTTGATAGGGTTGATTTGCTTTGCGCAAAAAAGGCAGTTCAAAATTAAGAAAACAAGAAGAATCGACAGACTTGCTTTTTGCAAGCTTGCACGGATCATGCTTTCTCACTTTTAGATTTAATTAGTTACAACACTTTTGTCGTGTCTTATTTTGCATTACATTTGCGCTAAGAAAAAGGTGACATTGAAAGAATCATATCAGTGGGTCCTTCTTGACACTCATTAGAAATGTTGAAATAGCAACTATACTTTATGTACAAAGTACATGTTGTAAATTGATCAAAAAATGGGACGTACATATGTTCCTATTGGTTACATGGACGAATCATTTCATGAAATAATTAATTGCTATGAAAAAAGTATCTCAGATGACAATGATATAGTACACGGCGTCATATCCAACCTAGCCATGAATGAATACATGAAAAAATCTTTATCTAGAACTTAAAATATATAAATTTGCAATACTTTACATGCATAATAACTACATAAAATACGCTTTCCTATGGTCCGCTTAAAAGCAAAATCACATATGTCCATACTATAATTGTATTCTTGCAAGGCACGTGCGAAGGCAAGAATGACTATAGTTGCTTGAATATAAATTTTAGCCGTGTAGTATGGCTATATAAAGATGGTATAATACATGTAGGAACAACTTGAAGCAATACAGGATCTTAATGACGTTCTAAGGAATAGTCCTTACATTTTCTATACAGGCTCAATATGGAATATATCTTTCTTAGCTAGAATCAGAAGGGACCCATACTTTTAGAACTGTTGACGACAAAAGCAACTACAATCGTGTTTGATGTGGATTGGAGATTTGTGCGTGCAATTGGTGCAATCACTTCAAACTATTGATATCTCTTTTGGTCTCCCCTTCTTTTTAACTATGGTGGATTGATACAATGAACCAATTTTGTTTCAAAGAGCTATATAGATGCAGAATAAAAAATCCCGGTTTGGCTATTAAATAAGATTTTATAGGATCGATTCCCTTTGCGCAAAAAAAGGGTTCAAAAGTAAGAAAACAAGAAGAATGGACGAACTTGCTTTTTGGAAGCTCGCGCGAATCATGCTTTCTTGCTTTTAGATTTAAGTAGTCACAAGACTTTTGCCGTGTCTTATGTTGCGTTACCTTCATGCTACGAAAAAGACGACATTGAAGGAATCATATCAGTGGGTCCTTCTTGACACTCGTTAGAAATGTTGAAATAGCAACTATACTGTATGTACAAAGTACATGTTGTAAATTGATCAAAAAATGGGACGTACATATGTTCCTATTGGTTACATGGACGAATCATTTCATGAAATAATTAATTGCTATGAAAAAAGTATCTCATATGACAATGATATAGTACACGGCGTCATATCCAACCTATCCATGAATGAATACATGAAAAAATCTTTATCTAGAACTTAAAATATATAAATTTGCAATACTTTACATGCATAATAGCTACATAAAATACGCTTTCCTATGGTCCGCTTAAAAGCAAAATCACATATGTCCATACTATAATTGTATTCTTGCAAGGCACGTGCGAAGGCAAGAATGACTATAGTTGCTTGAGTATAAATTTTAGCCGTGTAGTATGGCTATATAAAGATGGTATAATACATGTAGGAACAACTTGAAGCAATACAGGATCTTAATGACTTTCTAAGGAATAGTCCTTACATTTTCTATACAGGCTCAATATGGAATATATCTTTCTTAGCTAGAATCGAAGGGACCCATACTTTTAGAACTGTTGACGACAAAAGCAACCACAATCGTGTTTGATGTGGATTGGAGATTTGTGCGTGCAATTGGTGCAATCACTTCAAACTATTGATATCTCTTTTGGTCTCCCCTTCTTTTTAACTATGGTGGATTGATACAATGAACCAATTTTGTTTCAAAGAGCTATATAGATGCAGAATAAAAAATCCTGGTTTGGCTATTAAATAAGATTTTATAGGATCGATTCCCTTTGCGCAAAAAAAGGGTTCGAAAGTAAGAAAACAAGAAGAATGGACGGACTTGCTTTTTGGAAGCTCGCGATTGGAAGCTCACGCGAATCATGCTTTCTTGCTTTTAGATTTAAGTAGTCACAAGACTTTTGCCGTGTCTTATGTTGCGTTACCTTCATGCTACGAAATAGACGACATTGAAGGAATCATATAAGTGCGTCCTTGACACTCATTAGAAATTTGAAATAGCAACTATACTGTATGTACAAAGTACATGTTGTAAATTGATCAAAAAATGGGACATACATATGTTCCTATTAGCACATAACCAAACTATTACCTTATTCAAACGGGCTCATATAATTAATAAGTCCTAATCGATACATTTTGAAAAACTTTTAACATTTACCATATGAAATTATGCTGATCTAGTGGCTATTCACTAAGACAATAGTTGGAGACTCTTTTGAGTTTTGAGCATCTTTTTTGTTAGAGTTATTTAGGAAAAATAGGATGGTTTTTGTATCTCTGAAAATTATGTGAATATCCTCTATGATTTTACATATCTTAATTGATATGTTAACTTATTTAGTCTTTCATAAAACCTATAAAAAGGCTAATAATCCTCATTATGAATATATTAAAATATATAGAAAATTACTTATTTCTCTCTTTCGCATTCTTCTTAACTTCTTTTGATGACTTGAGGCACGGTGGCCTGAGTGGCAAATCTGTTTCGAATGTGATAAGTGTGTTCTTGTTGGCATTATATTGATTTGCTGAATGTCATAACGAATTATGGGTGTTTATACGATAGACCATTTGCATCTCCAATTACAGTGGCTAAAGCGCTTTAGCAGAATATGGCAAAGGAGCTGCAGACTGAAACGGCAGCTTGCGTCGACGCTGATAAGAAGGTAAAAAGCGCTGTTGAGGAATTCAGCCAGTCGGTCCGTTCTCAAGAACTCGTGTGAGTTTCCTGACAGAGCCGCAGACCACATGATTGCAATGACGGTGAAATGTGCTTTTAGTTATTTTTTTTTTCTGTTTTTTCTTTTTCTTTTTAGAGAACATCATCTGCGTTACCCTTTATTCTTTTCTTTTTCAAATTTGGCGTTTTGGATGGCTAATATTTTGAAAATTAGAATACTTTCTTATTAAGTGCTGGAGTTGAACCTGCGCAGATTTTCATAGATACGTAAAAATAAAAAATTTACTAGATTGAAGAGAGTTATCCTTTTGAGTGAAACAAACTTAGGGGTCCTCGGGTGGTTCATGAAATTTAATGGTTAACTCTATTTTACAAAAAGTAGCTTTGGAAGGATAAAAATGCAACGAAATCGTGCTTGTTTTTACATATATAAGTTGATATTTTATAAGTTCTTGTTCTGGATCAATATAGCATTATTGCCCCTGTCCCATGCTCTCCCTGGCCGATTGTAGTAGGGGCGTAATCCCAACAATTTACGGAGAGAACCCATCCGAAAAAGACGATCTTAAAGTAATTAGCGTCGAGATAAACTAGCTCAACTCCCTCCCAACATAATACTAGATTGTGGGCAAATGTACAAAGCTTTTCCAATGAAACAACACAAGCTTCTCTAAACAACATTGTTATTTCTAAAAGGAGAACTAGTTGAAATTACCGAAGCACGCAGTGAAGTAGAGAGTATTTCTAGTTCCATCTCGAATTTGTCATTGTTAACTGACACATTTGATAAGCGGTTTTGGAGGCATATGAAGTTTACCAATATCTTCTTTCAGCATTTCTAGGACTTTGTTCATTGAAGGGTGATGGTTAGGGTTTAATTGTATGCACCAAAGTGCAACTATTATCATTTTTTTATCACCTTCCTTTCCTCTTCTACAACTTCTTCCATTTCAACACTTGTACCTTCACTGAATTGGTCATACACCCACAACAGAAAATAAATTTGGCTTGAGCGTTCTTTATTTGCATTTATATTCTTCCTTCTACTTGCCATTTCCATGAGCAACATCTTGAAGCTGTAGACATCCGCTTTATAAGATACGCCACCAATGCTTTTGTAAAACAATGCTTTTGTAAAACAACTCAAGCGCCATATATCCCAAGGTTCCTCTTACAGCAGTTAATGAAACTATGCTATGATCCTTGTGATAAAGTTTCGCAAGTCCAAAGTCAAAAACTTTCGGATTAAAATTCTTATCTAAAAGAATATTATGAGGCTTGATATCAAAGAATAGTATTCGTATGTCACACCCCCGATGTAAGTATTCAATCCCCCTCGCAATCCCAAGAGCGATCTCATATATTTTCATGTAATCAAGAAACTTATCACATTCCTTAGCAAAAATGTGCTTATCCAGAGATCCATTTGTCATGAGATCATACACGAGAGCTTGTTTCGAGCCTTCAAAGCAAAAACCGATGAGTTGCACTACATTAATATGGTGAATTCTTCCAATAGTAGCCACTTCACTAATAAAATATTGGCCATGGGCCTTGGATTGCTCTAAAATATTTATGGCTACTTCATTTCCGCTTTTGAGCATTCCTTTGTACACGGAACCATACCCTCCTTCACCTAGTTTGTGCTTAAAATTTCTAGTGATCTTCTTGATATTCGAGTAAGAATACCTTATGGGAAAAAAGTGGCAATGAGCTTACAAGAATTCTTCGATGTTCTTATCCATTGCTAAGTGCCTTCTTCTGTACTTGTAGATAAAAAATATCACGACAAATAGCGTCTAGAATACAAATTTCGCTGCACAGATAGGTTAGAATAAGTTCTTTTTTAAATTATTTTAAGAACGGATCACTGTGGCTTACCTAGTAAGGCTGTAAACTCTAAAGTTGTCCAAAATGCAAAAAAGTTGACACCTGTGAAAGGAAGGAATTATCTGAAAAAGGAATTGAAGGAATATAGTTTGGAAAACAAAAATCACTGGGAATCATAGTAGCAAGATACACTAAATAAGTTGAATTTTTTCCTAAAGAATATGAGAAGTGGGATACGTGCATTTTCAAATAAATGTAAATAATAAGCGTCACTTCCCATAGATAATAGCAGGTAAAAGAAACTCCATTTCTTTGTTAGCAGTAAACAATCATAGAGAAAGTGATTTTCATTTTTAATTAATAATTATCTTCATCAAATTGATACATGAATATAATTTTTTTAAGGACTTTATTAACGAGCGTCTCTTGAATTATTAGTCAAGTGACTAATTAAGGAACTAATTAAGAAAATGAGAAATCTGAGCCCTATGCCAACGAAAAACTAGTCATGTAGCTGCTCGCACAATCCAGGCACATGTGTATGTGCAGCTGATAATGGGTCTTTTCGGGATGTCTTCTACGGTCACTTTTTTACATTTTGGCGAATCTAACAACTCCTATATTTCAATTTTAAAATGTAACGCAAAGCTCCTAAAACCTTTCAAATACGCAAATGTTGATACTATAACATGTAAATTCTGTCATTATTTTCTTGGATTTTAAATATTTCTTTCATTTTCCAGTTAAGAAGATAAAGTAGCAAGTGAAAGAGCATCCAGAATCATGCAAAATTGCGGTAAAATTTCATTGTCAACCGATGCTTACCACCAGTGTAGAGAGAAAGGATCTGCAACCCTGATAGCCTTTGTAGATGCCATAGAAATCAAAGAAGCAAAAGAAAGTTGGCTAAAGAAGCAAAAGAAAGTTGGCTTCCAAATTGCATTTCGAAAAGTTTGACCAAAGTAGACAACAAATCCATCGGCCATGATGTTATGGATGCACTCATAGTTGTAGGAGCTACTATTAATTTGCTCTTTATCCCCAAAATCAATTGATACCCATGTCCATCTGCTAATGGTGCAAAAATCCTTAACATCTAATGCTTTTGGATTGATCAAAGCATACAAGTTCCAATTCGATGATGTGTTGAAAGAGTTTGCCCCCGCAATACATGGACCGGTGGCAATGTAGAGTAGAGAGCTAAATGGCTTTGAGCAGTTCACAATGATCAATAGACCACTGCAGGCCATGTAGTATGGGTTGCTTGGGTCAGAAAAGATCTTCAAATTGTACAGCGCCCATGAAGGCCATGAATGACTGGGGAGAGACGAGCAATTATCCTTTTGCAACCCGTTGTCAATTAATCTGATTTGGTTGGTGGAATAATTGATAGACTACACATAGTATCGACCATCACGGAAGTATAGAATGGTGTGATTATCTTCACAAGTCAGCTCATACTTCGAGTGTCAGCTCATACTTCGAGTCACCACACCTCTTTGGATTGCTCTTCAGTCGAAACGGATATCTTATATTGTGAATATCACCATAAGATGAAGTACATTGTCGATCACTCGGCTCGACATTGCTAGTCATAGCCAAAAATAGAACAATAATGTGCAGCAACACTTGATAGATACTCATGGAGTTGAGAACATTAACATGACTCTTCGACTTTGGGGGAAGGAGAAATTGGTGAAGAATTGTTTGATGTGGGTGGAGGCACAATATGAAACGATTGAACAAGGATTGGATGAATCTTGCTTGATTGGAGAATTGGAGTCGCGCCGTCCTATAAAGAGAAGCCCAAGTCAGTAAACGGAACAAATGCATGGAAAGTCCAGAAATTAAAGAGGTGGATCCAAACCAAAGTTCAACCACCCATATATAGAACGCATCTTGGAAATTTACACCCAGTGAAAATTCAAAAGTTCCGTTTGTCACGGGGGATTTTTCTTTCTCCTCTCTCTCATCCCTTCCTTCCACTTTTTCTCCCCCAATTGTTCGTTCCACACCCTGTCAACAAACAAATCCATCTCTCTCCCTTTATCCCTCTCTCCCCCCTCAATTCCCCTCTGACACACGGTCTTTCTTCTCATTTTCTTCTTCATCTTTTGCCTCCGCCCTTCTTCTTCCCCATCTTCTTTCTTCACCGCACGAGTCACGACCATAGGAAAATTGATGTATAGCTTCGAGGAACAAGATCAAAAATAAAAACCAGCTTGCCTCGAAACTTCTTAATCTTATATCAGTCTTGACACGGCAACCACCAAAACCGTGTTACATGCGTCCACTCCTCTATTCTTTTAAATGCGACAATAACTCCGTTGCTTGTTAGACAAGTCCAACGATCTATTCTTGTCCGCGATGATTTCTTATGTTTTTGGGCACTCAAATAGATTAAAATCAAACTAGTACATTGCGCGAGGGAGGCCAAACGCATAATGGACTGGATTGTTAAAGCCCAACGTCTCAAGATTTTACCATGTAATTGGATCTCTAAGCCTCCTCAAACCTTGTGGGACCTTTTATGTTCGGAGCCCATCTTTCTTTTCATTCAGTCTTTACTTAAAAGTAATGAAGACTAAGTTTATCCAACCTAAAAAAAAAAAAAAAAAGATTAAAATCACAATTCAATAATCTACAGAAATATAACTATCGCAGGCTGAAGTACGATAACAATTCTTATACGGTTAAGAGTAGAAAATAGGGCAGTATAAGGACTCATTAAATGGGCATAAGGATTCACACACCCCATCTGCTATCTGGAAACATCAAGAAAGATATACGGTTATTTTTCAACTTTCACACATGAGCGGGACACGAACTTTTGATCCTACTTTAATGCTTTGTTTGGAAGAGGGAGGAAAGAGGAACAAGGAGGTGGGTGAAGCAAATTTTTCATTTTTCCCCCAATTCACTGTCACATGATATTCAAAAATTTTGAAAATTAGTATTTCATCATGTCACGACATAGTACATCAATTTTGACAATACCATGAAACCATGTCACCATGCATCGGAAAATTTTGTTCTTATTTCTTCTGCAGTGACATTTATTTATAGTATGCAGAAACGAAATACAAGATTACCAAACATAGGATAATACTTAAGAAACATAGTAAAATGAGGCCATGCGCTAAGAATAATCAATGTGCAGACCTGAATATGATGAGTTTGCATAACTCAATGACCATTGCAATATCGCAGATATAGGAATTCTTACCTTGCCATGGTTATATTCCACCATCAAAGCATTATGCCTACATCTTAAGATGTCTTGGAATTCGACATTCCAAAGCCGAACCTGTGTCAACTTACGTTGCATGGGAGAAAGAATGGAGTTGCCAATGGCAACTTTTATGCATAAATGCCACACCTTTGCAGATCTCGAGGATAATAGATCCTCGGTTCTGTTGTTGATCAAAATGTCCTGTGAGGTAATCCTGAACTCACAATCGTAATATTTCATGGAATGTAATCTAATAAAAGAACAGACTGGAGAGAACAGAATTAACACTCAATTATATGTTGTAGTGAAATGACTCTCCTGATCATAGATGCCTTGCAATCATGTTGACTTATTGATTCTGACCATCACAGTTAGAAAATCTATCTGAATTGCATAACAAAGGTAACGATGTCATGATTCATGCACACTGACAGGATTATTTTCAATGTCAGATCACTTTTTTCAAGATTTCAGGACTAAGAACAGAAAAACGTGGGAGCAACCAAGGAAACATTGCTATCGACTCAAGGTGGATTCCTTTGTAATTGACGGTTACACAAATACAAAGATCAGCCACTAATCTTGTTGCTTTAACCTTAAAATGGAGCATACTTCAGTCATTTCATTCAACTGGGCATCGACCATTTTCGTCGAACTTAATAATGGCTTTGCAGGTTTAGGGATGAAAAATATGACTTTCTATCTTCACCTAGGGAAGTCAAGCTAGAATTTCGCCTGAAAAACCAAAAGCCTTCAACTGATGAAGCTTTGAGAATACTCGGTAACTATGCAATTTCCATCAATTTTTCCATGAAATTCTGCTGATGAAATTGAGCTACCCTAATTTTTAGGCTTTGTGCACCAACTTTTCTACCTTCTTCTTTGCAAATCTCTCAGACGAAACATTAAGCAGCTTGTTGATTGACATCCCTTCACCTATAATCTTCTTCTTCACCTCGTACCTATGCTTGATTCTACTGTCGAGTTTGTAACCAAGAAATGCAGGGAAATCCAATAGCTCGTCAAGGTCGCGTCCCATCTCCCCACCAAATATTCCACTTTCTCTGCCAGAGAATCAGGATTGTATTGGAGTATTTGAGGATGCTTCTTACTCATGAGAAGCACGTCTTCACAAGAAAACCCGTAACTCAAGAAGAGCTCAATCACCTTCTGCATATTCTCACAACTTGTCCTAGTCACAGCGCCTATTGCAACCGTGAATTCCTTCGTTCTGTACTTGTAACCAATCTTCACCAAAAAACCCAGCTTATAAGCAATGTTCCCCTCAAAAGATAGACCCAAAAAAAAAAGGGGCTTTTGTCAAGAACTTGAAAATCTCATTGGAGTTGAGTCCACATTCCTTGAGAAAACTAATTCTGGGACGCAATTTCCTCTCCTTGCTCGCACTAACAATGCTAGGAAACACAAGAATGATCCTGAATATTTCTTGATGATCTAATCCTGCAAATGACCTCAAGAATTGTACATGGCTTTCCAAGTGTTCCACACGGTATTTCAGAAAGGTAGGCAGTTTGCGCAACACTGCCCCGGTTGCATCCTCATCTCCTCCGCTAAGTTCTAGGAGAAACTCCCTCTCGGAATCAATTGGCTATCCATATCGAAGTTAAGAATGGGGGGATGCCTCACAATCAAATCAATCCCGCCATAGCGGCTCAAGAAATTAAGGAGCCTTTCAATTTCTTCAAACGGCTTAAGAGACAAAGCCTTCGTTAAAGTCACATTGTTGAGAACATGAACAATCTTTTCTCTAGGAATCCCACCGTCAATCAGCAAATTAACCTTTTCCTCAAATCCAGCTAGGAATCGCGGCTCAGTTGACATAAAGAGACGCTTAAGCTGCATTGGGTCAACCTTTCCATCTTACTGGTCGCGCACAAAGAGTATAAAGTCCACTGATTCCGACCGATTTCAAAGAGGCGACGCGAGCCCGCAACGAACCGATAGACATCAGCCTCAAATCCGGGTCCCTGGTCAAGAGAGATTCGGTCTCTTTCTCGTTGAGCCCGAGTTCTTGAAATAACACATCCAACGCCCCTGAAAAGTCAAAGACTTTTAACGAGGAGTTCGATCAAATATTTCAAATTGCGTTCAAGGACATCAACCGCTTGATGAATCGTCTCTGAGAGCCACTCACCCGGTTCGAACTCGACATTAGGTGACGAGATGACGCGGCGGCATTGCACGTGAAGCGACGGCGCTCTCGATCCGATTCCGGACGGTTGACTCGAATCCCGCAAAAGGGACGACTTGGGGGAAGAGAAGGTGGCGGAGCGAGGGAGGGAAGCTGAAGATGGGGAGCGCTGCGAGTGCAGAAAGAAAGCGGGAGGTCGAGGGCTCCTCAACATCAGCTCGAGCGAGAGAGAGAGAGAGAGAGAGCAGTCGATTACAGCTCTCGGCACAGTGCGTTTCCCGGCAGCAGAAGGAAGGAGGGATGGAGATGATAAGAGGCTTAGAGCTAATGGCGGGTGCTCTTTTCTTCAGAGCTTTGAGCAGGACCTTCTTCTCCAAAACAACTTGCCCGGATCCGACCATGAACGTGGTCTCATCGTATCGCACCTAAATAAATATAACGATCCTTTTAGGTTCCGTTAGAAAATGAATATTTTAAAAATATTTTCTTAAAATAATTATATCCTTTTAAATAAAAATTTTAAAAATATATATTCATTATTTATAATAATTTATGTCTATACATTTTCGTGTATTCCTTTTATATTTTTCAAGAAAATATTTTACAATCATTTATTTTCTACAAAACAAATAAAATCTTAATTTTAATATACTTACCCATGTGAATACTACACTAACTATTTTTTATAAATGACTAGCTTCATTCATAGTTAAGATAATGATCTTAATTTTATAATAAATAGCATTTTACCACCGAGGTAATTGACATAATTTTAAAGAAGACACATGTTTTTCACGAGGTTATAATTGCATTTTTTGTTGTTGGCAAACCTCTAAATGACCAAGATTCATTGACTACTAGTATCTTAGTGAGATTGCGGTAATAGGCTAGTCAACTACAAACTTTTGGCCAAGGTGGTGTAAAATAATTATCCCTCAAAATCAAACACTTCATAATGGATGTGGAAACTATTATAGCAACGTCTAAAGGGAGTCGCTGCATTGGTTACTCCTTTTGTCTTGACTGTTTAAGCATAGGAGTGAGGTATCAATAGTTCCTAAACTTTTATAGAATGTCAATCGTTGCATTTACTTGATAATTATAAATGTTAAAAAAATGTATCACGAGATAAAAGTATTTTTAAGATATCAAGAAAAGCAAATGTTTTGAAACCATATAAACAAAGAGAGATTGGCGAGGGAAAGATGCTGTAATGGCGGATGTGGTGCCTCCGGCACCTAACTGGGTGAGGGGCTGACGATCACAATGCGCCCCAGCCGCCACCTTCTGTCGAACACGAACGCACATAAACTTGACGGCTATCGAATGCCTCTTTTGGAATTCGATATTAATATATCAAAGGCCTAGACGTTAGAAAAGCTCGTGAATATTCTTCGACCCTAGTTCTATGGGTTTTCAACGATGCACCCGTCATTAGAACCGACCACTTTGCCACCATTCACCACCATGAACAAACCCACTAGCTCCCAACTTTCCAAGCGCCACCGTTATGGCGGCAGCCGCACCGAGTTAGCCTAAGGCCGACAAGGGATGCTTGGCCCCTCGCCAGTTCATGGGCGGCGCCACCAGCATCGCCCAGCTTCGCCCTCAACTCGCTTCTCTTGTCTTTCTCTCTCTAGGGTTCCTAAACTTTCATTATAATTTTCTTTCCTTACATCCATACTGAACAAATAATCTAGTCGGCGGTCCAAAAAATATATAGTCATATATGATGCATCAGCTATGCAATTTGTACCGTCTGTATTTCTTTCCATGTAAGACTAACTTCAACAAAAATCATATAATTCAAGGATCAAATTTGGAAAAAAAAAAAAAAATTGGGACTTGACTGAACATTGAACTGAAGGCGCATTTATCCCTTCAAACATGAACCACAAGCCTATTTAAATCAAACACCAGCTCAAGTATGTGCCTGTAGTTTGTCAATACAATCAGGAATTAATTTTCAAGGAATGTGAACATCGAAATGCAACGTAGAAAACATACTTACTGATTTTAATTACAACCTTGTGGACATGAGAATCGCTTGTCTTTGCTAGTCTATCTGAAGGGACTTGGTGAATAATAATACGAAGAAAGAGATAACTCAATACAACTATCTATACATTTAATGTAAAGAGGAGATTATTTCTTTGTTTACATTTCTGCAATTGACATCTTTCCCATTGAATGCATTATATTGGAATTTGCCCTAAGAAAACTGACATGGATTTCGATATGCTTTTTTTCTACAGAAAAAGTTTGAGCATGAAACTAAATATGAGATTAAATTCTCTATAGCAGATATTTGTAATTTTTATTTTTGTGGGAAAACTTCAAATGTAGATCTAAAGTATAAATATTTTCTTTAAAAAAGGATATGGATTGAACCTTATTTAAAATAAAGTCATGAAGTAACCAATTTAATCTCAAATAATGATTTGAACTCATTGTCTTGTTAAAAGTTGGCATGGCAACTGTTTCCAAAGACTAAAAAAGGGGCAATTTTATATATATTTAAAAAAAAATTCAATTTACTCTAGATCGTCATCTAAAAGAACTGTTGCTAAACAAATTTCGTCCAAAACTTTCCCGCCCTCAGGTCTGTCCCGCCCATAACGAATCTCTTCTGACCCCTTTCAAGTTCTTCCTCGGAAGCTCCATCCTCCTCAGCTGGATGAAGGAGCGCTCGATTACATCTAAGGAACTTAAAGAGGCTAGGATTCTTCGACTCTACTTCTGATTCTTCGGGTTTGCTCGATTCACTCGATTGGAAATGGAGGGTCGACAGTGTAGGTGTGGAAGTAGGGCAATTTGTTGGCGAGGTAGTTTTCACACATGTCCAAAAACCGGCGCAAGTTTTCAGATTTGTTAGAATTTCGTGCGCCTTCTTTCTTTGTTGATTGTGGATCCCCTGTGGGAATGATGGCTTCTCTCAAAGAACTCACGCTTAATGATACTGGAACAGAGGACCTGCCTGATTCGGTGCGGTCATTGAGGAAACTTGAATTGTTGAGTACTATGAAGTGCGTCTCCCTGACTGAACTTCCTAAATTTGTTGGTGACTTAGAATTTCGAGGTGCGTCTCCCTACCATGGTCCATTATGATATCGCAGAGCTTCCAGAATCAATAGGAAAATTGGAAAACATCCTTGTCGTGAGGGTTAACAAATTTAAGGAGCTCGAGTCTCTTCTGCCTCTTCCATCGAGTTTGGTAGAGGTTAATATTGCAGACTGCATGGCAACAGAGACGGTCTTTGATCTGTCTGAATTGGAGAACTTGGAGAAGCTGAACATGGTGAATTGCGAGAAAGCGGGGGATGTTCCAGGACTTCAGTGCTCGAAATCCTTGAGAAGGCTATACCTGACTGGATGCCACGTGTGCTCTTCAGTAATTAAGAAGATAATTTCTAAGGTTCTCTATCTCTCTCTTAAAAAGAGAAAAAAAGAATGCATCCACAAGTCCGAGAACTCTGGAAAAGGAAAATTTTATGCACAAAACCTCATTGCACGAAAAAGTGGTGAATCATGCCATGCGGGTATAGCAGTCACTTGTAATGCACGTTTATATAGTAGTCATGACAATTTGATATTTTGCAGGTTTCTTTGAGGAATTATGCGTTCTCATTCTCAGTAAGCGAGGGAGTGAAATTTCAGATTCGCTAAATGAAGAGGAAGTGAGCTATGCGGTCCATGAAAACCCTGTTCGCATAGGTGAAGTCATCTTCATCGCCAGTGACTTTCCCAAAATATTTGAGAGATTATATTTCCACAGTTGTGGATAATCCAGGCAAAGGTACTGTCACGCCCCGAACCTCGAGCGCATCAACATCCCACCATGGTCATTCAAATGCGACGTCCCAGGTTAAGTCGCCGACCCAATCAAATATTTAATGCACATGCGGAAGCGTATTATAAAACCCCTGACAATAAACTAAGGGATAGAAAAGCAGGAAGCAGAATCACCATATAACACTCTCTTAATTCAACAAAATTACAAACAGAGATCTACGGCCAAAAGTCTACAAAAGACCGGCTCTTAAAAATGAATTGTCCTACGACCTACAAGTCGGACACGAACTCCATTCCTCATGACTTCACCTCTTCAACCCCTCAAGGCCAACCAAAGCTATCTAGCTGCTCCATCCATCGGGGACCTGAAATTTTGATCCCCAAACCGGGATGAGACAATGTCTCAGCAAGTTCAACCCCCTAAACCCCTATTAGAAAGAAAATACACCCCGGGTGGCCTAGCCACATTCACATAGATAACTTACCTTGCCTTCTTGCCTTCCTGCAGGTTAGTACAATTCATATCACCCAAGCACTAGTAATGATAAGAATGTAAGCCATCAGAACACAATCAATTTCACTTAATTTCACAATCACAGCAAGCGTTCCATGTCATCATTATCCACTGCCACACAAGGGCACAGCCTACTCGTAGGTCGGCTATCTACTAACATTACGGCATTTCTAGAAGCATAAAGGTCCAGTCGGTCTCGCCACTACTGCGACCAAGCCACGTCATTCTCTTGACGGCATTTCTAGAAGAATAAAGGTCCAGTCGGCCTCGCCACTACTGCGACCAAGCCACGTCATTCTCTTGACAGCATTTCTAGAAGAATAAAGGTCCAGTCGGCCTCGCCACTACTGCGACCAAGCCACGTCATTCTCTTGACAGCATTTCTAGAAGAATAAAGGTCCAGTCGGCCTCGCCACTACTGTGACCAAGCCACGTCATTCTCTTGACGGCATTTCTAGCAGAATAAGGGTCCAGTTGGCCTAGCCACTACTGCGACCCGAGTCTTTCAACCAGCACACAACAATTTAATAATCAATTGCACAACTCATCACTCAATTTGTAATATATAATCATCAAATTTATAATCTGAACACACAGCAGCGATCAGCACAAAATTCTGAGAATTTAGGGTCCCAAAATAATTTTCGGAATTTATTTAATAATTAAATTTATTCCGAAATTAATTAAATAATAATGTCCCTATCTTTCACAATCCACACTCGATTTATAATATCCGATCATCAATTTTAAAATCTGACTATACAAAGCAACGATCGGCACGAAATTCGAGCAATAGGGGTCAAAATAATTTTTTTTCCGTTTTTTTTTTATAAATAATAATATTTTAATAATTTCGGATTATAATATAATATTATAATTTCCAGAATTTCGAAACATTTAAATAAATCAAAAATAAAACCTATTATGTCACATCAATGTTTATCATTAAATAAACTCTCTTAGCCTTTAATTAAACATGGTTTAAATTAAACAAACATCTTAATCTAATTTACGATTAAATAAACTAAACTAATCACCTAAGCTTACTTAACTTAGGCTAAGCACACTTAGGGCATCATTAACCGTCTAATCAATGTTTAGTGAGCTAAACTCACCGGATTAACGAACCGAGCGGACCAAAACGAAGAGGACGACGCGAGGATTGACTTTCCTCAAGGCAGGCCGAGCATTCGGGCTCGGGAAGACGGCCAAAACGGGCCAAACATGGGCTGCCATACCCATTTTCTGCAACTTCCGGTTGAGGCGGACGGAGGCTGCTCGGCGGCGGTTCGGGCGCGAGGAACGGCGGAGAGGGGCGGCGGCAGCTCCGGCGGGCGAGGCGGCGGCTCCGGCGGGACTTCCGGTGACGGCTGGTAGCTCGGGACGACGGTGGTGACGAGCTGGCGCGGGCGAAGCGGAGCCGAGCGGAGCGGAGTGGCGAGGCGCACGCATGCGAGCTTGGGCGGCGCGCGGTCGCGCGAGGTGGCGGCGGTGGACGGGCCCGACGGCGACGGAGCGGCGGCGGCGGGGCGGAGGGCGGCCGGTCGGGCGTGCGGCTGGCTTGGTCCGACCAAAGCTCTCCCTCCTCCTCTTTCTCTCTCTTCCAAAGGTTGAAGAAGAAGTTGGATCAATCTCCTCCCTCCACTTGTCAAATTCTTCTTCATTTTGGCCAACCACCATGACATAAGGTGATGTCATCTTCCACTAAAATTCAAATCCCCCACAACTATCTTCAATAGGTCCAATTTCATTTTCCGCCGAGGCCTAAAACTTGTGCAACAATTTCTTCAATTCCACTTAATTCTCTTCCAATTAAATCTTAATCCCACTTGAATTAAATCAAGTTGACCCTCATTAATTCATTCAACACCTCGTCAATCAAATTGGTATTTTTCCTTACCACTGTGGCGTACTTGCATCCCAATTTCATAATCTCTGGCTTCAACTGAATGAAAACGGCCCTATTTATCTAGTCGAAATTAAAACCCGAAAATCTGGATGTCACAGGTACCTAAAATGAACATGCCTATCTCCAGCACTGCTTTGCCCTTGAAGGGAGTTCCGAAATTGGATCAAGATCAGGTTTAATTATGCCGGTTCTAGGATTTTCACCGTCGATTTCCAAGCTGAAAGAAGGGCACAAAATTCAGGTGGCAAAGCGAGCCCACTCTTCATTCCCGAATTCAGCTGAAGAAATGCGGGGCACGTCTCATTTTCGAGAAAGACAATGCCTTTAATGGAGATGAGCAGCAACGAGATGATGGTCGCAGTCTTTATCCAAAAGCTTGCCTGGTTTTTAACTCGCGTAGTCTGTTGCTTGATTCGGCTCATAGTAAGCCTCTCGGAAAATAGAAGCGAAAGGATTGAAGAGAAGGGAATGGCTCGTGCCTATCAATTGAAATTTCATTCTTGAAATGGAATCGAATATACCGAGAAGCTCCCTTGTAAACTTGTAATGAAGATGAAATAGAGGATCCTTATCTCTTGTTTAGTTGTTTTGAACTCTTTTCTTTTACCTAGAGTGCTCCATTATATACATATCCACCTCTCTTCTATTGCCAAGTACGAGCAGGTCTTTCTCAAATAGCTTTTATACTAATGGATGTGTAGAACTCGCTCTTTCTCAGTGGTTCTATCGATTATTCCCCTTAATACAAGCTCAGAAAGAACTCCGGAGAGGAGAAATCAAAACTCTGGCATAATTTGTTAACTGAACATGTGATGAAGGGAAGAAGAGCCAAACGATGATCGAAAATTCTAACAACAAGTATAACTAATGGCTTTCCAACAATTCTAACAGCAAGCATTAGTATGTGAAACCTCCATTGATCACGGCAAGCGTTTGGCCAAGTAACCGTTAATAACCATCATCACCAACTCATCATTAAAACAGCAAGTATTTGGCCAAGCAACCATCATCAACTTATCGTTAAACACTTGAATATTTTTATTAGAAAAAAATGATCTTACAAAAAAAATTAAATCGCCCACTGATCACATCCATTACTCACTACTGCAGTTTTTGAATGAGTAGTTACCGAAACTAGGATTACCTATAAGAGTTTTCCTAATGTGGACTAAATTAATTGATATTGTAATTTACTATTTTTACGGTTACCGTAAAACAGGGTTGGTCTAAGGTAAGACAGAAGGTTTCTTAATTAGTCTAATATGGGCTGGCTAGTGTGGGCCGAGTTGAGCCTAGCCCGTAATGAGAGGGACTGGCTGAAAACTCTATAAATAATGCTCAAGTCTCTCCTCTAACCCTAATTCTCACATGTATCCTCACCTAATGGGCGTTTACCTAACGCTATACGTGAGGGGACCGCCTCATTGAGCCAGTGATACGGAGGGCAATAGAGGAGAAGGACTTGCGCATGGAACATTGTGTTTCCGCTTCCGCTTCAAGAACAGTGGATTCCCTTGATGAGTGGGTAATCCATTTTCTGCTTCCGCTTTATGTTCGATGGATCCCAAAACAGGTGCGTTAATATTTCTATTCAATTATGCATGTTCTTATTCTAGTTATGGAGATCTTGGGATTACGCAATTTGCATCCAACATGTGGTATCAGAGCAACCATAACCCTAGAACTTGAACGCATAAAGATTTTGCCCTAATTTGTGATTTTCGACATTTTTTGTTAAATAAAAATAAAATTAAATCACAAATTCGGACTGGGTTCGACAAGACGAGCAAGACGGCGGCGGTGGCGTGTCGCCGGAGGAGGCCGCACGCGCCCCACGCGCGCCATGCGCCGCAGGCCCCACGCGCGCCGCGCGTGAGCTCCACGCGCCGGGTACTTAGGCGGCGCGTTTGGGCGCGTGGAGCCTCTATTCGACGCGTGGATGGTGGCGTTAGGTTCATATGGCCGTCCTCTATTTTGTGGTGTATTTATTTTACATGTTTGATAATTTTATGAATGTGAAAATATATACGGAACCCTAAATATATGTATTTTTAGTGTATTTTTGCATATTTTTCTTATATTTTCTGTGATTTTGGAAATATAAGTGTTGGGTTACATGTATGTTATCACATAAACATTATAAATGTGTGATTCATTAATAAAAATTAAACTTTATTGTGAACTAAAACTGGCTTAATGAGATACAACTATTATGGTATAATAATTGAGCTATGTATTGAACTGATGAGAAACAGTAAAGGTTATGAAACTTTTGTTGCTCAAACATATTTCTTGACACGTTGGTAATCTTTGAATGATAGACGTCTTAAGAACTCGTGACCAAACTAATTGTACTGATTAACATATCTGCTGTATGTGGGTAATGCATGTCAATTAAGTTACTGCATATTGTATATGAATTCATCTTGTCACTTGTTAATGTCTATCAAGTTGAATATTTTTATGGTTAAGGAGTATGACAATATTTATGCAGAACAATAGAAAATAATGTTAAATTTTAGATATTCGGTTCTCTGGTTTGACTCAATTAATAGGCCACTGGTTGATTATAATGATAATTTGTTACTTAAAAATTGGCTAATAAATCAGCTATTGGTCTTTTGCCTTATGAAACTCATGAGCAATAGTTGATTAGCTATCAAGCTTGTTAATCTGGAGTACCCTATATTGCTATTGATGTTAACTTGTGAGGCATCCTTTGGATCGGCATTCTTTTAATGTTGTTTTAGTAATCAGTAATCGGGGTGCACAAGATGCTTGCTTCTATGAGAATTTTCTTGTTTTACTGTGTTCAGTGATCTCATTGGAATCTGTCTTTCAAGTTCGCTATATATATATATTGATGTTAACTTGTGAGGGATCCTTTGGATCGGCATTCTTTTAATGTTGTTTTAGTAATCAGTAATCGGGGTGCACAAGATGCTTAATTCTATGAGAATTTTCTTGTGTTACTGTGATCAATGATCTCATTGGAATCTGTCTTTTAGGTTCGCTATATATATATATATATATATATATATATATTTATTTATTTATTTATTTATTTATTAATGAATAAAGTAATGTAATTAGCATGATATGTGATTTTGGTGATATGCTGCCCCTATTACTAAAGTTAAAATCACATGTATATGGTGTATGTGAGAAGTAAAGTTTATATCCCTAGTATGAGAGAATTTCAATGATTCAATTGAGTAGTGACTGCCAAAGTGGCATGCTTTATTGGGTTTGACAAATTTCGGTCTCGTATAATGATTGGGATGACTCCTGGTCAAATGCATAGTCATACTCCCAAAGGAGGTGATTGTGTAATAGTTCATGGAGGGATACATGATAGTGTGGTGGAGGAGTGACTGATTCTAGTGATTCATATGCCCAAAGGTGATGAATTCACGAAGAATTGGAATATATTCTCATAACCGCTATTATGTGGGGAGTGTACAACTGCATGTCATGTATTCTGCCCAAAGGTGATTATATGATTATGCGTGTAACTCTCTGGATGTGTACTTGTACGTCAAGTTACATGGTACTCACGTGATGCTAATTATATATATTGCTTGGTTTTCAGTCACATTTTCTGTAATTAATAACTTTATTATTATTGAGGTTTTTACTACTTCAAATTTTAAATTGTGGACATATGATTTGTTGTTTGAGAAAAGAGCAATTGAATTTGCTTACTGTCCATGAAGCGTTCCATTCTGGAACACTTGAAAGGAGGTTTGCCTGCGGACTGCACTGCTATAAGATGATGGAAGCCTTAGTTGCTTGAAATTATGTCTTGTCTGATATTGAAATTAGGACATATCTGCAAAGATTGTGTTTTACTTCTAATGACATATATATCTCGTGAGATAAAGAATAAAACAATTACAATTAATCTTAAAAGATTATCAGGCTTAATAGTGGCTGTGAGTATTTTGGCAAGTATGATAATGCGAAATAGCTTAAAGGGTCATTTGTCAAATACTTGGTAGATTCTGGAGTAGTAATTTAATTACTATACTTGAAAAATCTAACCAAAAGATTTGGCCGAAAGGCATAAATGCATCATATTGAACATGGTGATGAGTATGATTAGTAAGACTAATTTATCTGATTTTTTGTGAGCTGATATTATGAAATTAACTTTTTCACATACAAAATGTGTATCTTATCAAAGTTGTTTCATAAACTTCTTTTGAGTTATAGATTGGACATAAATTACTTGAATCATATGAAATTTAGAGGTGTCATGCAAAAGTGAGGTTATCTAATCCAATATTAAGTGTGTTGGAATTCAGATCCACTTGGAATTATTTTATATCTTATCTAGATTGTTAAAGGGGTATTGATTTTATGATCCTAAAGAAAGTATAAGAATTATGGAATCACATACTCTAAAGTTTCTAAAGATTGACGTAATCGTAGAAGATAGATGCTTTCAGACTATTAAAGATAATAGTATGATGGAGATTATGGAATCTCTTGTACCATAGACTAAACTTGTTGAGGTTCAAGGTACTATTCTTGATATAATTTATAATAAAATTTCTTAAACCTCTCAAGTGCAGAATGAAGTGGTTGCAGTTTTATTAAGGAAATTTGTTAGGGAAAGACAATCAGTTATATCATCATACTATATAGTTTATTTGTGAGAGCATGATTACAATATTCACTACATGATTGTTTTAGCAACTTATATAAATGTCGTTTCTTGTTCTCAATTAAGTATGTGATTAGATGCCATAAAATGAGGTATACAATCTATGAAACATGATAGTGTTTGGAAACTAACTTACTTGCCTAAAGATCATAAGTTTATTAGTTGCAAATTGGCATACAAAACTAAAAGAATTTCAAAGAAAGATTGTGGAATTTAAAGCCAAATTGGTAGCTAAAGTTTTTACTCTAAAAGAGGGGTGGATAGTTAATAGTGAAGAAATAAATATTTTTTTCTACTATTTTTAAAGATTCTTTCAGAGTGAACGTGGCATTAATAATTTATTTTGATATGGAGTTACGCCAAATAGATACAAAATCTATATAGTGCAACTAGATGATTTTGCAACAAATAAAAGTATACTTGTACATAGACTGAAAAGTTCTAATCCATTGCCTTAAGCAAGTTTCCAGACGATATTATTAAAGTTTCATAGTGTTGTTATTTTGTTCAATTGGGAACAAAGTAATTCAATATACTGTAAGGTTGGTGGGAGGAAATTTATTTTTTCTCATACTTTATGTACATAATATTTTGCTTACAAGTTGTGACCTTGAGATATCTTATATCATTTGTACTGAGATCTGTAAGGATTATTTTTGCCATATTATATTAGATTTTCTCGGAGGATATTTGCTGATTGTATATTGGAAATATTCAATATACATTATTGCAAATCAGGAATTGCTCATGTTGTTAAAGGTGATGGACTAAATCTATCACATTGTCTTTATTTAGATATTGAGAAAATCTAATTAAAGGGAGTACCTTGTGTCAGTGCACTTAAAAGTATAATGTATGCTCGAATTTGCACTAGACTAAATGTTGTCTTTGTGACGGGACTTCTAGGCAGATATCAGTCAAATCTAGGACATGATCACTGGGTTGCTATCAAGAAGGTTTTAAGGTACTTAAATAAGACAAGAGATTATATGCTAATTTACAAACATATTCAATTATTACAGCTAGTAGGGTATTCAGTTGTAAACTTTGCTGGCTGTTAGGATGACATAAAATCAATAACGGAATACATATTTATGTAGTAGGAAGTGCAATAAATAAAGTTCTATGTTATCTTCTACTATGTAAGTAGTGTTAGTAACATTCTTTTAGGCTATTACTTGGGCTATTAGGTTCCAGAATCTCATGATGGAATTGATCGTTTTAACTTTATGGATAGACTCATACGGTTGTATTGAGATAACAAAGTTGTAGTGTTATTTATTTACTATAGAGGTCTCAAGGGGTCTAAATATATGGTGGTCAAAATTTTTGACCAAAAGCAAGCGGTACAAAAAGGTGACGTTTTAATATAATATATTTTCATAGATGATGTGATTGTAGATCCACTAATTAAAGGCCTACATGCCCGTGTGTATTTGAGTGACATATCATTAGCATGGGCCTAGGGGCATCATAAGATGCTGTTGTTTAGTGGGAGTTATTTTGGCTTTACTCTGATAAAGGTTTCATCTGTGTTTGTTACACTTTGTAACAATTTGATATGTATTAACTTTTGCATTTAATAAAATATTTTTGAATGTATTGTTATTATGTTGAATACATATTGATAAAGTCTCAAGGGATTGTATAAACCTTGAGTGAAGGCTAGGGGCATCCGGCCATCCAGTTATTAGCCTTGTGCATATGTCTTGTGATACATAAAGAAAGGTTAACCATAAGAACAAGACATATGTTGGTTCATTGGAATCATAAAGCATTTTCTAGTGGCACAAGTTTTTGTGACATCTAAAGTAAGAGAATGGTGACTGACAAATGGGA